>JAEAOA010001877.1:1360000-1840000 GCA_016746295.1 Potamilus streckersoni | reverse complement strand
TAATGTAACTTGTGAGGATTGTGTGAACAAGATCATCAACAGAAAATGAATAAATTCCTTCCCGCCTCCTCTCCCATTTGTTAAAAGTCGAATTTCATCCTGTTAAAAGGTAAAGTGACAATTGCAGAACTTATATGATCTGCGCAAACTTAATTTCCCCGATATTGGTTGTACAAGAAATATAATCGTTTATTACCATAAAAGTAATGTAGTTATCCCTAATAAATTTCTTTAACAAAATCGTTTGGCTAAATTAACTTTGCATGTCTAAAAAACATGCAGCAGAAAAGTCAGTTTAATGCAAAATTTTGCAGAGTAAATCATGTCTTTATTAGCATTTGACAGTTAATGACGTAAAAAGAGCTCAAAAAAACTGAAATATGCATAACGTTTGACGCTCTGGAAGCTGTTAGCCATTATGCATAATCTGTGTATTTAAATAAAACATTTTCTAAATATGGTTAAGACAAAATCCAAACCGTTTCAGAGATTCAGAACATAATACGAATTGAAGTTTCAAACTATTGCACAATTCCATTTGCGAAAAACTATTTTAGTTACCTTTGCATGAATTATACTTATTTGCGAAATGCATAACACCACACTTGTAATCTTAAAGTACTTAGACCACATTCTACGCTGTTTATTTTGTTATATGAAGGCAGATAAGGGCCTACGTTGTTAGTGGTAAAATGCGCAGATAAATCGCAGTCTACGCAGTTTATTTATTTATATGAAGGCAGATATGGGTCTACGCTGTTGGTTGTAAGATGCGCAGATAGATCAGTATCGTACAGAGGAACATATGTCACTACGCTCTCTGAGAATGCATGTTTATGTCTGTGTTTTTTTTTTGTTGTACACTGTGAAGGCAGATAATAGCCTATGCTGTTTGTTGTATTTTGTTTAGGATGATGTGGGTCTACGCTGTGCTGGGTTGTGTGCACGTTAAACATAATTAATCCGTTACGTAAAAACGGCATTCGCATTTTTAAAATATTTTGTATGGAAACACGTAAATGACCCGTTCCCTGTTTTGTATTCTTTTGAAATTACAATCATTTTAGCACTAAACAATTCTAAATATCTTGCAATAAAGAAAAGATTTTAAATTGGTTTAAATATTTAATGAAGTGATTTGGTCTTTCTTTTTAATAGAGATTTTTATCAATTTCGACAAGAAATTATTTGTTATCAACATGAACTGATTGATTTGTTATGGTAACGTCGGCATAGAATTATACGTTACTGACATGAAATTATTGAGTTGCTATGATTAATTGCACTGTTTAGATTAACCGCTCCAGTGGCCTAGTGGTTAGAGCGTCCGCCTCGGTATCGGTAGGTCGTGGGGTTCTCTTCCCGGTCGAGTCATACCAAAGACTAAAAAAAAAATTGTACTAACAGATGCCTCGCTTAATGCTCAACATTAAGAGGTAAGTTTTAGGACTGTTGCAGACGTCGTAGCGATATGACAGAAAAAGTGTTAAAGCTACGTTAAAAATCATAATCACTTCACTTTTTAGGTTTCTCAAAAGATTTTAACAAGGTAAATATTCTTTATATCACCTATCAATTAAACATTTGACTAAAAATAAAATCGATACCAATATGGAATGAAGGTCCATATTGTCCTTCTGAAGCCGGTAAGTGTTTGTTTTAACACTTAAAATAACTTAAAAATTTACTTGGGTGAAGATGATAAATAAAAACGAATCGGCTAGAGTTATTGGCAAATTAAAATACTTTATAAATGTGCCTAAACATTCTTTTCATTTTAACGTGCTTTAAATTTTAACATGCTTAAAAACGGCATTCGCATTTTTAAACATAACACAAAATTTAATCTACGAAATACACTCATTTTACCCCGACTTAAAATTTTAGAGGGCAATTCATCTTTAGTTTGTGATTCTTCAGTTTACGTGTAATTAGACCCGTAACTAGATAAAGTGGGGCGCATTCACAAGACATTAGAATTCAACAGTTTTGCATAAAGTGAGAAATAGATAAGTGTCAAAGAATCAAGCAGAGAACGCATCACAAAGAATTCCTCTGTATCATTTTGTACATGCCATCAAATCTGATCTTGAGAACAAGCAGTAACTTTAGACCGTGTTTTCTTTACGATCTGATCATTCGTCTCAGACAGCCAATAACCTCATATCTTGTACGAATTGGAAGTGCTCATATATCATTAAGTCATCAGAGGTTAGACTCTGTTGAAGTAATTGATATGAGACATCTCTTCCATCCAATGGACCGAAAAAAGGACATCTCTCAGACACGGCAGCATCAGTTAATGTATTGAACAGCATCTTAGAAGTAGTATTAGAAATGAACAGTCTGATTGAAATTAGGGATATACAGTTACCATTTTTCTTCATTCCTTTAAAACTAATGATGAAATATGGCTAGCAGAGACTACTGTATCTTCTAATTCCTAGAACCTAATGTTGTTAGCAGGACTAGTTATAAATACTGCTGTTATCGTTAGTTTCAACCGAGATTGTAATACAGATATAGAGAATAGCATACCGTTTTTAAGTATCAATGCAATTTGACAGAAACATGATCAAATGCAATCAGTTACACTGGCGTAATGGCAAAGATTTATAAAACAATATGCCGCTAGCACGTAAACTAAACCAGCCGATGTCAAGGTAAATCTCAGTTTGGACATAATTTATGTATGATTTTAGCCTGAGAAAATAACTAAAGTAATGATAATAAACATTATTTATCAGCTATATTCGGATTTTTGCGATTTTCAATCTTTTACTTGCTAATAAGTGAACTGACTCCAGTAAAATGAGACCATACTTTACGATTTGAAGAGTAGCTGAACATTGTGGCTGTGTGACAATGCTACTTCGCAACTACTCTATCGCGATCATTAATTGGATTTTTTTTCACTCACAATATGCCTTGCAAATAAACAGCATTCTATCTAATTCGTCCACTTTCCAATAGCTAAAATACATCTTTAATGGGTGTAAGACGAAACGACAAAAGTTTTTATGATGATGTAATGCCTCTCTTTTTTCAAGTGTAGATGGTATAACACATGTTCAAATCTAGTTGTGTTACAAAATAATATACATGAGAATAAAATTGTATTTGCAATTATTTGAAATCTCAATAAATGTATGCGTCAATTCATTAGAAAACATGTAGATTATCATGTTGCTTTCTATGGCGATAACCTTTATATAAGTGGCATTAGACATCACAGCAAACGGTTAAAACAATGCCGTAAAAGAAAGGAATAAATTACATATTTGATGTAATTAAATACATTAATTGTATTTAGCTTATAGTACAGTGAATCCTGAAGATCTAATAATTTTACAAGGTCAGTTTGCAGATAATTCAGCAAGATTAGATATTGAATCAGATGACGACATTATCGAATCAGATTTAACACATTGTGACCCAGTGTACGAAGTAGATGTACTATAGTCGTAAAAACACAGCGTCTTTTGGAATCGATATTTCGTATGTTTGAAAGGGCTAAAGAAACGTAGCAACTTGTTGAAGATAAAAGTATGTTTTAGACCATTGTCCTGTTGAATTGTTGCTGACACCTTGAGATAATTTATCATGGGGCAGATACTTTCAGGATATTTTCACTCTGTTTTAATTGACTGAAAAATGCATTATTGAAAACATCCTTACTACTATCCTGTCAGTCATTCCTTAATACGATCATGTCAGTCCCTTTGCTTATAGCAGTATTAATCAGCTCTTTTGAACAAATTAAAGGACAGAAAGGAAAACAATCGACAGTTGCAATAAACGTTAACTTCCAGATATTACACAAACAAGCGAGTAAATTATATTCATACCGACAGATATTTGCCAGCAGGGTCCATGATGAGTGACGTGTAAATATTGTGAACATTTGGTACGTATTCTCTCAAAATATCCTTGGGCTGAAGAGGAAAATGACATTATGTTAAAATGCTTTTGAAAAAATAATACAAACAAATTCCTGGAAATATACAGTTTAGTGAAGATATTTAGTTTAGCAAAATGAGAAAGTTAAGTTATTGGACAACAAAAAGATTGAAAACATGTATACTTAAACTGGTGATTTAAAAGCTTTATATTGATTGCAGGTCAAAAGACATGACTTGGATACGTTCGCAACAACTAAATGTAAATTTGTGTACAAGAATAAAACAATGTTAAAAGTCGAGAGAAAATATTCAAAATAAGCATCAGCAGGTATTTTATCAAAAAGGATAACGCTGCAATTCATGTACTATTTTTGAGGTTATGATGATTCATTATGGAGCTTGGAACTGACTGAAAATGTTATGCTATTTAGCAAATCAAGTCCAAAAGCACATCTCTTCTGCGACAGCTATGCGCCAAAGACTTCTACATTAGAGACGAGAGTAGAAGCAATGTTAAAGAGTATAAATGTTTTCATATTGAGTTTCTAGAATTTGACAGATGTGTACTAAAAACATGGGACCAAATTAAAATGAAGTAGCTCTAATATGCTTGGTATGTGATTTTAACTTGATCATAAAACCATAGCATAAACAAAAGCAAACCCCAAAACATCACAGGCAAATGACATTATAGTGCACATGTAAAGTCGGATGAGACATGTACCATATTCGATCAAGACCATACATTTCATTACAGAGGAATAGTACAAAATAACTTTCAAAAATATAAAATATAAAATATATTCTCACCACATGATAAAAATCTAAAACAAATAAATACAATGTAAAATAGTATAATTTATGAGATTCAAATCCTAATGAAGGGTGACAACATTCACATTAATGTAACCATATTTCGCTCAAAGGAGGAATGCCATCTACACCCTCATGTGGTTTTTTTTCCTTTTACAAATGATAAACATTCACAATTTTAACACTCCATTAAATCATCCGTTACAAAAAGAACTGTTCAAACATTCATTAAAGTCAACTGTTAAGAAATAGGCTTCACAACGCATGTCAAAAGAAACGATTAATTCCCCAGTATGGTCTGGACGTCTGTTTTTCAAGCCATCAAAGGATATCACATACACGTATTTCAATGCTAGATCAAATAAAATTTAGCACAAATTAAGCAGAGAAAATGGACTACGACAACGATTTCCTCCCAACCACCAAGCGTGCTAATGCGATGTATCTTCGTAATATATATATATATATATATATATATATATATATATATATATATATATATATATATATATATATATATATAGAGAGAGAGAGAGAGAGAGAGAGAGAGAGAGAGAGAGAGAGAGAGAGAGAGAGAGAGAGCACTTTTCCATTTTTAGAACGTTATTCCACTTTTAATGCTACGGTTACGTGTCTGATCCAAAATGTAATAAATTAACCTACTAGTTAATTAAGATAATATGTTTTAGTCAGAAAGTCAACACTCTGACCAGTAATACTATGCAAACACTTCAAATTGTTTCAGGCAATGATGATGTTTATTTTTGTTTAAATTTTTCTCCACCCCATCTAAAACATTTGACACAACTTGCTATAAATAATGCATGCAATCCAAAACCTACATATCGAGAAAGAAGTTGTAAAAAAATAGACTTTAATTATAGGTTATTTATATGCTACCTCTAAAACTCCTTTCATGACAAAACAGAAAATCATTATTTGCACAATAAATGGATATTTATTTTACAATTGACGGTGTACCTAAGAGAAAAAGATCTTTTTACTGATTCAATTGATATAGGAGCTGGTAACCTATCTATTTTATTCATAAGAATAATGATTGTTTATAACCATTAAAGTCTTTTTCTGAAATCAAAATGACTCTTGTCTAATGGTCTATTACAGATGACAAGAATGGAACAAGGTATATTTTAATACAAAAAAGCATTTAAAAACGTATAGGTGTAAATTAAAATAGTCATTAGGACTACAAATGGTTTACGAGACATACTTGTTGTTGCTAAATGTCCAAAAGCATGATTAGAACGTTTCAAATACTTCAAAGAATAGATAAAGAAAGCACATAAGGATTTATAGTTCCGAATTCTTAACATTCAGTTAACGGGACACAATACAGGCATCGGTTGTTTGTGATACAAACTGTGTGTTACTGAATCTAAAACATACATTTTTCTAGATCTAGCGAATAACACCAAAACGTCTCTAATGGATATTAATTGTGTTTGTTGGATTCACTCTTTCAAATGTGTGTAGTCTTTTTATTTTAATTTGTTTTTGCATATCTATAATATGCTATTAATATCAGCTTTATATAATACAATATACAGATATATATATATATATATATATATATATATATATATATATATATATATATATATATATATATATATATATATATATATAGATGCAATAAACTGACGACCAACAGTACGAAATTAGTAACTAGCTAGCCTAAGCGCTTTCGACTCTTAATGAGTCTTTTTCAAAGGCAAATACAAAACATAGTTACGACAAACAAATAATCACAAAAACGTTGCGTTTGTAAACCTCTACATTTCTATCTTCACATGTGCTAAAACTATAAATACAACCAGCTTGTATAGACTAGTTGCGGAATACAACGTTTTCAGTTTCCGCAACTAGTCTATACAAGCTGGTTGTATTTATAGTTTTAGCACATGTGAAGATAGAAATGTAGAGGTTTACAAACGCAACGTTTTTGTGTTTATTTGTTTGTCGTAACTATGTTTTGTATTTGCCTTTGAAAAAGACTCATTAAGAGTCGAAAGCGCTTAGGCTAGTTAGTTACTAGTTTCGTACTGTTCGTCGTCAGTTTATTGCATCTATTTTAATTAATCCCTGACAAACGTGATCCCTTGGTGGATCCAGTACGCTTGAGAGGGTTGTTATTCGCCATATGATTTGTATTCTTTATATATATATATATATATATATATATATATATATATATATATATATATATATATATATATATATATATATATATATATATATATATATATATATATATACAGAGAGAGAGACAGAGAGAGCAAAGACTAAGACTTCATTACATAAAAATAAGTTTGTCTTTGAAGAACAATAATCTAAAAGACTAAGACAAGGAAAGAAGTTTAGCAAGATGTTTACAGCTATCGAACGGAGTGGCATTTCCAGAAATAACGTCTAAGAAGTATAAAAAATTAACGGAATAAACGATTTGACTACATAATGGTATATGCACAATGTGTTAACTCTATTCAGAACATACAAATAGTAGGGGAAATACCGGCTGATACGCCTAACGTCAACATCGAACACTATTTAAAGCCAATAGAACACTTAAGAAAATTAGTTAAACTCTGGTATGTAATAAATATACAAAACAAATTTGGAAGGCTATATTACACGCAGTAGAAAGTCGTATATAGAGATCTGAAATATGAAATTCAACAATACAATCAAAATTTACAAACGCAAGTAATGAGTTAAGCACTAAATGTTCAGACTTTAACAAAAGGTAGCAGTTAAAACCAATACACTGTTACATATGTAGGTAATTTAAGAGATATAACCAAAGACAAAAATGACGTTAAAATATAGTAAAAGCTACGAAAACAAATGAATACTTACAGTTTCGAATGACAAGCTCAAGATGATACGGTTAACATGAAGAAGTTGAATAATCAAAGGCATATTTTTGTCACTGATATGTAGTTAGGAACATCTGGGTTGTGACAGGTGCGATTCACTAAGTAGACAAAACGGTGAAAAGAGTGAGAATATATTTAATAGATAAATAACAAAAGTTAACAATAGAGTTAGACACATTTTATTGCAAACTACAGTTTTGAAAGACTCTAACATTCTGTGTCTATTAATCAATGCTAAAACGAACGGAAACAGAAATGCTGAGACATTCATTAAAATTTGATTTAATCTCGCAATTTGATATAAAATACTGTTTATTTGTTTGAATTAGATCACTCTTCACACAACGCAGCTTAATCAGTCAAATAAACCATAATGTATTTCACTTAACGACTTCAGGGTTGTACTAAGTCCATTCGATATTTGTGATGCTGAAATGTGTATAATGTTAATAGATATAATTTCAGTTTGTTTGAACGAAATACAAATATAGGAAAGGGCTGTTTGACGTTTTATGGATGGAATAGCAATCCTAATACAAGTCAAGGTATTTTACAGCATTAAAATTTGTGTTTATACAATCAGCAGTACATGGAGCTTATTCGAAAACAATATTGATTTATGCAGTTGTTACAGCTTGCAAGTTCAACCTTAAAGTGTTTAGAACCAATTTTAATAAATATACTTTGAATGAGAGTTCAAAAATCAAATAATTACTCGTCAGAAGTTAGAAATTAGTCTGAGGCTAATTTCTGCAACGTATCAGAAACATTTATATACCAGAGCCAGAGCAGCGTTTCAGAAATTAAATCGAAACAACGAAGGACTTCTCGAAACAGGATGCAAAAAAACGTCACAGTTCAAACATATGTTACTCTTGAATGACGTAGATAAAAAATATAGCAATGGGTGTAAAAGTAATAATTATCCGATGATCTGACCGTCTATCATCTGAAGAAAACAATTGTCTGTTCAGTTTATCAGATCCAGATGATGTGAATCAATACAAAACTAGATTATAATCATAACATAAAGAATTAAATAGACAAACTGCATTATTCCTTACAACACAGATAGGTTATTCTTGACTACTTGAATGATAGATTGAAGAAGCAGGCTTGGTGAATCTGACCGTGAACAACCTGAAATTATTATCTTGATTTGTATGCATCTACTCAGTGGCACAACTTCTCAAATAAAGCATAAGAGGTTCAGTAAGAAAATAATCTTAACTATTGACAAATAGGTAAAATACTAATACATATTTGTAACATGTGTTATGTGTATTAGTGTCTATGCTTCTAAACGATTTATTTTCAAACAACAAAATACCATTGTGCTATAAATTTATAATACAATCAGAGGCAAGTAACGCACAAAATGGCCTGTACTGTAGCAATATAGTTTGCAGTGTATGTGTGTGAATCCGTTAGGAACATAATTTCGTTTCACATTCTAACTGATACTTGTGCAAATTGTAAGATTGGCCATCTTAAGCAAGGGAGAGATGGGAATAATTCTAAGCAGCTTTTGGAAATCCGGCTTTCCAACCAGGTCTTCATTTTAGAAATACTCTGTGTTCACGTGAACGTCTTGAAAATTACTGGGTTTTATGTAAAGTGAAAACCCGAAATCTTGCGTATGTAGACTTATTTTACTTTGGGCGCGCATTTTGAGATAAGGGCATGACGAAATATTTAAATTGTATTTTATCCTCTTATCGGCCAAATATTCGCTCAGCACGTACATTGTTAGAAAGAGTAATAGCATGGCCATCTTTGCCAGTCAAAGTTCCGATAACCTTATATGGCCATACAACACAATTAATTTTACCATATGGTCTCTTCATTTGTTTCTCAGTACTGAACTTTCCCCTGTGTGACAATCAATGCAAACATATGTTAATCTAAAATACCTTCAAAGATGACTTTACGGTGAAGTTCTTGACCTGCATTTTTTTTTTGAGAGGCTGAATTGCAAACAAAACACCATGCAACGGAACACAGATTTCACTTCCGAATCATCACCATGGCCTTATTACTCACTGTGCACTGTCGCCAAAATACATACAGACAACCACACCATAAGCTCACATTCTAAAAATAAACAATTGCCTTTAAATCCTTAGGAAGAATGCCTAAATCTAACTCTTGTATCACTACCATACGGAGACAAGAACATATGATCTAAAAATATACTGGGACTACATTCGTGGGTACTGAACCAGAATTATTAATTGTGTACTGATTCCATCTACACCCTGGCGTAACAAACAGATATGTCTGTGCTTCGGGTGCGATAATTTCATTGTATGCGGCATCAAGGCACCGCATCCAATTAAACTTAAGTCGTTTTCAAATTTCAACACTGCTCCTATACGGCCGAGACAAGGGAAACCCATACCTTGAATTTGATTGATAAATAACCAATTTTTTTCAGTGCCGGTAACTTTTTGCACAAATACTTTCACTCAAATACACCTGTAATGGCTTTCGATGTTCAATTTTGGGCCGATGTACAATGCATCACGCTATTGGTTAGTTGGTAATACATACTAAGTGAGGCAACTAATGAAATCCAATAGATGCCACTAGGACAAAACACCAATATATCTGTTGGATCCGCCAAAATGTTGATAGGGTTATCGGAACCTTGGCTAGCGAAGCTGCACCAATACAAACATGACGTAATTCTAGAATATAGGTTACACTGCAAATGTATGTCACCGTTTTGACCAAAATAGGCACACATTGAATTAAGAAATGTATATCTTTTCCAACACTATATATATAATTGTAATAATTCCGATCACCAACTTAAGAGGTATAAACGTCTGAACTGTTCAGCGACCACCTATAGACTTATAAACACAGATTAACACCTTTGTATTCGTGAGGAGTCTTGTTAGGCATTATCTGGATATTTAATAAACAACTTCATTATCAGGTACAAGAAAGATGTAACTGAAGTAATGAATAGTATTCATTGTCAGGTACAAGAAAGGTGCAACTGAAGTAATGAATAGTACTCATTGTCAGGTACAAGAAAGGCGTAACTGAAGTAATGAATAGTATTCATTGTCAGGTACAAGAAAGACGTAACTGAAGTAATGAATAGTACTCATTGTCAGGTACAAGAAAGGCGTAACTGAAGTAATGAATAGTATTCATTGTCAGGTACAAGAAAGGCGTAACTGAAGTAATGAATAGTACTCATTGTCAGGTACAAGAACGGCGTAACTGAAGTAATGAATAGTACTCATTGTCAGGTACAAGAAAGGCGTAACTGAAGTAACGAATAGTACTCATTGTCAGGTACAAAAAAGGTATAACTGAAGTAATAAATAGTTATCATTGTCAGGTATAAGAAAGCCGTAATTGAAGTAATGAATAGTTGTCATTGTCAGGTACATGAAAGATGTAACTGAAGTAATGAATAGTAACGTGAATGGACATTCATTCGTTTGCGTGGATAATGCTTTGTATTCGGAGTAAATCAATACAAACTGAATTCAAACAATCTGGTATGATTTACTGCCAAATTGTCCTAATAACGCACTTGAAGTCATTATAAGGGTATCATACATACATGTAGTTTAAGGTACTATAGAAATTTTGCCGTTTTTACAAATTCCCATTTGCCAACTAGAAAACTGCTGCTCTACAAATCCGGGAGCATTCAATATATACTATCGAAAGATTTAAATTTCTAATCCACTCCTGGCGTAACATCTTTGGGTTTACTAAGATAACAAATAAAAAATATGCAACAACGAAACCCTATATACCTAACAGTTAATAGTTCTCCAAGAGCGCATATTTGCTAGCAAAAGTAAATACTGATCAAATATTTAAGAGAAAATACACATTTTGCTTGTTGTGGTGGTGTTTCACAGTAAAGACAAGACAAAACAATGCAATCTATCAGTATGGAAAATGAACCCATCATAAAATGATGTAAAAAGCGAAAATGGAAAGATATATAATTTTAATGCGTCTAAAACTTCCTTTAACTTTGAATCATTTATGCCTCATTCTGGCTATTTATGTACATGGTAACTAAACACAAACAACGTAGTTATGTGTGTGTGTGTATATATATATATATATATATATATATATATATATATATATATATATATATATATATATATATATATATATATATATATATATATATAACCGAGCGTTGTCAAAACCCTGGGATCGAATCCCGCTAGAAGTCATAAGTTTACCCCATATTTCCAAAGACATCTATACAAATTCAATTGTAAGTTGGAAGGCCCGACGTGTCCATTCTATACATAAATTTGACACTAATCAATACAAGACCACATTATTTACAACTTGCAATTTAGCCATGAAACGCACATCCCCACAGTTTCTCTATATTAACTTTCCGTTCTGCATGTAATTCACACCGTAGAAACTGTACAACTATCCCTAACACGAGGGACTATTTTAACTGCCCACCTGAGGCCATTCGATCTACCGTTTCAAGGCACATAAAAACCAGTAAACACCTTCATCACATGTGCCACTATGTCCACATAAACGGTATCTACCGAGTCCTTTCTCATTTATCCCATTGTGTAATTTACCGGTTTACTACCATAAAATACTGCCGCTGCAGTCACAACACTGATGTGCACCACTCTTTTTTTATAAGTGCTATATCACCATAAGGACAGTCGTGCTGATTGGGTCTGAGTTCGATACCCAGTGACCAAGGCATCTCAGAAACTCACTAACACTTTCTCTCCGTGACGTTTGCTCCTAATAATTGCCTAATTATTTCGTGCTAAGGAATATTTCACACTGCACCGAATTCCAATAATCAAACATGTAATCACACAAACCTACAAATTGCTTAAACTAAATGCGCATCTCCTTAATTTTATTACACATACAGATATATAATCTCATGAATGTGCAACGTTTTACTGGTATTAGGACATAGCTGTCCACTCGATAAAAAATAATACATAAAAGAAAGATTATGATATTTATTATCCTCTATCAAGGTAGATATTTTTTTTTATTAAGCACTGCGTAAAATAAGCTCGAATATATTCAGAAAAGACAATTCTCGTTTTGATAAGCTCATATCTCATCTGATAATCTAATAATATACAAAGAAAATGAATTAATGTATTTTCTAAGTATATATTGTGTCTTTTCATATTTGTACGGTTGACAATCATTCATGTTGTTTTTTTTTTCCTTATTGCAAATTCAGTACAAATATATATTTTACATGTCTTAATGGATGTATCGGTGAACGGCTGCGTTATAAATCCGAAATCTATATTGACACTCCATTTTCGTAAACATATTTCCTTATCTTTAGAGATTTGTGGATTTAGTGTGTCTACGACAAACGCTTGATTTTTAAGACCCTTGAGAATTCAGAGATTTTTGGATTTTGTGGGTCTACAACAGATCCTTGGTTTTGTAAGGCAATTGAGGATTCTGATATTTTTGGATTTAGTGGGTCTACTACAGACCCTTGGTTTGCAAGGCCCTTGAGGATTCAGGTTATAAGTCGGATAGTTGTGTCTATTCAAAGCAGGAAATTGTGTTGCGTTCAATCAGGAATATCCAAGCTGGAGTTTGCTTTAGATGGAAATGTTTGCGATGACGTTTCACATATTATGCTGTTAATGATATGCTTTTAAACAACAAGACTTTTATGTTTGAAATTAGGTAGAAATTAGTTGAGTCAAGATACTGAATTACTATTTGGAGAAAAACAAGTTCAATATAACGTCTTTTTTTCTCGTACTTAAAAAATATTATTTACCTGGAGGGGAAGGGGAACGTGAATATCTGTAAACTTAAATAGCCGTTAATTGTATTAATGACATGTTTCAGCAATGATTGGTGCAATCTGATTCAAATCAAATCTTCACAGTCTTATGTCGAGATCTGACAAACACCGATACAACACATACTTTGGAGACATTCAGAATTCCCAGTCCAATTATTTTTAATAGTCTGTCATATAGTTCGTGTTAGGGAGAGTTATTGTTTGCAAAGTTCTGTTCCAAACTATGTGTCACTTTCAAAAACTTTAAACGTTATGATTTAAATGGTGATATACAAGGTCAACAGGACATCACCTCGAACTGACATCCATTAGACCTCTGCGATGGACTGGAGAGATGTGACTTTAAAAATTAGATTGGATTGGGTTGGTAAATGAAATAGTAGTGAATATCTTTCGCACAAAGATCTTGGTAACTACAAAAAAGTGTGTTTACAGTGCTGTTGAAGGACTATTTGATGCAGTGTCCTATCATGAATCCAGTAACACTTAAAATTAAATTCTTAATCTGACTAAAATTCTCTATTGTACCTATATAGAACATACAGCAATATACACTGAGCATCTTATACAACTAAACATCGACAGACGGTAAACGTAATACTGTCGGGAAGTTTGTCTAACCAACTGGCCTGATTACACATCGACAGACGGTAAACGTAATACTGTCGGAAAGTTTGTCTAACCAACTGGCTTGATTACACATCGACAGACGGTAAACGTAATACGGTCGGGAAGTTTGTCTAACAAACTGGCCTGATTACACATCGACAGACGGTAAACGTAATACTGTCGGGAAGTTTGTCTAACAAACTGGCCTGATTACACATCGACAGACGGTAAACGTAATACTGTCGGGAAGTTTGTCTAACCAACTGGCCTGAGTATACTGCATGAGTTACATATATTTAATTGGATTTCCATTGAAAATCACATTTTATGACTTGACCCACCCACAACACCCTCCCCTCAGAAAGTTTATTTTACAATGCCTCCTACCCTCCTACATTCTAAAAGGTAAATGTAAAAACAGATGCATAAATATATTAAAGTACATGATGAATATCTTTTCCTTAAAGTTTGCATTAGACTAAGGAGAATATGTACAAAGTGCAAAACAACATGCCATTATTTTCGGTTGCTACATTTATTCCAAGTTATGGTAATATTTGACTCTATCATAAAACTATATGATAGTTATATATCATCAATGTAATAGATGCGTCGGTTTTTCTAGAGGAGAAAGGCATTTTTAAATATAAAGTAGCAAATGAATGGTTTGTTACGCCATATACTGAAAGCCGTTAGGCACCAGCTTACAAAATATGAAGTCATGACTGACTATTAATCTTGTACTGTACCCAATCGATTTGATGTATTGCCTCTTTTGAATTCTGTCAAATCAGTGGAAAGCGTAATTTGTTTGACAGATCCAGTACACAAATTTGTATAATTTAACTGACGTCCACTTTATGTCACCCATGGTTCTGTAGGCAGTAATTATGCACCAATCCCTCCATCCATCTATATACAAAGTCGTCAACTTTATATGTCTGCTTAACACAATGCCTTCGTTACATTTTAATGTATGTATGTATGTATGTATGTATGTATGTATGTATGTATGTATGTATGTATGTATGTATGTATGTATGTATGTATGTATGTATGTATGTATGTATGTATGTATGTATGTATGTATGTATGTATGTATGTATGTATGTATGTATGTATGTATGTATGTATTTATGGATGGATGGATGGATGGATGGATGGATGGATGGATGGATGGATGGATGGATGGATGGATGGATGCAAACTCTTTCCAATCCGTAATTTTACTGGCAATGCCAAGCGTGAGAAAATTACATACAATACGCCAAAAGAACATTTTCATGGCGTTCTATCAGAAATATAAACGTTGTAATAACCTTTGAGGAACTATGAGGAATAAAAAAAGAAACGATAAGAGCTATTATGCACGCGCGCAAGCCAACATAGGCACGCACTCAACCACACACATACCCAATTTTATCAATCAAAGGGAATTCCTGAAAGTCGACCACTCCATCTACCAGTAGAAAGAGCATTGCAACTGAAACTACTCTGACATTCATACGGAATAGAAACTTGCAGATTAAAAGTATCATGCATCTTATACTTTTCAAATAAAGTACCGTACTAACATAAAACTATAAAAAAGAACAGCCTCTTGGGAACGGAAACCTTTCAACAAAGACAAATACGACTGAAATTTAATTGCCGTATCTCCTGTGAGGCAAGCGAGCACGAATCACAACTTCACGTTTATCGATGAACAAGCTATACATAATGATGTTGAACGTGAGAATACAATAATTTCGTCTTTATAGTTGTAGGGGTTTTTGATAACTGAAGAATAAAATATGATACCATGGCAACTACAGCTGTTGAAGTCACAAAAAGCCTAAATAAAATAAAAATATAATATAATGACCTTCTACGTCATTGTAGAGATGAAATTGTATATCTATTGAACAGGGTAGCTTTTACAGTTGGAATATTTACTAATTATACATATTAATTTTCCAAAAGCAGTTTATCGTGGCTATTTCATCTTAATTCATACAAATTTGCTTCACTTTCGTTTAAGTTCTAGAAACAAGTGTTTTTGAAAAATGATATCATGCTGTGTTTCAAAAGAAAATCCTGAATATTTGGAGATACCATAAAAACTTTATTTTTTGGCATCGATCCAAATGTTTCAGGAGTTGCAGGGGCTTCGTTATTCGCGTAGCTAATACTGCTGTCGCCAAACGAGCTGTTATTAAGGCAAATATCAAATAAAATTAATAACGGGAATTTACTGCCAAACTTTGTAAAAGTGTATCTTGCATCTGATAAAACACATGAAAAGGAAATTTGTTTTTTTTTTACCAAATAATTAGACCACCTACTTGAGATATTGTTTTGAAACAGTGTTGCATGCAAACGACGATTAGGCCTCTTTTCTAAGCGTGGGTTCGAGTAAAAGGTTAGGCCAGAATGGTAGGCGAGAAGACTTGCCAGTTGCTTTCCATGGTTCGATGGTACTTACCGAGATTTGTCTGGGTTCCATAGATACTGGCAGCCATGCATAGCCTATCATGTGAAGAAATATGGCGTTAAACCCAAAAGAACAACAAGAATTATTTGCCTTGTAAGACAAACATAAAACAGCTAACACTTAAGATGCATCCATAACACCATAAATAGTTTCTATCTTAGGACAACTACATCAGTTGCTTTTTTTTGAAGCCAAATAACCTGTAATACTAAATATAGTAGCTATGTTCGATTGTACTATTCTAGTTCATTAATTTTTACAAACCAAAAATGTCTTTTGATATAATGGTTGTTTAACTAAATAGAGATCACTTCATTTTGCAATATAAATCAGCAATTTAGAACTATGCACTTTTTATCACTCGGGTAGTTCTTCGCTTGATGAGAATATCAAAGCAAACGTGAAGCGGTTGTGTGGTCATCAGCGGTTTATCATTATGGACCATACCAACAGTCTTGTTGAAAGGAGAAACTGTACATCTGATAATACAGCATATAATGACCTTCCTGTGAAACGCAATAGTTCTTTTCAAAAACAGTTAGCCATGATTATTTACCTTTTCTGATTTACAACTAGTTTTAATCAAAACTTCTCGAGAGTAACATACAGCCAAAGAAAAAAAGATGTTTTCTTGAGGTACTGTAATATGCATATGTGTAAGAATGAATGGATCGATGATTTGAATGCAGAATGGTTGGATTCATGCATGCATACATCGATCCATCCGACCGTCTGTCCGTACGTCCGTGACTACATGCATGCATGAGTTGTCCAGCTCCCAATTTCGCATGAATTGTATTGCATGTGAGACCTATTTAATCATTACTCGAAACTTATTGTCATGGCTACTAATCCAAAATACGAGTTGGCGGCTAGTATCGCCGTTGGATAGGTTTAAACTCTGTCATTAAAATCGATTTTGTTGCTGTTGGGTTTTTTTATAGGGTTTAACGCCATTTTTCAGCACAAGATACATGGCGGCCAGTATAAATGGTGGAGGAAGAACCCTGGAAAACCCCGGGAAGAACCACCGACCCACGAGAAGCTACTGGCAGGATTTCTCACTTACCCACATTAGCCGAGTTTGGACTCGAACTCACGCAGAGGTGTGATGGCAGTGATCCGTAACGGTAAGCTTTTTAGGCCACTCGGGGCCCCAAAATCGATTTTGTGTCGATTATTGAGTATTGATGCGTTCCAAATAGTCATTTTAACTTTTTCGTAAATATATGCAGATCATCTTAGTAATATTAGTGTCTTGAGGGAAAAGATTTAAGAAGATTGAAGCAGAGTAAAGTGCACCACATAGGTGCTTGATCATTGTGTCGTTCTATGGTTGTCGGTGGACGGTTTAGAAGTAAAAGGACTCTAACAAGAGGTAAAATTCTGATACCCTCGTACATGACCAAGCAAAAGGAGGAATATTAAGTCTCTAGTGCAAACTGAATACTCCACCAAAATAGCCTTCTAACCTCTATTAACTTGAATCGGCTTCTGGCAATAGCTCCTGAAACTGAGTACAACATGGCATTCAGTGTACTGGCAATGGCTCCTAAAACTGAGTGTAACATGGCATTCAGTGTATTGGCAATGGCTCCTGAAACTGAGTACAACATGGCATTCAGTGTACTGGCAATGGCTCCTAAAACTGAGTATAACATGGCATTCAGTGTACTGACAATTGATAATTTTGATGATAAATTTTCACAGCCTTTCAAACACCAATAGAATAATTATTGTACCTAAAGTTAAGGGTGTAGCTCGGATAATTGTAAAGAAAAAACTATGTAGTGCAATTCAAACGTTGAGATTCTCTGTAGTTTTAACAACAGGGTGGAAAAATAATTTGCTCCTGAACCAGTTAAATCAGCTACATCAGTACTGACGACGACAAAGCATTAGTGTATATAGTGTATATAATGTTGCTGACCCGAGACATACTTAACTCTGGCCCTGAAATTGAAGTACATGATGACAGTAAACATTCTGAAGAAAAAGTGAACGATATCAAGAAGAAAGATCAATAGCGTGTTTGAATGGTGACATGACATTATATATGCATAGCCTAGTCATGCGACTTTACCTCAGACAAAAGTAATTTATTACTGTTCAAAATAGACTATTGACATCAGACAGTTCAATTTATGGTTTAATCATTCGTCTTTACTAACACCATAGTCTACATCTTAGAGAGCAACGTGATCTACAGCCTATAGTACGCTGTAATATTTATTAAAAGAAGCCAATCTGACATCCTAGCAGGAACATAAAGAACGATCGCTCTCTACGGCTCTGCTCGGGTATCAGGCAAGGGATCGACTTCTTTTAATAAACATTATAGTGTACTAAAAAATACCCAGGCCTATCAAATTAAATTATTATTTTATAAAATTAAAAGTGTTGATTTATCCCCGATTGCCTTCCTCCTTGTCGGCCCTGCATTCGAGTCACTGAAAATTCCGTAATGCTAAAATGTTGTCAAGATAGTGCCATGAACAATGCTGCTGAAAAAGCACATACTTATTTCTGTTCAAACTTGAAATGATTTTATTTGTGAAAATCTGACAATAGATGATGTTAATAACAGTCACTGAATATGATCATTAATCAGGAAATTCCACCAATCTTGGTTATGTTTATATACTATTATAACAAATCTTGGTTATGTTTATAGACTATTATAACCAATATTGTGACATACTAAAAGGTGAAGATCCACCAGAGTGCGTTCCTTGCAATGTACCATTTACTGTTAAACACTTTATGACCACGTGTTCCGACCTGCAACCTACGCGTGATAAATACTATAATGTACACGACATGCAGGAACTTTTTGATACTATCCAAATCACTAGTATTTTAGATTTCCTAAAGGAAGTAAATCATTATTTTAAACTGTAACTTGTTATGACCTTACCCAAACTAATTTTTAACTAATGCAAATACCAACTATTATTTACATCTTTTCATCAAGATACATCATTTACATTTCCCGTTGATCGGGAACCGACATGTTTAACTGTTGACAACATTTATCATTTTATATTTAACTACTATGGATTTTTTTTACTATATCGCTGGTCGATATTGAACCTTTCATTTTACATATATGACCTACTGTAGGGCGCTAAATAGCCTAAAAGTGCTGGTGCGCCGTTAAAATTAAATCAATCAATCAATCAATAACCAATATTGGTTATGTTTATGGATTATTATAACAATATAACAAATCTTGGTTATGTTTATGGACTATTTTAACCAATTTTGGTTATGTGTATGGACTATTTTAACTATCTAGAAATGATGAAATTACTGGCTAAATCCAAAAATTTCTTCAAAAAATGTCTTTGGAATTGTACTTAAATGAGGGCTTTGCACAAGCAAGAACTAAGATCGCCAAGCAGGCAAAAATTCTCAAACAGGACGGGAAAAACAAGGTGTGAAATGGACCGATTTTCATCGCAAAGATTGATGAATTGGTCACCATAATGAAAACTTTAACAGCGATGCTGACATTAATCAACAACCTCCGGCCTACACAATTTACAGCTTTAGGTTTCTGACACAACCACTTTATTCTCGCAAATTCCTTGCCACTTCATCTGACAAAAACAATCTTCACATCTACTCTGTGCATTCAATACCTATTATATCTATGCCTTGTAAAAAAAAAAACAACGTCAGGCTTGATAAGAGACATGGACTTAAAAGTATCAGTACATTTTGTTACATAGTTCACCTACCTATGCGATTAACGTCATTGTCAAGAATTATGCTATAGACACATTGGCACTTTTGCGACATAGTTTACGTAAAAGTACAGGTGATCCTGTCTGTTTTAGTCTAGAATTGTATAACAAAATATAATGTTGTCCTGAGAAAATGAAGAAGGATCTTGCAATCCGGTAGTTTTATTACTTCTGATTTTTAGTCCTCGGAGTTTTAAATATTTATCACGCATACTTTTTAAACTACGTTTGTTCATATTTCGAAGCTGATTTGTTTAGATTTATATTTATATCCCAGTCCAAGTGTACTTAGAACAAGCCGGTTGCGATTTACCGACGTGTTAATACGTGTTTATACAGACGTGCTTTTATTTAATTGCATTCATCCATGAAGCCTGCACGTGCAGATACGGTGAACAACCGTGGCTGATCTGCGTGTTCGCTCCACGAACGCATAATCCACGATCAGTATTAATTACGTAGTGTAGAACGTTCACATGTTTGTTCCACTGTGTCCTAATACAAGGCTGCCCTGACCTGATAATAGTAATCACGGTGCTCTTGCACAAACGCATACATATCAGTATTAGACTTCATTATTTGTTATACTTTATATTTATATTGAGTAATCGGTGTAATGCAGTTCTAGCTGTCAGCTACAATTTGTTTTCTTTGAATTATTTGATACATTTAATCAAATATTTACACCATTCAGTTTTAGCTGTTTCTTTACTGGCAGCATGGATTTTGCATATTGTATTCACTAGTTATTCTTCTGCTGTTATCAAGGACAAAACCTAAACCCAGTCCGGAAATGTGAAGAAATAATTGTATTATTATGAAATATAATATGCTCATTTTATACAAAGTAAATGTGAATGAGTTTGATATAATGATTGATATTCGATGAGTTTGATCTATTGATTGATATTTGATTAGATTCACGTGATGATTGATATGCGATGCGTTTGATGTATTAATTAATATTCGATGAGTTTGATGTACTGATTTATATGCGATGCGTTTGATTTACAGATTGATATTCGATGAGTTTGATGTACAGATTTATATTCAATGAGTTTAATGTACAGATTTATATTCAATGACTTTGATATACAGATTTATATTCAAGGAATTTGATGTACAGATTTATATTCAATGTGTTCGATGTACTGATTTATATTCAATGAGTTTGATGTACAGATTTATATTCGATGAGTGTTATGTACTTATTGATATTCGATGAGTTTGATGTACTTATTAATATTCGATGAGGAGTTTTATGTACTTATTGATATTCAATGAGTTTTATGCACTGATTGATATTCGATGGGTTTCATATATTGATTGATATTCGATGGGTTTCATGAACTGATTGATATTCGATTAGACATGGCCCAAACAGAGTATTCTGAATTATGAAATAGCTATTTCGTAAACTCGAAACCGTTCAGTGATATATAGGGCTTCAGTGGAGAGGTGGGCGTGACTATTTAAGTAACAAATATTTCGACAATTGGATGGACCGATTTGTACCTTCGTGTGATTTTCTTTATCTAAGGATATAAACAAACATTAAAGGAAAGAATTTGTTTCCCTAATCGTGATGTAACAATTTTGGAGTCTCGCATTAACGTACAAAAGAGCCCAATCATCAGATTCTGGCCATTTATTTAAACGGAGATTTTTAAGATACGTGGCTCACTCCAAAACTGACACATTGGCACTGTTTTATGAGTCAGTATTCTATCTCAGCTAATAAAAACCCCAACGAATTTTACAGAATAATCTCAGACCTTGTTTGATCTGTTTAATTAAATACCAAAGTCTTTCTGTTGGAATAGGGCAGACAATCTTATCATAGGCAGTGCTGAGAATTATATAGATGTAATGCAGGAAGCTGTCAGGAAATTTGTACCACGCAAAAGTTTTACTATTTACGGTAATGGTCCACGTTTGATGCATAATGAAATCAGGAAACTATTAAGGCAGGGAAAATGATTACACAATGAAGCAAACCATATTCCAAATCCCAGACAATGATTTCCTTATAGAGGAAAGAGAAATCTAAATCCAATTAATGCAACACGCTGATGGAATTAATCGTGGTCATCATTTTGTAACCCAAAAGAATGGAGGAAACCAATTCGAGAAATGTATGGAAGGTCAAAATATAAACCGTACGAATTTCAGATAGTGAATACCATAGTTTTATCTGATGACGAGGAAAAGCCAACAGTTTTAAATTAGTTCTTTTGTTAACTGTCAGCCATAACAACCGAACGTTTATCTCAAATTTTCCAACTAGTCTTACTAGATTTATTTTACCCAGCTCTTGATAATATTGATGTGGTCCTAATTTTATTTACAATGTCTTGGTAGCTCTTACTTCATTGAAAGTAGGTTTCCCTGACTTACTGCATCCTACATTACTAAAGAAAGTAGGTTTTCCTGACTTACTGCATCCTACATTACTAAAGAAAGTAGGTTTTCCTGACTTACTGCATCTTGCATTACTAAAGAAAGTGGATTTTCCTGACTTACTGCATCCTACATTAATAAAGAAAGTAGTTTTCCCTGTCTTACTGCATCTTGCATTACTCCAAATTTAGCAGATGTAGTCATCTTGCTTAAGAATGGATCCAGGACTATCGTGCAAAGGTATCGTCCTACTTATTTGCTTTGTCTTATATCTAACGTTCAATGTGTGTATTTAAATATTTAAATAACTGACCTGAGCAATATGGTATATTTTAGCATGAATATTCAGTTTTGTTTTCACCAAGTGATTCGACAACACAGTAGTTAACATATGTTTACTGTGCAATGTTATTGCACATTTTCTTTGATATTAGCAAGGTAACCTAACAAGTTTGGGTTTCTCTTAAACTTAAAAGGCATTTGTGCAATTAGAACTTTGCAATCAAGTTTTGAAAGTTACTTACTATCACGAAAGCACCGACTTTGGATTCTATATCCTCATATGTTTGATTCAACAATGCTGGAGTACCTCCGACGTATATATTGCGACCTTGATTTCTTTCAATTTTCACCAATGCTATTGTGGAGACAGAATGATCAGTTAGACTCCTTGCTAACGATGCAGCATTATATGTAATAGTTAATAATCAGATCCACGCTAGTGAAATCTTAAAATCTGATAACGAAAAGATATATGAATAGTCATGACTTTGGGTAGTTATATTTAATCGTGTAAAGACTGATTCAATTTTAATATAACGAATTACAACCATGGCCTTAATCCTATACTATGTTTTACTGAAACAAATATACAATAGGTTACTCAGCACAAACGTTTGGGTGTTCTATCAACCATTGATACCACTTAATACGTACGACCAAAAGTGTATTACTTGCACAAATGTCCAATGAAACTAATTTGGAAATCCTAAGATACTAATATATTTCACTTTAATCTCTGACAGCATCACAAATGTATATCCCTTATAATGAAATTAACATTATGCCGCCATTTCGAAATGTATTTTTGTAACAGTGTTACATTATTCGATGGTATGATCTGTAATAGAATGTAGACTTACGTCATACATTCATTACTTTATGCTATTGAGAGCAAGCTACAGTATGTTGTTAGAAGTTGTTGACCTGAAATGAGACCCTCTGATTTCTAACGGTAACATAACATTGAGGTGAAATGGGTTTCATTTTTGCTGTTGACGTTACTAACATCATATGGGTAATACGATGTGTATGGTGATCAATACTCAGTCATCTACTAATTAGCACCCAACACAATACAATACAATACCCTGTGTGTATTAATCAATACTGCACACTATGCGACCAGCACGTCGTGTGTAGTGACCAAGTGACCAATAGTCAGTCACTATCCAACACACCAGATTATACCATGAATACGTCGCCTGTAGTAACCATTATCATTCACCATCTATCCAACCAGTGTAATAACCAATACCAAATCAACTACTATCCATGCCCCCACATTATAGCATCAACTAAGTAGTGTCATAATAACGAGTGGTTATTATAAATACAAATCCGAGATTAAAATATAATGCATTAGTTATACCTAAGATAAAATTTGCCTGTATTGTACTGATGTTATAAAAAGCTATAATCAAAGGAGCCAACTCATAATACCATATTTTAGTCGATATAAACAGTGGAACTTAATTTCCGAAACTCATACAGACTTTAGTCAAAACTTAAAAAAAAAACACATCAGGAATATTAGATTAAAATCGTCGAGACGAAAAGTAGCACCAAAATTCCGAAACTGTCACTGGCTTTAGCCGATGCAAAAAGAACTCCAAAAATATGTCAAGCAAGAAATTTTTTTAAACTGATTGGAGCTAAACGTAATACAGAATTCTGCAACTGCCACTGAGAACAAAAAGAGAACAAAATCTTTTAAGAAGATGTAAACAGGTTGAATTAGATAAAATTTAATCCAAATTGTCCAAACTGTATCGGGCTTTAGCAGAAACTGAGACATTCTGGACAAATGAAAACAAATTGTAGATTACTCTAAATGTAGTCTAAAGGTTTGAAATTGCATCTGACCTTAACACAAAGAGATAACAAATTCGTCTAAATATCACCTATTTTCAACACGCAAAGTATGCAAAATAAGGTACGACAAATTTGTTCATCGTCTTTAAATACATTTTTCTCGCTGGAAAACGCTATTAAATTTTCTCCCAGTTTGTTTACTGTTCTGAGTTGAAACGTAAATATAACAGCGCAGACCAACAACAAAAATCCAACTTTACAAGTATTTTCGCACTGAATTGAATTGAATGAAGAACTAAAATCTGATGTTATCTATTCTGTCTGTTGTCGTCAAAAAATAAACATCGTTGTAAACACATCAGTTCTGTAATTGTAATTCATGCCTTTCAAAATAAATTGTACTATAACTAAAATGAATAAAAACGGAACACGTATCATGTTCACTAAAAATTTGTTAATATTAGTATAAAAGTCCATCTTGGATAAAATATTGTATTCTCGAAAGGAAAAGTCGTTGCAAAAAAAAACAACATAATCCAATAGGATTTCGAGTTATATGTAACAGATGTATAATACATACCGTGAAGTTGCTTCATAGCGAGGACATGGATAGGGAAAATATGCCTGAATTTGCTTCATAGAAAGGACAAGGTTAGTGAGATATGTAGAAGTGGCTGGATAGCGAGGACAAGGATTGGGAGATATTTTCAAGTTCTTTGATAAAGAGGACATGGTTAAATTTGCTTCATAGAAAGGACCAGGTTAGTGAGATATGAAGAAGTGGCTTGATAACGAGGACAAGGATTGGGGGATATTTTCAAGTTCTTTGATAGAGAGAACATGGTTTGTGAGATATGTAGAATTGACTTTATAACGAGGACATATTTAGGGAGATATGTTTAATTAGCTTGAAATTCACCTTTTCAAATGGTGGCACCAGTCTTAAAAGTGATCATCACTCAAGAATTGTATGCTTCAAAAGCTTGACACGCTAAAAAGAATTATCGAGGTCGCACATATCAACCTAAAAAGCAGTTGGAATGTCTTGATGGGAGCAGGAGCAACAAATTTATTCAAACAAGAAAAGAAAGACATCCTACGGTGTTGCGAGATCCATATTAATTCGCTTCACACTTCTGTATTAAACACATTTTTCACTACGCCACAGCACAAGAAGAAATGAATTAAGAAAGGACGAACAATTGTCGGAAAATTGGACATATTGTTATTACTAACTAAAAGAAAGGAAATAATACGCTGAGATTCTTGCGAATGATAGAAGTCAGAACACGATGTGTTTGCCATGCTATGAATGATGATGACGATACAATATCCAAAGGGAAGAATTTCATCCTGAATGGTCTGTGACCACTTCAAAAGTTTTCGAATTTTCAATCAAAGAACAAACCTAATATTACATCGATCTGAACAACAACTACTTATCCGTAAAGGTCAAACTTCTCAAAATTGACAATAGCAATCCAGACGCCGATAGGAGGATAGCCAACTTCGAAATTATCCTACAATCTTAGTTCAGCGTTATGGATATGTGCTTGAACAATCTAATCAGTATCGTTAAAAACATTCGTCCTTGTTGAGCGTAGTTGGAAAACCTATTAACTTACGCGATGTGAATGTGATGTGGAATCCTGACTCTTTGGTTAAGAAAATGAAACAATAAGGTATTGTAGCTGAACACTCCCCTTTTCTCCCACGAGTCACGCTCTCTCGGGTTTTTCAGGATAAATCTTGTATTTGGAGCGATAACCCACTGAATATGTCTGAGGACTGGTACTACAAAGTTTGACAAATTTCTACGTCAGCGGGATAACGAATTATACCTCGGCTACTTGTCGCCAATTTTGTCGCAGTATCGGAAGCAGTCGCCGATATGGTCGCAGAGTTGCCGACTGACCCACACTAGTCGCATGGTCGTCGAATGGTCTTCATCTGGTTGCCGATTTGGTTGCAGACTTGTCGAAGGGTCGCAAACTTGTCTTCCTCTTGTAGCACACTTCACTGCAGAGACGCATCATAATTATGCCGAGATCGAAAATAAGAAAAAAAAACAGACTTAAATGATTAAAGAAGAGTTATCCTTAGTCAAAATGTGTATTACCTAAAGATCTATGCGTTTCTTGGAAGAGCCTTGTAGCGCCGGTCTTTTAGACAACGAAAGACCTTGTCAGTACTCTATTCCAATTCCCTGGCCTGGTTTTCTCATGTCTGACACAATACGACTAAATGTGTTGCTCTGGTGGGGTGGATATACTGCTACGCATGCAGGGAACGTCTTTAGACTATACTGCTTCCTAACGTACCACCATTGCAGCCACGGTTGGCACGTACAGATGCCCTGGCGGAATAACTTAACACAAAATTAAGAGGCTAGATGGCACTACAAAGCTCACTAAACTTTTAAAATCAGACCTGAGCTCCGAGTTGCCAAGTAGTCTAAAGCACTCTCCATTACGGATCACTGCCATCTCACCTCTGTCTGCGTGGGTTCGAGTCTAAGATTCGGCGAATGTGGATATGTGAAAAATCTTGCCAGTAGCGTCTCGGGTGTTGGTGGTTCTTTCCTCAGATTTTCCGGTTTCTTCCTCCACCATTAATACTGGCCGCCATGAATAGCCTATCGTGTGCTAAAAAAATGGCGTTAAGCACCAGAACAAAAACAGCAACACAAAATCAGACCATAACATTTAGCGAAACGAAAATTAAAGTCCATTGGTTTTCCTCGTTACAGTAGTTTGCTAATGATTTATTGTTTGGACTTGAACATGTGGTTGAAAAATAAAAATTTATTAAATGATGTAGATTTAGGTATGAGACAAAATCGGAATTGTGCCATGTTCCGTTTGATGGCAAATGTTAACGCGTACAAAGTATGTACCAGAACAGCCAGATTCAATTTTTGACCTTTGAAAGTCGCACCAAAAGTTTTAAACGATATCATTCAAACTCTGAACAGAGAGGCAGCCATGTACCCTCTATAATGATGTATAGATCAAAACCTTCACCATTGATTCTGGACTTGTCTCCAAAACCAAATATTATGATGGAACTGTCAGTCAAAAAGGTTTTGTACCCGATACTATGAATCTGTATCCAGAAAAATATACCTGAAGCTACGTGAAAAATAGGTACCAAATATAGCCACCGCATTTTGTATTAGAGTAGGCGGGGTTGTGTGTATTTTTTGTATGGTTTTAATTTCACTCCAGACCGGGGAACAACTTGACAGCCACAAAGAACATTTCACAACACTTTGGAAATCAGCATCTTGAGAGAAGTTATCATATACTATCTGAAGAAAAGATGGAACACGAACCTATAGTGATAGTCGACAGTAGTTTTTTTACTCAGAACAGCAGTCACAGTTTTCAAGTGTAAAGGATAAATATACAACACAATGTCAAGATAGCCAGAAAAAGAACAAAATTTATTTCATGTTTTGCTCGTCAATTTGGCTGAAAGAGTCCCACAGTTTATTGTCATGATAGATCATTCTATCGAGACATAATAGAGAAATATTAAATGATCAGTCAAGAAGACAAATTGGTAGAGTTTCTGGAAGATGCAGGGACTCTTGTCTCAGAAGAGAAGATTTCGAAAAAGCTGTATGGAGAATTAATAAACAATTCCTTACCTCCATTGGCTTCTTCCAGAGGAGTACGGAGAATTCCCGTCCATCGACTATACATATGTTTTCAAAGTAAAATTCAGGTGTGAACTGAAAACTTATCATTGCCTGTGAAAAAGAATGAATGTCTGGAAACTTCATTACCTCATAACTCACAAATTGTAGTTTCTTCATATCCAGCGGTATGTGCTAAAGATGAACTTCCCCATGGGAGATCTAAATACATTATTGCGTACGTCCTCACCCCGATAGCATTCATCATCAAGGAACCTATAGGGTAGCAGACTACTTTCACGATGACCACAGCGTCTAATATATGGTTCTTTTGGATCAACTATCTGGCAGCCAATATCACTGACTGAATAAGAAGAAATGTTATACTGTCTGTACTGGCTTATAAGTCGAGTCAGACTGCTAACATCTAAAACTAAACCACACACACACACACACACACACACACACACACACAATATATGCCATAGAATAATGTACGTGCAGATCGGTATCTATGTTGTTTATTTTACTGATTAATTTTATTCCATTCCTTATTTGGAGATACAAAAACTAAACAACACACACACTCACACACACACAATATATATATATATATATATATATATATATATATATATATATATATATATATATATATATATATATATATATATATATATATATATGCCAGAGAATAATGTACGTGCAGATAGGTGTCTATGTTGTTTATTTTGCTGATTAATTTTATTCCGTTCCTTATTTGGAGATACAATGATGCCGTTCATCAGTGAGGGGAAAATAATGTGTGCATTTTCTTCATGAACCCATGCTTGGATTTGCCTTAGAAAATATAGTGACTTCAATCGAAACGACGACAAAGCTGAACTACAGTTTATCGATCATCAGTGCTATCCATTTACTTGAACACAATGGACAGTGATCATCAGCCTGTTTTTTTCTTGAACACAAAAACTATGACAAAGTAAAAATGTATTTTAGTGTGTGTGTATGTGTGTGTGTGTGGTTTAGTTTTTTAACGTAGCTTTAACAATTTTTCAGTCATATCGCTACGATGTCTGCGGTGTGACAATTTACAGTGATATCTAGCACTGGAGCATCAATTTGCAGACATGTAGCATGATGTCCCAACCAGTTGTACTATCGACACCAGGCCAACCAGTCCTAAAACTAACCTCTTAATGCTGAGCGTCAAGCGATGCAGCTGTTAGTACCATTTTTTAAAGACTTTGGTATGACTTGGCCATAGTTAGAACCCGCAACCTCCCGCATCCGAGGCTGACGCTCTAAACACTAGGCCACAGTTGCGGTATTACTAATCATCAGAGCAATATATGTTCTTGAACACACAAACCAGGATACTGACGAGACCACGGAAAGCCTAGTCGGCCTTCACAAATGTGTGAACCTTGTAGATACTTTTGTGTTTAATGCCTTTGGTGTTGTTTATAAATGGAAAACAAAGACCTTAGCCCATATTCACTACCTACCTACACACCCTCTCCCGACTGGCTTACTTAATATTTAAAAAATCAATGGTTTATTGAAAACGTGTTGATTTTAAAAATTGATTCAGTCTCTTTTTAGTTCTGTGTATGCTTATTTGATTCCTAAATCCCTTCTTTGTTGAGTATTCATATACTGGTACGTGCAGGGTGTTAGGCAGCCAGAGAGGCGTGAAAGCATTCTTTAAAATTTATTTATATCTTTCACAATTTGTAAAAAGAAGCAAAACTTATTAAAATTTATTTTGTGAAATTTTTAAATGTTTTGACTTTTCAGTCATCGTCATATTCAGAATTATTTGCTATCTTATTTAAAAAACAATAATCCCCCCAAATTTTAAATTGTTTCGCTTTTATGTTTCACAATTTTAGGGTATTTGTTTATAAAATTTAGTATTACATTTAGTCTCAGCCATAATTTTAACACTAATGAGGGTATTTCTTCTGTTGCCGATAAAACGATGACACTTTCGGCATTTAAATGATATGTTTATTCTAGTCAAAATGTTTGATATTCTTCAGGAATTATTTTCACTTTACGCTAAGGTCAGGTCTAATTTCAAAATTCTAGTATTATTTGAGTTAAGTTGAAAATAGTACATTTTTTCTGGCATGTTTTTCAGTTGCCGATAGAGTCCGGTTAAAGTTAGAAATTTTAGTGCTCTTTTTAGTCTAGTCCAATATTTTAAATGTATTTTTTAGTTTCAGCTAAACTTCGGTAGAGCTTTGAAATTTTAGTATTGTTTGAAGTCTAGGCACATATTTTCTTTACATTTCCTACTATTTACAACTGCTATGACTCTTTTATTACTACGTTTAGACGCGAATATGATATATTCCAGACATTTTTATGTATTTGCTTTGTCTGGGGAGGATTTTTGTTTTCTCTCCTAAGGTCTGTGATTTTCGTAATTTTACTGATAAATTTTGTCTCGACCTTTCTAACTTAATTGTGCGTTGGTTCCCTTGATTTAAGCTATTTATAACATTGGTGTTGGGTATTGTTCAGTGGATAGTATATGCGGGGTATTGAATAGCATATTATTGGATGATGGTCATTACACTATACTATAACATTATTACAAATATACATTTCAAAACGGAGGTCTAATGTTTATTTCCCGTTAAAGGCTTTATATTTTTGATTCTGTTTAGCATGATGATAATTTTGGAAGCTAAAGTGGAATATTATGCTACTGCTTTAACACTCGACATTATAAGCGTAAATTGATTATGTTAATTAAACATCATCCTTAATATCTTTAAAATGTGATTTGACCTTAAACATGAAATCTAATTCACTAGATCAACAAGCGCTAATCGACCTCCCATTATTCCTTAATTTGACATGAGATAAAACTTTTTTTTTATCTGTAGAAGTAAGAAACAATCCTTCATTTCAAATTTCAAAGCCTACTTGAATCGAAAACAAGCAATCACTCCATGCTATCATTGTGATGAGGGACCCCGAGTGACCGAGTAGTCTAAAGCGCTGTTCGTTACGGATCATTGCCATCTCACCTCTATCTGCTTAGGTTCGAGTCTAAAATTAGGCGAATGTGGATATGTGAGAAAGCATGCCAGTAACTTCTAGTGGGTCGGTGGTTCTTTCCGGTGATTTCACGTTTTCTTCCTCCACCATTAATACTGGTCGCCATGAATAGCCTATCGTGTGCTGAAAAATGGCATTTAGCCCAACAGCAACAACATCATTGTGTTGAGGATGGAATGTTCCAGGTTATACAAGCTAAGCTAAGGATGCAGAGCAGTAGCTAAAATTACGATTCTAATCAGACAAGTATCTAAGAAGAAGGATTGTTCCCATGGTGAAATAAAGATATGCAACGCTTTCTACTAACTGTCCAATGTACTCCAGTCTTAGAGATCATATATTATACGCACACCGTTATGCTCTTATGATTGAGCCTTTGTTATATGGCAGCCAGCCCTATATAACAGTATAGAACTGTTACTGTTCCGATGGCCTAGTGGTTAGAGCGTTAGCCTCGGAGGCAGGAGGTAGCGGGTTCCATCCCCGGTCGAGTCATACCAAAGAATTTAAAAAATGGTATTGACTTCTGCCTCAATTTGCGCTTAGCATTAAGAGGTTAGTATTAGGATTGGTCGGCTTGGCATTAGGATAATGTGACTGGGTGTGACATGATGCTGCGCATTTTCGGCACGATAGCCCAGTGATAGACATCTGTAGAAGCTTTTATAGTGCAGACATCGTCGCGATAAGATTGACATTGTTAAAGCTACTTTAAAACGCGAAATACACACACACACACACACACACTTTCACACACTTTCACACACACACACACGCACACACACACATTTCTGTATCGAAAATACGACGCAGTTATTTTTATGTGTGAAGAGTTTCATTAGGACGATGAAAATATATATGTAGTTCAAAATCTTTTGAATTATCTTTATTTAATTCCTACTGTTTGATTTGTTTTATGCATATATGTGCATTTGATTTTGATTTCTGATGTTCTACATGTCATTACTGTTGGGGAGACGCATCTAAAGCTCATATTTTATACTGAATCTCCGAGATCATGTGTTTGTATTTGCATTTGAGTGAGTTTATGAAATAAAATGTGGTTTAAACTGATGCAAAGCGTCTACGTGAGCAAATTAAATACACAGGCATGTATAAATATGAAAAGTTGTCTCTAAATCATGGATGTTATATTCATACTAAAGCAATTTGCCTGGGATGGGGCAGGCTTTTTCTTGAGGGATTATTATGTGATTACTATGGAAACCAATATTCAGCGAACTAATTATTAATTTTTTAAGATATTAAAAACTTCTGAGTTTTTGTAAAGTCATGTCTTACACGCCGATTAATGTTAACACAGAGTGCTGGTGTGTGGCAGTAACAAAATACCACGCTAATGAACAATAAGCTTTCACATTTATTAATTATGTGTGATACACAAGATGAAACAAAAGCATATATTAACTTGAACTGATTCTTTATGTTCTAAATGTTAACATCCCCAGATTTCTAAACCAAATGTAATAATATGAAACACACTAACACGGTGCGTATCACAAATTCCATTAAAATCGATTTCTTAGCAGATTTGATCAAAACAAATGTTAGCTTATTGGCATAATAATAACTTAAATATGATTCTAATGATAGAATACTTTTTCTCTCATCCTACCATTTTGCACCGAACATGCATAGTTATTTTCATTTTCAAACGAACGAAATCGCATTAAGTTTTTCAACTATGTCATTGAGATTTTTTCAAGTGTTTTTCTTAACTATCTCTAAAATTTGATATTTAACACAATCTATAAATGCATAAAAATCAAGGATGTCTTTATCAATTATTCGTGCCTGTAAAATTACTCTAAATTAATTCTACAACATAATTTGAAACTTAAAATGATTATTGATGTGTTGGTAGAAAACAATAAAACTAAATAGAACCATGTAACTTTTTGTCTTTTATTTCCATCTCCAGCCATCATGTAATAAAGACGATTTGTAAACTTCTGACAAATTCAAGGGCCATATTAATTGCAATCGAATTTTGATTTGAAAAACAGCCGAGCACACTCACCGAAACTAGATTAATATTTATGATCTTTTCACGACAGGTTTTGAAGAGGATTCAATTCCAAAACATTAATTTTTCTTAATATAGTTTACTTGAGTTACATGCGATTGTATATTTTGGGTTTCAAACAGAAATATGCAGCAATGACGAAAAAGAAGAAAGATAACCAATCAATCGGAATGGATTTTATTTCTCTCATTGCAAAGAGAAAAGAGAGGAACACTATCTAGATACGTGGTAATGTAACAAGTCTAACTGACCCAAAATCTAAGATATGGCAGTTTATGTTGGTTTCTAAACAGGCCAAGTTGCAGTTGAAATTTCTGTTGAGACCGATCCTTAATTGTAAACAAGAAGTATAGTCAGGTGTTATAATAATTCTGGGTAGAGAAAAAGCAAGAAAATAAACAAACGGTTACAATTATATTTGTCCAGTATCACTCAACAATGTAAATGGCTGCTGCGTAATGTAGTCCCTTTGGGACTTTCAATATTGATTATAACCTAGTGTGAATTACTTTTCATTTGCTACAGTACTAAAGGAGCATTAGCTAGCTCTCCTGTACATCATATTTTTAAGCTGAAAATGAGGACTTTTTTATTGCAAAGTCATCGACCGTCTTTTATATTTGCTTAACAACACAATCGATTAAATATTAAAAATGGTATCCTGTGCCCCTCAGGGAAATTCACTGCCGTCCAATCAATGTTTCCTGGGCATATACAAATGATGTATTCATTACGTCAGAGTTAATGATGTCACTTCTTACCTCTGTGTACCAAAGTACTATGAACCTTTAGAGAGACAGGTGGTTTTGACGTTATCCGCAGTTAATATAATTCACAACAATAAATGTGCACAGTGCCAGGCCTAGCAAAAAGCGATATTGAAAAAGAATCGTCTGATTTACAACTTCCCATAAAAAGACTTCATAAAAATTGCTCTTTGATAATTCCTATGTAGTATTGATATCATTTTACAAATTGTTTCTTGGAGTAATATTTTTTCTCAGATGTTGATATAATGCATTTTTAACTGCTCATCTGTTGCGTTTGACATTGTGTTTGTTTGTCATGAACGCAGAGTGTGTTTTCTACAATTTTTCTCCGTAATTGTTTTCATTCTGGAACATCTATTATTAAGTCCCAAATGGTGCACGTCGATATATAGTTACCTTTCTAGTCATTCGATTGCTCTGCTACTTAATGTTTTGAAAATATGTTGTTGTCATGGTTTCTTTTTAAAACGTTTAATACTTCATCATGTTACCAACAATATCTTCAACTAAACCCATCTGCTTTAAAGTTGGCACATTAGAATTTGATTTGTAAGAATTGACCATTTTTCCGGTCTAAATTGGTTCTACGCAAGCATTTACAAAGGCCATCAAAGATTTTATTCCGATTGCTGCTATTTGAGACCAGATTAGATGCACAAGAAAACCCCAACCTGAGGATTCGTTTCTCTACATCAAATATTGTGACACATTTTATTGATTTCAACTGTAATAGATCCAAAATAAACATGCTCGTGCAGAGTGTGTATTTTTTTCGGTGAAATTGCAACATAAACTGGAAAAGTGCGAATGACAATGGACAGCTAATTACCCACTGAACCATTGTCATATAAAAATATATCTTATGACTTATAAACAGGACCATTCTGAAAAAATATGACTTGTAGACAGGATCAGTAGACAGAACAACATTCATATAAAATGATTTCTTATGACTTGTAGACAGGACCATTGTCATAAAATATGACTTTTGTAGACAGGATCAGTAGACAGAACAACATTCATATAAAATGATATCTTATGACTTGAAGACAGGACAATTGTCAAACGATGTCTGCAGTGTGGAAGTTTATAGTGATGTCTAGCACTGGGGCATCAAGCCGCAGACATGTAACATGCTGTCCCACCCAGTCACATTATCCTGACTTCAGACCGACCAGTCCTAACACTAAAATCTTAATGCTGAGCGTCAAGAGAGGCAGCTGGTAATACCATTTTTTAAAGTCTTTGGTATGACTCGACCGGGGATGAAACCGATAGTATTACAGGCAATTCTTCATAAAGAATATGATTTCAATGTGGAAAGGTAAGGGGGGGGCGAAATGTGGACAATGGGTCTTGTTACGTATCGGCTCGTTCAAAGTACCACAATGAAAGAATGAAGACAACAAGCTTTGTAAATTTTAGCAAAAATAACGTGTTTCCCTATAAAACATGAAGACAAATATATGAAACAAGACTTACGATTTACGAAAAGGATCCAAATTGTTTGTTCTGAAGATATGAAAACACAAGTCCTATGAACAGTTTTAAATTAACACAGTCTCAAGTTCGGTTCGGGTACAAGATGAGGAATGGTCAGACGAAGGCTAACACAAAAATCCTATAATTTTCACAGTGAAGCACAATTTGTATTTTTCCTTTCGAATTTAGAAGAATATAAGAAAATGTCTTTGTTCAAACCTATAGTGTTGTTCTCCAGGGAAAATAATTATTTATAAATTTAGACTAAGTACAATTATTTCCACTAACAAAACATAAATCATTCTACGTAGATACATGAACAGACAACTTCTTGCGGCACAAATATTACCTTTTTAAAGTAATAGAATCTATGTGATTCTAAGATGTTGAAATCGGCTACGACTGTGACTTTCTTACAGATAACCAAGCATATAAACCAAGATTAATACGTCGTTTCATGTACACACGCACGTAGGACACCATTAATTTCGCAATGCATCTGGACATTAGGAAAGCCTACTAAGTATCAGCCAACCATTTTCATAGCTACTCCTAAATGTTTACTTGCGACGAATTTACTATCAAACACAAATCTTGCTTACATGACTCACATTTATGATTTAATTAAACACGATATTTCTAACAAAACATAAGACCCGTGCTAACATAATAATAATAATAATAATAATAATAATAATAATAATAATAATAATAATAATAATAATAATAATAATAATAATAATAATAATAATAATAATAATAATAATAATAATTACATTTAATAATTTAAAAAAGAAAGACACAACATCGACTGCAATCGTTGTCCGAATTTATTGTTGTGGTTGAAAGCTCAGTGTGGACTTGTATGTCTTCACAATCCCATTCTTCCGTTTATGGGATAGTGAAGACTTGTTCTTGCCTCCTTTTTTCTATTCTGAATCCAATTATTTATCTCATTCTTGCAAACTCAAAGTGATTGGCAATGGCAGCAGCTATGACACAATAAACCACAACAATTTGGCAGAAAGGACGATTTGCGTTTTAGGAACATGTTTTCCACACCGTACCCACAAGGGTTGCCTCTGTAGGTCTTGCAGAGATTAACTCGAAGAAACAATGCTTACTGTGGTGGTTAAAAGGGGTGTTTAAGGGCATGATGTTCACTTTTTTTTATAATTGACGAATTGCGAATTGTCGATACAAGAGTCAAAACATGGCGGATATCCTTTCCAATGTATTTTTTACTTCTTTGATATGACGTTTTTTTTACTGTATGGGTTCTTTGATGAATATCTGGTTTCTTCAATTCTTTTCGGAAAGATTTTTTGAGAAATTCGGTATCTTTGCAAGTTTGCCTTCGAAAAGGGTTACGACCGCTTTGTTTCAACACCAGTTTTAGGACTCACACAAACTTATTGCTCAAATTGGAAGTCAATGGTATGACCCACGGAAATTTAAAAAAGACACAACAAATATTTGCAGCCACGATTGCTGGTGACAAAATGAGAGACATCGGCAAAATCAGCTTGCCATTGATGATCGATGACTTCCAGTTGGGTTTGTTTCTGGAAAATCTTCGTCGGATGAGCTTTTGTAAGGTTATGTGACCGAGTTTCGAACCCAGGACCGCAAGAATCTACTACAGAATTCAGGGATAACACTGTATGTTCTGGCTGGTATATATTTATAATTCTTTGTAATACAAAAATCCTAAATACCTTGATTTCTTTCATAGGAATCTGGGACGACTGTGTATATATATATATATATATATATATATATATATATATATATATATATATATATATATATATATATATATATATATATATATATATATATATATATATATATATATATATATATATATATGAGAATTATTTACTAGGTCGTCATGCGAGTGTGTCTGCTACGCACAATCATATATAATACCGAATCATTGCCATCACTTTTTGATTGTTGTTGTTGTTGGGTTTAACGCCAATTTTCAGCACACGATTTATGGCGGCCAGTATTAATGGTGGAGGAAGAAACCGGGAAATCACTGGAAAGAACCACCGTCTCACGAGAAGCTACTGGCAAGCTTTCTCACATATCCACATTCGCCGAATCCTAGACTCGTACACAATCAGATAGACGTGAGATGGCAATGATCAGTAACGGACAGCGCTTTAGACCACCTGGCCACTCGGGGCCCTCCTTCACTTTTTGGTGATGCGTGCTTAGTCGTCACGACTCAGTGCCATCACTTTTTAGTTGTTGTTGTTGTTGGGCTTAATGCCACTTTTCAGCACACGATTCATGGCGGCCAGTATTAATGGTGGAGGAAGAAACCGGGAAATCACTGGAAAGAACCACCGACCCACAAGAAGCTACTGGAAAGCTTTCTCACATATCCACATTCGCCGAATCCTAGACTCGAACACAAAGCAGACAGAGGTGAGATGGCAATGATCCGTAACAGATAACGCTTTAGACCACTCGGCCACTCGGGGCCCTCCATCACTTTTTTTTTTTTAGTTGTCACGTTATATGGACTGGTGCGTGCAGGCAATGCGATTGGTACCATTTACTCGTGGACCAGGGTTCGAAACTCGGTAGAATACGAATTAATTTTTTAATTTCTCTAACCTCTATGATAGTATTGTTTGTATTAAACTATTATTTCTGCCCACTATTATCAAGATTCTACTACAGAATCTTAGGGATAGCAATGTCTTTTCTGTCTGGTACATACATACATACATACATACATACATACATACATACATACATACATACATACATACATACATACATACATACATACATACATACATACATACATACATACATACATACATACATACATACATACATACATACATACATACATATCTGAGTTGTGTCCCTAGAGTAGGACGTATTCAGTTCAGCCCCTTGCCACACAATTCCGCCCGCCCGATTTAAGTCAGCCACTTGCAACATTTCTGTTACTATCCAGTACCGTTATGTCACCCGTATTTAATTGCTATTTTATCACCCATGCAACAGAGAAATCTATAAGTTTTGCTAACCTTTTTATGTTTGGTATGTCAGTCTAGTCATCTCAGACCAGTCGTCTCAATTTATGATAGTTCGTTCTACACAGCATAGTTAATTTTGTCCTAATTCTCAATGCAGTATGAAGTGAACTATAACATAAAATAATGATCTATGCACACACACTATAGACCTATACACTTCATAGCCCCCCATTCTCTTAACAACTACAGCAAAGTTAGTAACAGCAAGAAATGTGCTTTGTCAAACATGCTTTTCCTAATTTTGTTAAGCATCTCCATTGTGCCTCAGTTACAATATTTAATGACAAATAATGCATTTATCAGCCAGAAGGAATCAACACCATAATCCAAAAAACAAATTTCACTATAGCACTTGCAATATTTCCAAGACAGCAAAATGAATTTTCAAAGAATCAGTGAACTTGAAAGTTCAGAAAATGGATGTCTGCTAGGGTCCGTATTTGAAGTGTCTTTTATACACAATAAATATTATTGACAATACAAGTTTGAAACAAACAGTTTCAAAGGAAAGGAGAATTATATACGAATGTGACATATATCTCTAATTACCCATGAATAATCTAATGCAACATGTCACTCTTTTTACAGCTTATACTGTATAACTACAGTAGAGCTGAGTACCTAGTATAGTTCCATTTTTCCCAAAAACTTTTCAAAATTGTAACTGATGAAAATCAAAACAGTTTCTTGTAATAAATATTAATTATTTATTGTTAATTTCATATAACATTTATATATTAAATATGATAATATCTTATTACTATGCGACGTTTTATGTTTTTATTTTTCTTTGCTCACGCATAAAAACTGTGTTCTTCGGATGCAATAGTCACACCACAGCCCTCATTAACATATTAGTATTAATGAGCCGCATGTAAATATTTGAACAATATTACACTGGCAAAGAATTTCTTTTGCTTTAAAGTTATTGGGTGATAAAAATAATCTTTTTTGGGGTTTGGACCGTGACAAGTCAAGAGGTTACACTATATGTATGCCCACTCTGCAAGCCTCGAGAGTAGACAAATGATGTAACCCATTGACTGGGATTTCCTTGTCTAGGTCCATACCCCAATGCAGATTCTATGTGTCAGTATTCAGGCCCAATACATTCCCTTTGTTAAATTTGCTTTGTCACTATGCCCATAATGATAAATTCCCGTTATGTCCGTATAGTGCCGTGACCCTTTTTTAAGATAGAATTCACATTGTCCGTATATCGACCCATTCCCATACAATACTAACGTAATTCTCTTACAATTTATCATTTTAATGTTTCATTGGTTTTCGTTTAGAAACAAATCTTAAAATAACTGAGAGAGGTTGCAAAACTATGACGATAGAAAATTAGAATTGTCAGTGAGAGTAGAGTCCCATTTTTAAAATTGAACATCTGCTTCCGCCGAAATCTACTTTTTTCTACAAAGAAGTGGAGTTTTAATCTTTTGCAATAATTCAATAATAGTTTAAATTCATCAGTTTGTTTAAAGATAAAAGAATATATGATGTAATTAGGAATCTTACGTCGATTCGCATCAGTTTTTCTTGTGTTGTATTTATGTCAGTAATGCAAAAGCGTATGCAAATATAATACTGGTACGATTTTCACACCATGCTAATTATTAATTAATGTTATCACCGTTTTGAGATATACGAGTATCGCCCCCTTTTCATTCATGGACACTGAATAATTCTTAATCTTGACATTCCTAAAGAATTAATGTGATCCATAAACACTGCAAATTTCTGCCTAATATTACGTCCATACGTTCTGTTATATAGGTTGGTAAAGAGAGTTTCACTAGCAAATAACTTATAAGTTGCTATGGTTCTTCTCTGGATTATAAGCGATGAGTGCTTTGAAGAACAATAACAATGGAAAAGTAATCTGTGAATGAAAACAAATCAAGAGGCCATTTGTTGTGATCAAGAATCGATCGCAAGTTATTACCGCGAACTTCGGAGATGAGGATGACACTTTTTCTTAACAAATGTTATTTTGTTTGTTGTTGCTGCTGCTACTGTGTTTTAAATGAACGTTGTGTATTAGAAGAGGCCAAATTTAGCTGATGGTTTATCGTCAGCACAGTACATATTAGAATATCTACAAAAATAAAGGATATTGTCGGTTTTAGACAATGCATTGAAAACATTATTTCCTCCTAATTTTGTGGCACATCGAGCAAAAAATGTAATTACCTCCTCACGCAAATCCATGTAAATGTAAATTCGTTTCTATGATTCTAGCAAACTGAATAGAAACGACGTGGAACGCTGACAAATTAAATTTACCAATAACCAAAAAGATCATGTTGGTGCCAGAGAATCTATTTCATTATTTTGACTTCTGTACCTATCTCGAATTGATTGATATTTTATAAATGTAAAACATTTAATCCGTGGATGTGGTATACTAGCTTAAGAAAGAAGTATGAGCACTGAATATTTTTTGTGTAGAAGTATGAGAACTCAATAGTTCTTAGTGTAGAAGTATGTGCACCGTTCTTTGTGTAGACATATGAGCACTCAACAGTCCTTTGTGTGTGCAAACAAATTGCGAAATATATTGCATCTAATAATTCTCTACATATTTCTTTTCTTGAAGAATCACATTTAAATCAGCTTGACTCGATCATTTAAAAAATACACTTCTTTAGGAGACTAGAATGAATAAATAAATCCAGGTATGGAAATAAATTCCTGTTTGGGAAGTGGAGGCTGCGGTAGTATGCTCAATCAAATATGTTTGATTTGTGACGAACTTTCTTCACATTAGTTCGAAAAGCAGTCTGATCTTTTAAGTGTATAATGACGCGGCTGGCTTATTGATAGTTATTTAAGTTTTGACTGATTAAGCCCAGTCATTACTAACTATAAAAGTGTCGACTGATTTTGACTGGCTATTTGAAATGGCATCATTTCCTTCCATCAGGGTGGTGTACTTCATCCACTGGACTCCAAAGTAATGTTACGCAGTCATCTTCAGAGCATTTTTCCAAAACCTACCTTTTAAAACCTTCCGAATCATTACAGTTTATATACATATATATAAATCATACGGTTTTTAAAGTTTTGCTATAAAGTAATTTGATCTACCAATGCTATTGGTATGTCAAATGTGATCAGGCATTGGCGAATTAACATGTATATATATAAATATTCTGTCAACATTAAGTAATATTTCAAAAGTATGCCATCGCTTCTATATTTTACAAATCTATCACGAATTCCTAATGATTAATCATTAGCGATTGAATAAAATAACGTAAAAATAAAAATCCTTTTCTTAAACCTGGGACATAATTTCATCGGAATGCTCTGCGCTTTTCTCTCTCTCTCTCTCTCTCTCTCTCTCTCTCTCTCTCTCTCTCTCTCTCTCTCTCTCTCTCTCTCTCTCTCTCTCTCTCTCTCTCTCTCTCTCTCTCTCTCTCTCTCTCTCTCTCTCTCTCTCTCTCTCTCTCTCTCTCTCTCTCTCTCTCTCTCTCTCTCTCTCTCTCTCTCTCTCTCTCTCTCTCTCTCTCTCTCTCTCTCTCTCTCTCTCTCTCTCTCTCTCTCTCTCTCTCTCTCTCTCTCTCTCTCTCTCTCTCTCTCTCTCTCTCTCTCTCTCTCTCTCTCTCTCTCTCTCTCTCTCTCTCTCTCTCTCTCTCTCTCTCTCTCTCTCTCTCTCTCTCTCTCTCTCTTCATTGGGGAGAGAGTCTTGGAGTAAGAGAGAAAGAGAAACCGAACGGCAAGTAATCTACAAGTATCTGGAACTTCGTAACGGATAGAAGTGCACGTTTCCTTGGATTTTAATACAGTGTTCACATTACTAATACTACAAATTTGCAAAGGCCTTGACACGATATTACGGTACGAATTTTAGCATGGAAGCAGACAGCTCAACAACACCCTCACCCCCATCTCCCCCATATTTTCTCTGTCACCGAGTTAAATGGCAGGGCAGCATTTTAATGGGCTTATCAAGAAACTTTGGGATCTCTCTCTCTCTCTCTCTCTCTCTCTCTCTCTCTCTCTCTCTCTCTCTCTCTCTCTCTCTCTCTCTCTCTCTCTCTCTCTCTCTCTCTCTCTCTCTCTCTCTCTCTGAATCATAGCAGAAAGATACCAGCAACCAGCAGGATTAAAAGAACTATTTTATAGCGGACACTGGAACAAATTCCGTCTATTCCATTGATTCCGTCAATTCACAGTTGCTTGCAGTTACTCTTAGCTGTCTTGAAATTATACGTATGTGTATTTGCATATATATAAATAAAATATATGCTAAGTATGTACTCTGTACCTTTGATATACAATAATTTCCCTACAAGGAAATTCGGCAAACGCCGTTTCCTTTTAATGTTAGATCTCTCTCTCTCTCTCTCTCTCTCTCTCTCTCTCTCTCTCTCTCTCTCTCTCTCTCTCTCTCTCTCTCTCTCTCTCTCTCTCTCTCTCTCTCTCTCTCTCTCTCAAGGATAGCTTGCTTTAAAAGTATAAGTATAAAGCAACATGATATACAAATACTATTGGCTATCAAATTGTGATCCGTACATGGCACAATAATACGCATATATAGACATTCTTTTAACTGTGTGCTGATGACTATAGATCAATGAATTCCCTTCACCACCACCACCACCACATCTCATGCATTCGTGCATAAGGACAAAATAAGAATAATACGCAGAACAATTGAGTGAGAGAGAAAAATAATTTGTTTTGGGGGAATGGATGCAAACATTGAAACTGAACTTGCAGCAAGTAACCTGCAAAAATATGGTCTGTCGTAACGGTATGTGTACACTTCCTTGGGATTAATCTCCAAAGTTGATATAATCAATAATACAAAGTTGCGAAAAGCTGTCGACATTATACGTTAAATTTCTTGGCTACAAAGCACACATACGATGTGTATTTAGTGCTTTATTGATATTGTTGTTGTTTCATAAAGTTATTATAACGTTTTAAAAATCGACTATTATTGTTAATTTAATGAGTAAATATGCAAAGGTTCTCTCTCTCTCTCTCTCTCTCTCTCTCTCTCTCTCTCTCTCTCTCTCTCTCTCTCTCTCTCTCTCTCTCTCTCTCTCTCTCTCTCTCTCTCTCTCTCTCTCTCTCTCTCTCTGGACAATGGTAGCAAGGGCAATCGTATAGCTTTTGTCATCCTACGATGTCTCTGCACTTATGGAATGGCTTAGCTAACCATTGTTTTTGCTCTGCTTTATTCATTATATATATATATATATATATATATATATATATATATATATATATATATATATATATATATATATATATATATATATATATATATATATATATATATATATATATATATATATATATATATATAATCAGCACAGGGTGCCAACTCACCTAAGGGGCGCCAGACTTGGGTGCAAAAAACTGACGAAAATGAAAAATGCATGGAACTAATATAATGTCCAACTTATGATAACAAAAACTCTTTGTGACGCATCCTCATGTTTTTTATGTTCTATAAAATGTGAATATTTTTATTTGATTTTTTTTAGCCACATAATGAGCAAGTCATGACATAGTTAGGGGTTGAAACATAACGCGAAATTATATAAGGCCTTGTTTCAGCAACTAATCGTTGAAGAAAAATTCATTGTCAATCGTTGGCCAAATTAGCGGCTTCGTTGACGTTTCTTGATGAATCCAACAAGCTTCATGTTATGGCCATTTTTTTAAAATAAAAGTATCTCAAAAGAATTGCAAGAAGTTAACTTAATTGTGTATTATTGATCAATGTACACAAGTTTTGTGTTTAAATTGAGATTTTTTTAAATGAAATAGAGTTAATTATGTTTTCTTTTAGCTGAAAATTGTAACGAAATTTGGTTTATGTCAAAATATTTACTAGCAGCATATATTAATGGAAAATCTTTTTGTTTGCCTGTAACTAATTTAATTGCTTTACATGGCCTGGATATTTTTTTTACATCTTCCTATTTTTCGGTGTTTTAAGATTTCGCTCTGCTTGACTAATTGTTGGACTTCCAATCTATTATCATGCTTATTATAATTAATGTGATCAACAATAGTAGTATTAGGAAACAAGGGTTTTAGCCCACCCACCCACCCCTACCCACCCCCTCCCCCCAAACCCTTGTTTCCTACTACTACTACTACTACTACTACTACTACTACTACTACTACTACTACTACTACTACTACTACTACTACTACGGACAGGTATTTTATAACCAGACAAAACAACAGGTGTTAGAATGCTATGATTCATCTAGATAAGCTCTGTCATGCAGAGGTGATGAATTTGTTAGAACAGCGCATGCGTGGAATACGATTATTCTAAAGACGGCAAATGGGTTTTATATTCAGTCTACCACAAGTTTTTTTATCAGATAACAGGATGAAAATAAAACTGTGCATTAGAACGTTTCAGTTAACAAGGCGGAAATTAAACTACGCATTAGAGGAAGGTAAGTGATATTATATCTTAAGTTTAGATAAAATTATACGTTACTCATATTTTTTTGATAATTTTTTTCGTATTTGCTAACCCTCATTGGTAGAATGTCTGTTAACATATTGTCAATAATACGAAATTCACGTAATAAATAATCCATATTATATTTGACTCCTCGTAGGTAAGACCGGATCTGATCAAGTAGTTTTTTGTAAGTTTTAATTGATGTTAAACATCCGTGCTTTTTTATCAAAAGTCTTGGTTCTACTTTTTTACACGCCGCTTTAAGTGAAACACCAATACCAGATATGATTAACAAAAAGGGATTTAATGATACCCCACTTGAAATTATACCAAAACTGGTCATTAGCAAGGGTAGATATGATATTACTCGAGGATCTTGTTGTACTATTTGTAACATTTTTTAACACACCAAAGTTTTTTATGATAATATTTGTAATATTGTATTAATGCGTCCACATCCTGTACTGGAATATCTTTTGAAATATGATTGAAATCAACTATACTTCTTTTCATTATAATATTTGTTTACATAATCCCCAGTCTTGGTTATCGTAATGTTTCAGTTACAAATTCCAAACACCATTAATAATCGGCATTAACTAGATTTGTATTAACCACTTTAGGTATAAATTCTACTTCAATACCTTCAAATATTAGTATAGATACAGTTTCAAAAGACGTATTCAAATTACGCAATGGAAATCTGATTAATATTTTAAATTTTTCATTGCTAATCACTGTGAATCTATATAAACCAGTAACTTCTGTAGTGTGTTTGATAGAAATATTTTGCTTCCTCCAATCACCAATTCCAGAAGCAACAGTATACACAATATTTTTGATCTGTTTGTGAGGAATTTTAATCAGGTTTGTTTTCGCAACAATGCTAGGAATTCCACTAATAATATCATTGAGTTTTGTGTTAATATTAGCGTGTGTAATGTCAACATTTGATGGATTTCCAAAAAATTCGTTTTTAAGTGTGTTTATGTTTCTACGAAAACTTAAAAACGTATTCACGTGACTACGAAACTCAGTTTTGAGCGCTGTTATTTCATTATTGATTGGAACGTCCTGATCATCGACGTATTTTTTGTTTACAGCGTCTCCATCTATAGTTGGGTTTCCAAGATCTGTAATCTTATTCTGGTTCATAACAATATTCCCACTAAATAAATCACCAGCTTTTTTAACAAAATCATCCACTGACCTACCAGAATCTCGTATCTTACCTCGATTGTTAAAAGTCACAATATTACCAGTAACAGCATTAGGTATTCGTACAAGTACATCTGGCAGTTTTACAACACTAGTTTTTAATCGTCCTTCTTTATCCTGGAAAATGACGACTTCATCTGGATCTATACCGGTAAGATTTAGTAAATTATTGATTTCATTTTTGAGCTGATCAAGAGTTGCATATTTGGATAAGTCACCTTGGTAACCTTCCTTGGATAAATCTCCTGATAGTGTTCCAAATTTTGTATAGTAGCTCATTATTTACTGTCATAGATAAAATTATCAACACTAGTTTAATATTATATAAAATGGCAAAATCGTCGATATTAAGCTTTGATACAGAGAGACTAGTGAAGCATAAACATAACAATGAACTTCCTGATTGTCATTATCTTTTTGTTGGGCGAACTGGATCGGGAAAAACAAATTTGCTTATGAGCTTGCTTCTTGGTGATAATTTTAACTATGACAGAGTTTATATTTACACAATCAATCCACAGCAAGATAAGTATGAGTTATTAAGCCAGTATAATGACAAACTTCGTGACGAACTTAAGGCTGGTGAAGATTTTTTTATAATTAAGCAGCCAGAAGATCTTATTCCAATTAATCAACTTGATGCAGATGAACATAAGATAGTAGTTTTTGACGATATTCCTCTAAATAACATGGAGATGAATAAAATAAGATCGTATTTCTCACTGTCACGTAATAAACAGTGTAATTCTGTTTATCTCGCTCTAGGATTTTATAATGTTGACAGATTTATTCGGCGAAAAACGGGTTGTTTTATATTATTTCCAGGACTGGACAATGTTGACGTTAGAAATATTCCAAGCGAGCAATGCGGTGGCGTGACAAAAGATAAGTTTATTGATCTTTACCGTAATGCTACAAAAGCTAAATTCATCTTTTTCTTATTTGATAAACTTACAAATGATCCAACTAAAATGTTTCGCTGTTGTATTGACACTTACTTACAGTAAGGGTTTCAATTTTATAAAATTTATAATAATAATAATGGACAAACGAACAAGATACAGACAACACATAGAAGATCTAAAAAAAACTTGCTCAATCTCAGACATCGCTTAAGCAAAAAGTACAACAAGCACGACGTGGGCAAGTAACCGCTACAGAAGCAACAGCTACAATTTTCAAGCCGGTTACTGAAGCACTATTAGGTAAACAACCTGAAACTAAACCACTGTAAGAAGAAGAACTTAAACAACTGCAGGAAAAAGGCTTGGTTGGAATTGTTAAAGAACAACAGGAAGCAGCTGCTGCAAAACTTGACTAGATCTGATGAAGAAAAAAGAAAACTAATTGAGGCACTTACAGCAAATATAGCTGATCCTGTGGCTAGAGAAGCTGAAGCAGATCGATTGATAAACAATCCGCTGGAACTTGAGCGAAGATTAGCAGATTTAACAACGCAAGGAATAACAAATATTATAAAAAATTTATCAGGAGACATAAAAGATATCAGAGAGGAGCAACAAAGAGTTGGTAATCTTACTGTAAGGTTTATGGAGGTTGGAGATCAAAGACTTCATTTTATAAAAAGAGCAAGTGATAATATAGATCCTAAGGAGTATAATGATTTTTTAGAGAAAGAAAATATAAGAGATATTGATAATAAAAGCAGGTGGACTGATGCAGAATATCAAACATTAATCGATAGATTAGATGTAATATTTCAGGACGGAGTTACTGCTAAAAATAAAATAAACACGGTTACAGAGATTGAGGATATGCATCTACTTTATGATAGAATGAGAAATGGTGTCATTACTCTCATGTTTAAGAAAACAGCAGAAAATAGTAGAGCAAAACCTTTCGGTAAAGGGTGGAGTTTTAAAAGGAAATTTGATACACTTGATAAAACTCGTGTAGAGAAAAGTAGAGAAGAAAGAACAGGAACTGGTGTAAAAATATTTACTTCAACTACTGAAATGATAGGTAGATTAATGTTATTAATATCATCAAAAGAAGTTGGGAATGTTAGTGTTGAACTTGATAATGAAATCATTGACATACTTGATCATCTAAGATCGAGTGAATTATTAACATCTGACGAATATGAAACTTTACACCGCGACTTAATTTTGTAAAATGATATAATATAAAAGGAATGGAAACAACATTATTACTAAACTCTAGTGAGTCTGCGATAGATAGCGCAAATTTTTCAGTAAATTATATTCCACCTATCCAACTAGATTCTGCAAAACAGTATGAGATTGGATTAATTTCTTGTACCTGCTGGAATGATATGCCTAACGTGAAAACTGATGTTAACGATGAAATGTGGTTTACTACGTTTACAAGTTCTTCAATATCTACAACAAAAAAAAATAAAAATTCCACAAGGAGCTTATAATATTACTGATCTAAACAGGACAATCAAAGAGCTCATAACAAAAGCTGGCGGTGTGGCTGATGATTTTGAACTGGCTGCTAATTATAACACATTACGAGCTAGGATAACTTTGAAAAATATGTTAATCGGTCTTGAACAAAGAGAAAGAAGTATTGCACAACTGTTAGGATTTACTAAAATAAGTTACAATGCACTTGATCAGCCTATTACATATGACAGTGAACTGCCAGTAAATATAACAGAAGTAAACACGATATTAGTAAATTGCTCTATTGCCTCTGGCTCTTATACATCAAAAGGCAGCAAAGGTCAAACGATTTACAGTTTCTCACCTGAAGTTCCGCCAGGTTCTCTCATGCAAATAACTCCACGACATATTATCTATTATCCTTTAAACGTTGAAGATCAAATATCAAGTATAATAATCAGTTGACAGATCAATCTGGAGAACAGTTACAATTTTGCTGATGACGCTAATAAAAATATTTCTCGACCATACATGTACCTGCTTGACGCAATGCAAAAATATCAGGATGTTGAAGATGGAACTCAAATATCAGCAGAGGAATTTCGTACGCTTTATCCTATATTTTATTTTGATGTTAGTAAACATAACGAGCGAGCTGTAGACAGCACAGCGGATATTGAAATTACATGGACACTTGGAACGGTTCCAATAGTGCCGTTGTACGTATAAGCATTAGTGATTAGTGATAGATTTATCACGGTAGATTCTATTGGAGGTAAAATGACAGTTCAAGTTTAATCTACAGTTGTTATATAAAATGGCAAAAAATATTATAAAAGAAGTATATTTGACCGATGGTCAAGTTAAAAAATTAGTAGCTGCTATTGCAAAGCGAGAACATGTATCATTAAAAATTAATCATAATATTTCTGATGGTGTTTTAACAAAATTAATGCTAACAAAAAATCAGGTAAAAAAGTATGATCGTAAAAAAAACTTTTGTGTTAAATTTAAGTGCTGCACAGATAACAGCGCTGGCAAAAGAAAGTGGTTTTCTTGGTCCAGCATTATCAGTATTAACTAGTACAATAACACCTAAAGTTTTGCCGGTGTTGGGAACATTAGGACTAGCAGCAATGTCAGGAGCAGTCTCTGGCGCAACGAAGAAAGCTGTTGAGGGTAATGGTATCATTCGTGGAAGTGGAATAAAAAAATTGTAAATTTTATGTAAATGATATATTATAATACCAAAACGGAAAAAGAAATCACCAACAACAAAATCGCCAGAAAAAAGAAAACAAAAAAAGAAAACAACACCAAAACGCAAACAAGCAAAACAAGGAGGAATTATTCCGTTCGCTCCACTTTTAGCGGGAATAGCGGGAAGTCTGCTGCCAAATCTTTTAGGAATCGGACGTGGTCTAACATTACCAGGAACACGACCACCCCGTTGAGCAATTTTGATATAATCTATAAGTTAAAAGCGGTTCCTGGATTTCACGGAATTTATTCTAAAGATGAACTCGCAGCAATAAAATCACCATCAGCTGTAAGTTCGTGTGTTATTAATATACAAGATTTTAATGACGGACCCGGCACACATTGGGTAGCAGTTTATAATAATAATTATTTCGACTCGTTTGAACTTCCTCCAAGCGATGTAATAAAAAAGTATATGAATAAAAAATTTAACAAGATATATTATTCGTCAAATCAACTCCAACATGTTGGAACGTCTGCTTGCGGATATTATTGTATAATGTTTATTCGACAGATGAGCAGAAATCTTAATTTTTTAAAATTTATTTTACAGTTTGACAAGCAACCTTCTCAAGCTAATGATGAGATTGCAATTAATTTTATCTAAACTTAAAAATATGATAATGTCAACATACTGTCTCAAGTATAGAACTAAAACAGAAAATATTGATGAAACAACAGAAAAAACAAAAAACAACAAGATAATATTAAAAAGTTTTTGTGCAGTCTGTGGAAAAAGAAAAAATATGTTTTTAAAGAAAGTGTCCCCAGCTACGTCGTCAGCGAAAAATTCGCCGGCGAAAAATTCGCTAGGATCTGGTTATCCTGATAGTATTTTAGTCGACGACTAAAATATAGAATGATATGCAACTGTGATTCTGACAGAGATTTGTGTCTTCAGCAAAATAAAATTGTCGCATACTGTCAATGTTGTAACAACAGAGAAATAATAGGGTCAGGTATAGATATACATAAAATTATTGGAAAATTGCCAAAACCAAAAGGCGGTTGGACTTTGCCAGGTCATCGGTTTACAGGACCTTACAATCCGCTAGATGAACAACTAGATGAAAACGACAATCCATTGCCAGGACAAGAGCCTTACAATCAAGTGGATGCAATAGCGATGCGTCATGATATCTGTTATCGTGATCATGAAAACTCAAAATCAGATTGTGATAAAGTAATGTTAGACGAATTACGTGATATGGAGCCAACAAATCTATGAGAACGTTTTGATAGAAGATTTGTTCAGGGAATAATTGGAGCAAAATATAAACTCGGACTCGGTAAAAAAGTATACGATGATCTTGCAGTCGAACTACACAGACCTAAAAAAAGTTCCATCGACGTAAAGTTGTCGCTAATGGTGTAGATGATATCTGGACAATAGATTTGGTGGATGTTTCGAATCTGGCTCAGTTTAACGTTGGCGCTGATGGTGCTCCAAAAAGGTATTTGTTTAATGTTATAGACGTTTTTAGCAAATACGCTTTCAGTGTACCTGTTTCGGATAAGACATGAACTTCAATGACTGATGCGCTAAGACAAATAATAACGAGTACAGAAAGAAAACCAAATAAAATCCAGACTGATCACGGATCTGAGTTTTTTAACAAAAAGTTTGAACAGTTTCTAGAACAAAATAATATAAAAATATGTTACAGGAAACGAGGGTAAAAACATTGCTGAACGAAAAATTACACAAACATATGACAGCTAAAAACACCAACAGGTACATCGAAGACCTTTCTCAAATCGTAGGTGAATATAATAACACGAAACATCGAACCATTAAAATGTCACCTAATAATGCTATTGAAAATCCGATATTAGCAAATGATAACATGTACCGCAGACATAAATTTAAGGTTGGTGATAATGTTAGAATATCTTTGATAGAAAAGATATTTGCAAAAGGATTTACTCCAAACTGGCGCGAAGAAGTATTTGTAGTTGATAAGGTACTTTTCACAATACCTGTAACATACGCTTTAAAAGATCTGGCAGGGGAACCGATCGTAGGCAGTTTTTATGAACAAGAACTACAGAAAACTGAGCAGGATGTTTTTATTATTGAAAAAGTGATTAGGAAAAAAGGAAATAAAAGTTTAGTCCAATGGCGTGGGTATAGCGATAAATTTAACAGTTGGATCCCAACCAAACAAATTATGATATAATGCTATTATAAATTTCCTCATACTTTTGTTTGACAGACTTACATTTTACTGGTTTACATAATGATATTAGATGTTTTCTGCGATCGTCAGAGATCGTCATTAGATTAAAAATTTTGACAAATATGAAATCGAATTTGATATTTTTCTATCGGCCTGGAATTCTGATGTTTAAAAAAGGTCTGATTAGCTGCCAAAACAGTTGTTGTTCGGCAACGGTAAAATTAAATTTCATTATTTTTTTTTGTAATGTGATACTTGACATTATATCGTTTAGTTGTTGATCTGCTGTAATTAGATCTGTCAGCAACAGTGACTATTTCACCATCAACATAAGATTTGTTGTTATACAAAATATCATCTTCGCTATAACCAACAGATTTGTCTATGAAATCTTTGGAAAATGTAATACTATGCGTGACCTTATCGCTGACGACCTTATCGCTGGTGACCTTATCATTAGTATCTTCTTCGCATAATTCAGCGAGTCGTTTCATCAAGTCCATTATTATAATATATTTTTATCTAATTTGTTATTATAAGATGACTGATGAGATAAAATATCACCAAAAAGTTAATATATTAAATTACAACGAACTAGCCGAAGCGGTAAGAAAATGTTTGTTGGGTTATAGTGCATATTCTGTTGACGTTATTGTAATGCAAGGTCATTGTCATAAAATATTGCTAACAGCAGCAGAAAAAAAATAAAATTAATGAAAGTGCAGTAACGACGGTATAATTTGATCATGATGATGTTATAGCATTTGCTCATCATTGTTTGACTAAAACCGAGCTATCAAATATCATATCTAAAACCAATCCTGGCATTGTATTCGCTTGAAAAAGCTGATTTTGTTACTCCATCAGCTACAAATTTTACTGACATAGACTTTATCTTATAATATTTCGCCGCAGCTGTAATCGATTTGAATTTGATCTCCTCATCCGTTTCGAGGTTTTTTGAAATAACAGGTTTTATTGGACATCTAAAATTAATACCATTACTATTTTTTCCTTTTCTCACATTTTCCTGTTGGGTCACTAGCTCCAGATTTTCCAATCGATTGTCTGTTTCTACGTTATTGATGTGATTAATAACCAGACCATTGGGTATAGATCCGTGGAACACCTCATAAACAAACCTATGACCAGTATAACAAACTTGATCTGTCGATGTTCTTCTAACAATTACCCTGATATATCCCATATTGTTCATAGTACCAAGAACTTTTTTAGTTTTTCTGTTTCTAATAATACCGCGATCGTTAGCCTCGTATAAATCAAAGACCGGATGCGGCTGAAACTCATCTTGTAAGGATAAGTTTTCAATGCTGTCATCAGTGATTTTACTGTTCACGTGATACACACGCTGTCCTTTTGGAATGTCATCGCAGAACAACGTGTAAATAAAATCTTTTCTAAGCATTGCAATCCTCTTGGCATTATCTCCTTTGACACTAATATTATAACCCGCTGGAGTCAATTTGCCAACAGTTATTCCTGTTTTAAGGTTAATAACCACACCTAATGTATTTCCAGCGTATAAGTTGTATCTTGGGTTAATATAATATATCTCTTGCTCACGTGCGCTTGTCAGATTTGCTGTTATAAATACTATAGACGAGTTTTTTTTATCTCTAATTGATTTTTAGCGCATGCGCAGTGTGAGGTAAATTATCAATTAAATATTATATTATAGTATAATAATGTTAAAATTGCGTGATATAGCCAAGAGAAGCCTTATGGGAGAATCTAATAAAATAGCGACTGCTTTTGCAGGTTTTGACAATAGTTATTGGTTTGATAATCAAAATGTTTTAGTAATTTTTACTACAACAAATCTTTACCACCTAATACAGACAACTGTAAAACGTGAGCTCGAAAAACACAAAAGTGTCAGATTATTTGTGTAATATCATGTTATATTTTCAAAGTTAGTTGTAACGGAAGAATCAACTCACAAGGAAATTGCAGATCCTTATATGAACGCAAAATCAAGACATGTTTTGCTTGGGACTAATCTTTTACCACTATCTGATGAAATACACCAAGAAATCTGGAAAAAATAGAGGAATTCGCTGAATTAGGTTCGGGTTGGAAGTTTGAAATGATTAAACTACGCATTACGAGGTAGTTCGTACATCGACCTGCCACCAAAAAAAAGTAAAAGATGTTCTATAAACATCAAAAACGTAGATAACAAATGTTTCCAATGGGCTGTTCTTTCCGCACTATTTCCAGCAGAAAAACACGCTGATCGCGTTGAGAAGTATATCAGTCATGTGTCAAGATTAAATTTTGAAGATATTATCTTTCCAGTGGCAGAAAATCAAATACCAAAATTTGAAAAGCAAAATAATGTTTCAATCAACGTTTTCGGACTAGATGAAAAAGAGGATGTATATCCGAGATATATTTCAGAAAAAGCCTCACAATCAACTATCAATCTACTATTTTATAAAAATCATTACGTTTGGATTAAAAACTATAACGGACTAGTTGGCAAGCAGTACAATAAGAATAAGAACAAAAAGTTGTTTTGTTACCGCTGCTTGCATGGCTGTACAAACAATGAAACATTACAAAAGCATTTGCGGTACTGTAGTGATGTACAAAGAATAACAATGCCATCTAAAAAAGATAGTGTGTTACAGTTTGTCCATCATAATTACAAACTAAAAATTCCTTTCGTCATATACGCTGATTTTGAGTTTTACTTCAACCTGTACTTGGTGTAGAAAATAATCATAATCAATCGAGTACAAGAAAAATTCAAAATCATGTTCCGTGTGGAGTAGCGTATAAGGTAGTTTGTTGTACTGATTCTAGATTATCTAAACCAATCCAATACAATCGTGGTAAAAATCCAGCTGTCTGGCTTCTCAAGCAGTTGATTAATGAAGTTGATAATATCGTTTGAAAAGAGTAACGCCAATGTTAAAATTAACACCTCAACAAGAATCCGCTCACGAGCAAGCAGAAATTTGTCATATTTGTGAAAAAGCTTTTGATCCTGACAACGTTAGGACTGACAACGTTAGTAACAAAAAAAGTACATGACCATTGCCATTTGACCGGACAGTACCGTGGAGCGGCTCATAATCAGTGTAATTTAAAATTTCATGCTCCAGATTTTATTCCGGTTATTCTTCACAATTTTCGAGGATATGATAGCCATATTATAGTAGAAGCTTTTGGTGATCCAGATATAAAAGCTCGTCTAAAACTCGATAACGTCATCAAATGCATTCCAAATAATTTTGAAAACTATATGTCAGTTACGCTAGGTAAATTGCGTTTCATCGACAGCCTGCAGTTTATGGCAGCCTCGTTAGATGAGTTAGTAAAAGGTTGTAGTAAATTTGATAACCTAAGAGATTGTTTTGGAAATAAATTTAATCAACTAGCTAAAAAGGGGTATTTTCGTACGAATACCTCGACGACTGGAGTAAATTTGATGAAACATCTTTACCTGACAAAAATAAATTTTACTCGCAACTTCAAAATGAAAATATAACCGATGGCGAGTACAGGTATGCACAAGACATCTGGAAAGAGTTTGATTGTGAGACTTTTGGTGATTATCATTATTTGTATTTTAAAACTGATGTGTTATTATTAGCAGATGTTTTTGAAAGTTTTCGAGAAGTGAGTTATAATAATTACAGACTAGATCCTTGCTGGTATTATTCTGCTTCTGGGCTGTCATGGGATGCTCTGCTAAAGTTTAGTGAGGTAAGGTTAGAATTACTGACAGACGTTGATATGTTCAATTTTATTGAAAAAGGTATCAGAGGTGGTATTAGCGTGATAACAAAAAAATATGCTGAAGCAAACAACAGATATTTGAAACAGTATAATCCTGAGCTCCCTTCGAATTATATAGTTTATCTGGATTGCAATAATCTTTACGGTGGTTCGATGGCAGAACCAATGCCTCTTGGTGGATTTCACTGGATCACGGCTGATCAATTTCTATCGGAGACAGAAAAAAATACCTGACGCTGTTTCATATTTCGTTGAAGTTGATCTTGATTATCCAAATTCGCTACACAAATTACATAACGATTATCCTTTCTGCGCGGAATCGATGGTTATAGATTATAGTTTGTTATCAAAAGAACAACAAGCGTTAGCATTACCAAGGCAACATTCCATGGTCAATAAACTAGTACCAAATTTACTCGATAAGAAAAATTATGTCTTGCATTACAAAGTTTTAAAACAAGCAGTCGATGCAGGTCTTGTGTTGAGAAAAGTTCATCGTGTACTAAAATTTAATTAGTCGCCGTGGATGAGAGGTTACATTAACTCAAACACTTCAAGAAGAGCTGCAGCGAAAACAGAGTTTGAGAAAAACTTCTTTAAACTGATGAACAATTCCATTTTTGGTAAGACGATGGAGAATATTAGGAAACGCGTAAAAATCGAACTAGTTAATGATGTCAATCGCAGAAACAAACTTGTGTCAGTGGATGATTTTGTGAGCATGAAAATTTTTAATGAAAATCTTGTTGCAATACAAAGAAGAAAAACAAATCTAAAACTAAACAAGCCGATCTATGTTGGAGCTGCAGTATTAGATTTATCAAAGTGGCTGATGTACGATTTTCATTATAATTTTGCTAAAATTCAGTGGCCAGCCAGTAGACTATTGTTTACTGATACTGATTCACTCGTATATGAAATCGAATGTGAGGACATCTATCAGGACATGTACAATAATCGACATCTGTTTGATCTTTCTGATTACTCACGTGACAGTAAATTTCATGACGACACAAATAAAAAGGTTATTGCTTAGTTCAAAGATGAAATGAACTCGAGAGCTATCAAATACTTTATCGGATTACGCAGCAAAATGTATGCCGTATTATTGGACAATAATAAAATAACAAAAAAGCCAAAGGTCTGCCTCATAATTTTGTTAAAAAGTTTATGAAATTTGATGACTACAAGTATGCGCTTGATGGCGGTGTTAGTTTTATGAGAGCTATGGCAATTCGAGCGAAACATCATAAGCTTGAAACAGATGTCATTATCAAACGTGGATTGTGTAATTTTGATGACAAACGTTATTGCGAAAATGGGGTAGATACATTTGCCCTTGGGTATTGTCGTGATGATAGATCTATACTCGACATTATCTTTTCCAACTGAAATTTTATCTAAACTTATAAAATAATGTTTGAAAATTTGACAATGACAAATAGCTACAATAGTAACATCAAATATCTAATGATGGACGGTAAACAATTGACAGTTGAATTTAATAATGGAACTCGTGACAAGTTAAAACTTTCGCTCATCAGATCTGATAATAGCGTGTATTTCAATTATATCGAACAATTATATCAAAAGTTGTTAGCGGAATTTAAAAACTTTCACAGCCCCATTAACCAACAAAAATATACTAAACTCACAATTGATCTCGATCAGTCAAAGGTGTATTTTATCGACAAAAATATCCTCTAAACAAACCAGAAATGAAAGATTTGTTTGAGTCCCGTCGCTGTGTGAGCGGTAAAGTAAAATTTAGTATCTATAGTCGTGATAGTGAAGTATTTTTAATATCAACAGTTGAAACATTAATCATTGGTAACGAGATATAAAATAATATCATTTTCATTCTAATGCGTAGTTTAATTTCCGCCTTGTTAACTGAAACGTTCTAATGCACAGTTTAATTTCATCCTGTTATCTGATAAAAAAACCTGTGGTAGACTCAATATAAAACCCATTTGCCGTCTTTAGAATAGTTGTATTCCACGCATGCGCTGTTCTAACAAATTCATCACCTCTGCATGACAGAACTTATCTAGATGAATCATAGCATTCCAACACCTGTTGTTTTGTCTGGTTATAAAATACCTGTCCATAGTAGTAATAGTAGTAGTAGTAGTAGTAGTAGTAGTAGTAGTAGTAGTAGTAGTAGTAGAAGTAGTAGTAGTAGTAGTAGTAGTAGGAAACAAGGGTTTGGGGGGAGGGGGTGGGTGGGGTGGATGGGTATGGGTGGGCTAAAACCCTTGTTTCCTGATACTACTACAATCTTTGAATCTATTATCGCTCTATTAAAACACTCATAAATAAACCGGTGTGAGTAACAGCTTTTCATTTTACTAGTAAAAGAAATATCAATCCTGTGATATCCAATATTACTAATATTTTCAATTTTATTTTTGACTTTTGCAATTTCCAATAATCCCGGCAATATTACTTTCGTAACTAAGATAAATCAGGTGTCTTCTAAATACATCAACTGTGTTCTCATATTTTTCAGATGTTGTGTTGTTATCATTGTTATTTTCATTCTCTCTCTCTCTCTTTTGTCATTTTGATATAGTAAAGATTACAATCTTGTTGATTTCTTAAAATTTTAACAGCATTTCAAATCTCAAAATATCTCTTTAACTAATACTACGTTTTTCACACCTCAAACTACTCGAGTCTTACTTTTAGACATGGCAATGATCCAGTGCTGCAGTTTCTGACACTATCTGTGAATCTTACAAGAATCAGAATAACCGTTTTTACTACATTGTACAGCTAATCCCACCATCAACCATTGACAATTGTTGTACTCATTATTATAATAATAGTAAAGGCCTAATTGGATGAAAGTTCAATTAAAGAAAGATAACTAAATAATTATGTCAATATAGTAGCATATGGGTCGGCGGGACGAAGCTAGATTACTACAGCAACCATATTAGGTTCTCAAGGGGAATTAAATCGTATTACTAAAAAGTAGGAGATGATTTAAATCTCATCAAAAATACATCAGATCACTAAAGCAACACAAGATGAGTTTTTAAGGTTGTTTGCGATTGAGCCGTCATTACTTGTTACATGAATGAATTGAATCAGACATAGCTGCTTTTGTTCCGATGAAAAGTCGGTTGCATAAATAGCTACGAGGACGAATCATGTGATTAGTTTCTTTTATCGTCTGGAGTTCTTCATCGGAACGAATCGCTCCCAGTTGCCGCGAAACAGATCGCGGTACATGACAGAAACAACGATGATTTACTCGTTAACTGTTTTACTATTTCATCTGTTCTATAGCACATAGCTAACAAAATCTTGTGTTGAGTTAGGTCATGGCGGTCTTTGGAACACAAAATTTAATTCCTCTGACATGATTTCGGTTGATAATGTAGTATCTTATCCAGCGGCTTTACTTGGGGCTTGGTAGGTGTCATCATCATTTTGAACAATACGGGCACCCAACACATGCAATGACACGTGTTGCAATAAATGGGCAACTACCATTTTAATAAACCAGCTATCAATATGAATCTGGACAGTTATTGCATAAAAGATCAACGTGGTTGGGTTCTAATGGTGCTATTAAGATACATGCCCGACATTTCCTACAAGCAACAAAAGCAAATTTGGTTTCCACAAGATGACAAAGAAATTTGTCGAAATATTATTGGCAAGTTGACATCCGCGACATCACGTCGTTGTTCAAGATTAATTGTGGATCAAGCAGAATTAGATTTTTTCATCAAGGATACAGCGGATAAAGGTATATTGGTGTCACGGAGAAATGCAACAACACGAGATGGAATACTTATTGGCACGGCTACTGTGACAGCAATTCTAGTAAGCATAATGAATGTTCGCCTACTCATCAATAAACCTAGCATCGGTGATAAATAGATTTTCCTATGATGCTGGTAGGGTTGTCACGGATTACCTTTATATTAGTCGTTGTGAAATTGACGTTCGTGAGCCATTTATCGATAATGTCGACGATGCCGGTTGGCGGTCGTGGCGAATAAAACACGAACAAATACCTAAATTTTCTGAATCCGTTGATGTTAAAGTTCCTGATATTTACTATTGTGACGATAATTTATTACAGATTTTACCGTCGGTAAACGATACAGTCATGAGATATAGCACGGTCTATCTAAATTGTCCAAGTAGTTCTGGAAAGACAACAAGAGCGATAGAATTATTGAAAACTCCGACATGATTGTGTTGAAGATATATCAATGGCTTGCAAGAGAGATGAGACAACGTGATGTCAACATATTCACATACCGTAGTTTCTTTAAGTGGCGAAGTGATGTATGGACGCCTGAACGAATGGGTGAGAAATAATTCCCCAGCATAATTATCTGGGATGAAATGTGTACAGACTTAAACAAAATATTACATACATTTTTATTAGCTATCAAAAATCATACTGCAGTTATAATGTGTGGCAATCATGGACAGCCTCCGCCGTTTACTGGTGAATTACCACACAAATGGTTTACCAACTAACTATGTTAACCACTATGAACAAGAATTACGACAACTGAAATTGTTAATCAGATTTCAACCTGACAAAGTTCAGTGTGAAATACTGGGTACAGTAATTTCAGCGACTCCAATAGTAGATTTCTGGAATTTCTTGAATTTATGACGCCGTAATGATCTATTAGTTTTATCCAGAAGAAACAAGGTCATTGATTCACTTCAAAATAAATTATTTGAGATTCACAAGGAAATATTTCCTGATCAACTTGTTCCATTAAATTATCGACCTACAGATATACGCAGACAAAAAAAATTGTATAGATATTTCGGCAGAAAACGGGATTTGTCAAAAACAAAAACTAGTTTTTAATGATATCAGTGAGGTTGAAGTAGAGGCTGTACAGCAGGCGTTATCGTTAAACCGATCCTTCTGCACTTTGGGATATGCACTTACAACTCATTCGTCCCAGCGATTAACGATATCACATACCAATATTTGATTGTCGATGATCGCATCGAATGGTCGAAATTAGATGTGACTAGAGTAGCAAAAATATTTCAGTTTCATAGGTTTGTCTACATGCTGGTGTTGCCAACATGGTCATAAACAAGTGTCACCATGAATTATCAACACAGTGAAGTAAAACAAGATAAATTATGCACGAAACAAACAATATTACTACAGATTGATCAGGATATGAAATGTATCATCATGATAAAACAACGGCGAAAAAATCACTGTACTTACAACACAATCATGTTGCACCAGTATTTCTTAATCATGTACCACAATTTTCCAGTGATATAATTTACAGTAGTCTCGTCCACACAAGAGAACCTGTCACTCTGACATGTCTTGAATGTAACAGACGGAGAGGATCTTTTTAGCGTTTTGTGTTGTCGCGCATCCAATCCGATTGTAATTCAGTATTTTCATAAATTACTTGTAATTGTTCACGTACAAATAAATGTTAAGGAGCTGTTGAATATAATCCATAGATTGGTGGCTGTGTAGTAGATCTTACTACGCTGGAAATTGTATATTTTGTTACACTCCACACAGGATCAGTTGCTCTTGCTGCCCCGCCCTCAAATTAACCAGGTTCATATAAATTCCTCACAGTTACTTTACTACCCAATTCTGGTTGTTGTAGCTGAGCAAGTGAATTTCGTCCGGGTGTGTATATTTTTAATTGCATCGACAGGTCTCAGATTACTTACACTCGTGACCTCATGGTCTAACGCGGCCACCACTTAAGGGAGTCTCGCAACCCATTCACGAACTCTATCCTTAACGTTCTGCGATTTGATCAGTAATTCTTTTGCATATACATGTCACAAAATTCACTGTGCAAGTGTTTGATTAAATCATTCAACGATTGCATGATAGCGATGCATTAATGTGTGTCCGCATATGATTTTAACGTTATGTTGTTCTTTTCCAGGATCAACCTGAAGCAATTATGACATTTACGGGCCACCGTGTGGTCAGGATCCTCGCTAATAAATTCGTTCAAACGCTGCTGCAACCTCAGTTGTTATTTTAGACTATAACGTTTCAGCCTCTTTGTATCTACTTGCAGTATTCACGACCGTCAACGCGTACTTGTATTTGCACTGTTTACGTACATCACGTGTTAAAAACAAGATATCTTCCTGATAAACTTCGTTGGGGTTGCTGACATCAATCGTCCATGTTGAATCGATTTCGGGCGTGTTAGATAAATTTGCCATATGACCTGTCGTGACAACCAGTCTGCGACTATAGCTCGTGTGACAGCTGCTGCATCGGCGAGATTTTAAATTGCTGATGTACCTCTCCAATATCCTTTTGAACTATAATAAATCGATTCAATCATGTAATAGTTGATGTTTAATTGCCAGATTCCAACACTATTTTACTTTTCATCGCCGATCTTATCAACCATTTAGCGAGTGATTCTCGCATGTTTTTATTCTTGATCGACGCAAGCGTGTGAATTAACTTGACATTAGCGATGTGTTGTTGTTGCGATCTGGATTTCTATATGCGACATCATGAACATGGCACACTTGATCAATCGCATCTACCGGCGATTTCTCTTTTTTGTGAATATTTCGTCAAGTTCAATATCATGGTGGAGTTCAAACACCACAATAGTTATATCCTGGGAGATGTTTTTTTTCCCAAGGATACTTAGCCAATGAAGTTCCAGGTATTTACCGAGTGCCTTAGCAATATCGCAACCTTTTAGAAAACAATGGTTTTTGATGATGTCTTGCTTGATGTCATGCTTGAAAAACAACCAAATCCAGCTAGAATATTTTCATGGGGCGGACATAAAAACACAGATGTCAGATATGTCACTCAGTCGTATACTCGATTTCCCAAATAATAAGAGGTACTGTAATTTCTAGTTATTTTTAACGTGGTTGGTACACATATGGTGCGAAATATTCAACATACATGGTGTCCCTGATATATTGGACAAAGGTAAGTTTAGAACCTTCTTCGCACATGCTCAGGAAAACTCACATGGATTTATCACGATATGTTTTACATGATCGAGTAATACGTTATCAAATTGGTCTCGATAAAATCTTTAATTAAATAAATAACTACATAAATAATAAACCAGGAAAACATTAACGATATTATCTATATGATCGAACAATTGGTGCATGATGGTCTCGAGGTTCAACTCAATGCTGAAAAATTCAAAAGCATTTTGAGATGATACAGCAGCGATGTGAAGAGGTCAGATAAACGCTAGCGGCAGATTACACATTTATCGAATTACTTCCACGCGAATGGAACTGGCATTGATAGATTTACACGAGCTACAAAATATAGCTACATTTGTTCCATTGGCAAGCGCCATTGAGAAAATATTATTAGATTTGTCTGGTGTGTCGATATTTCAATGGCAGCACTCAACGTTGTATCGTGCAACTTGATAGAGAACTTTGATTTTGTTCCTGTTATTGACTTGATTTTATGTTGAAGTTCATCATTGATTTGTTTTACTTGATGTGATCTTGTTTGACTTGATGTGAATACCACTGTTATCTTCGCTCGAGTGTGGAATTCGCAGAATATTTGTCAAATGAATATTGCTTGTCTTTAACCATCCATGCTGATCCTGAAAGACATCTTCATTTGTGTCAACATCGGCGAGACACAAAAAGTCAGTGAGTTCATCTCGTTTTGCATATTTGAATAAATCAATGTCACCCTGAGACTTGCCTTTAGTAGATCTTCCATAAATATTTAACATTATAAACTATAAACATATTTAAAAGGATGACGTCTGATGGTATATTCATGCACGACTTTATGAGGCCGTGCTGATGACCTTGACACAGCATTACGCACAGCATTACTTCTGATAAAAACTCCTCGTGGACTAGCCACGTATGCAACCCAATGAGTTCTTGGACTAAAATGTCCATTGGGATTAATGATACCAGTTTCAATATGATTTTTTTTACTGGTAATTGATCACGCATAGAAACACCCATGAAGTTTATCTTTAATAGCCGAGCAGCATCAAGTAAATCAAAATGGGGAGTGTTGACAAAGCGTCCCCGGCAGCTTCAGACCTTGACCATGCCGAGTTCCTGGTAATCTTAGAATCCATCCCTTTTTGGAGCTGTTTATACCGTGTCCTGTTTGCCTTTTTCATTGCCATACCTTCAGCTGTTCCATCAGCACCAGGTGCAGCTACTTTGACTACCTAGAACCGCTGTTGCAATAAACGCTGCTAACATCGATAGAAACGGAGATATACATTCGGTTTTTGTTGTGTCGCTAATCACATTCGCAGAAAGATCAAGTTGAACACCAGTTCCTGATTTGTTGGTGTCAATTCAGCGTTTCAGTTGACATCCACTCAACGATAATTTTTTTGGGCCATGCAACGCCGCTAATCTTAAACTTAGTTTTGTCAGAGAATTCTAAATCCAATGCTGATTGCAGTGTCTCAATCTTAGCACGTGTCAGAGTAACATGGAAGTAATGAAATGACATTATAACATCATAAATGATCTAATTACAGATCGCTTGCGTTCCAATTACCTGCTTGGAAAACACTTCAATATCTTCACTTCATTCTAAAACCAATCGATGAATAAAGAAACGTAATAAATGGCAATAAATAAACGTAATTATTGTAAGTAACCCTACCACCACCAACACAACTCTCTCTCTCTCTCTCTTTCTCTCTCTCTCTCTCTCTCTCTCTCTCTCTCTCTCTCTCTCTCTCTCTCTCTCTCTCTCTCTCTCCTTCTCTCTCTCTCTCTCTCTCTCTCTCTCTCTCTCTCTCTCTCTCTCTCTCTCTCTCTCTCTCTCTCTCTCTCTCTCTCTCTCTCTCTCTCAATCAGTGAAAAGGTGACTCTCGATCCATCGATAGATCGATCGTTTGATCGAAATCCGTGAAAAGGTGAACCTAAGTTTCGACTTGTGTCATGCAATCATCCAATCATGTCGATTGTCTCTTCACATATGAACGACAGTAAAATTTACGGCCAAAGACAAACAGAAAGTGAAAGGGGAGATATAGATAAAAAAAAAATTGCATGTTCGGTAGCAATGTAATTAAATCATAATAGTGACTTTGATCAAATAAAAATCAATATAAATGTTTGAAGTACCTCTTGTTGGTTCGTCTTTTCGCTTAGTTTTTATATCCCTCTCATCGGAATGGTTGTGCTTTCAGCGTTCAAGTAGCTAGACTTTGTTTGTTGTGCACTATTTTCTTCATTTAACCAATCGTTCATGCTTAAATAAGAAGTGTGTTTTATAGTTATTCAGTCAGTAAGAATTGAAATAGATAGTGGTTAGCCGCAAACGATAAAGAACTATATTTTGTAGCGGAGACACTGGGCAGGAATGTACAAAGTTCATTAATTTCGTCCATAACACAATTGCCTGTAGTCAATCTAAACTGTTTTGGAAGTGCATGAATGTGTATTTGTATGCGATATAATTCTAATACAGGTATCGTATGTAGTCTCTTAGATGTACCACTAATATAACAATTTTATTACGTGCAAACTCTTCAAGCCAAGTTTCGTTTCGATGAAAAATGTATACCTCTCGTGATATATCAATAATACAGCCTTTTTTGAAACAATCAGTGATTAATTACATGCCTTTAATAAATTTAATATTCTCTGTTGTGACCAGAAAGGTACCCATTTGATTGTCCTTAGTAAACCTGCAAAGCAAAACAAAACAGTACCTCTTCTTCACAACATCAACATAACTATTTCCCTTTCTAATTTAGTATCAATCAATAATGTTTTAAATGAGCAGGTTTTATATTGCGAAACAGTCGTTAGTTTAGAAAATAGACCGGATATTGCATCGTTACAATGATGACCTCTTCATTTAAATTGAATACAAGGCATCCAAAAATTGTATTCTGGACCCGTATGGTCCACCTCAAATTTTAATTATTTTACTCTTGCACAAGGCACGATAATGGCTTCTACACTAGCGAAAACAGAAAATGTCTCGTGTAGCTGAAGCAAAAACGTCAATTCAGTCTGGAGGTCAACAGGGAATATTGAATATAAATCAGGACTCTATTGCATTTTCTCATTAATAACAGGAAACGTGATGAGAAATACAATATAATGAATACATTTGTATAATGCACCAACAGGCAATACAATTTTTCTCTCTCATATTTGAAAGATTATTTTGCCGCATTTTAAGATAGCTGTGCTGCACTTTCAGAGAACAAAGGAAAAAATAATATGCTGCCGCCATTCGTCTCGACAGAGGAACATTTTTGAAAGTTAATTACTTTTAAAGCGCGGAAAATATTTGGCTAGTCCACGTCTCTAACCAGTCATATCTCGTGATCTACTTTGGCAACAGTGTGAGAAACCAAGTATGCTGCTTCACTTAGTCGGAGTAGCTTTGTGGTGCAATGGGATGAACTGGTTTAACAAAACACCATAAATGTTATTCATTACATGTTAGGTCATTCTACACCTAACTTACTCTTACATCGCTGCCATCTGAATAATCAACATGTCTATGCAAAATCCGTTTTTTACCAGCACACTGATTGACAAAAATGACCGGTATTGTTGACCTTGATGCCCGCACGTGGAAAAGTTTTTATACTAGAAACGTCAGTCGACCCTATTAATAAACAAGATGAGGAAATGTATGCCTTCTTCTGTTGGTGTTTGTCAATTAATCACTGCCTCTCTGTATGTATATATATATATATATATATATATATATATATATATATATATATATATATATATATATATATATATATATATATATACACACACACGCACACACACACACACAAGCCTCGTTCAATAGTCTAATATAAATACATCCCAATAACACTTTCGGTATGTAATACTTATAATTATAGTACACAGCGTGAACAAATTAATCAACTGGAATGAGTATTGCCCTGACTAAGGAATATTTATGTCGGTCCAGACATTATATTCCAGAAATGGAAAATATTAGGCGCCAGCATATATTTAGCAGTAGACGTGGCTAATCAGTTTCTTCATTCATTTGAATTTGATGACACTATGTTGATTTTGTGTACAGTATTACTGCATATTGCAAAAGTAAAACGAATTGTTTTGATTTTATTCGAGAAAGTAATCAAGTTTCCCAACGCTTAATATCCGTCCATTTAGTTAATTCTTATCTTGGCCTGGTCTTAAAATCACAGGCCTATAATCCGTCAAATGGCAATGGAGAAGCGCTGCTCTAATGACAGATTGAATGTGTGCTTGCATTAAAATAGTCAATCATCAACGCAAAAATGGTAACGTCAATTAAAGAGAGAAAGGTCATTTTGGTAACAACATATTTAGAGAATATTCACTGTTGCATTACGAATCAAGCATATTGTTTTCTCAGATTTGTCCGAAGTTAACTACTATATCTGTAATACCGGATTTTTAAGCACAGAAGGGATATATTTACACTTGACGCACATTCATTCGTTTCGTTAGGAGATAACAGCTCTCTAATTAAATTACCCCAAAAGTACAATAATAAAATTGTTGCACAATAAAACCTTATTGTCTTGTTCAATAATTATGGTAACCATTATTAGCATGCAGTTCTTTTTCCCTATAATTTTCTTTATTTATGCTTATTTTTCTCTATCTCTCTCTTTTTTCAGTTTTGTATAACATCAGCAGAACATATTTATGAGTGTCTGCGGTTACTGTGCTGATCCTGATATAGTTGAATTGATGCTGAGAACTGGTGATGGAATTATGTAAAACAAACTACCAGATGGCTAATTTCGTAGAATTGAAAAATTTCTGCAGAACAGCTATGTTAATTTGTGAAATTCAGTAACTTTGTTAATTTATCTGAACAAATAGTGATATGCCCGTCATATATCATAGACGTAGGAACAAGAGCGCAATAGAATGGCGTATTCATAATATCGAAACGATAATCCTTATTAATATGACGTGATTTATGACTTTCCAATATTATTTCAAACTTGAGACAAAAAATATTTTAATTTTAGGAGATATCTAGAATGTATGGTACGAGACGGTATTATTCCTGGTAAACCAAGTAACTGCGTAACGTGTTCATAATGCGTTTATTAAAACCGGAATTGACTGATACGTCTTAAAGGTCGTCGAGACGAAATTGGGATACATAGTTCAATATATAGGTCACGATCTTTACGTGTTCCTATAAATAACCTAAACAGTAATGCCGATCCTTTGAAATTATTGAATAACACAGGTATTCGGTACATACGATCGTTTCGATTTGATTAATAGAAGTCATTAAAACATGCGTTGGAATCGGTAAAACAGGTAGCTTAACTAATTTGCTGGGACTCAACAGTGTCAGCAGCAATCATTTCTTCTATTTTCTAATTCTTCACAAATGTTTTCGATTGTGGCAAGCATTGCTTGCTCTAAAAGCGGAAACGTTTTCGAATTTCGAGCAATTGCCGTTACATGTTTTTAAAACGATTATCGATCTGTCAGGTATAGGAGATATTACCTCCATATCGAATAAAAATACCGAGAATGTTATTATTTGTTTTTGTGTCAGCATATACATAGTACTTGCTAATGTGGCATTGTATCTTGTTGTGCGTAATTTAAATAGATATTAAACTATTGTACAATTCAAGGGCAAAATTTATCTCTTTTGCACATTTGAAGGTTGCAAAACACCTTCATGAAATTAACTCATTTAATAATGAGATTGTTGTTTTAAACTGAATATTCATTGCAATACGTATTGGATTTAACTCTGAAACAATTCCATTTATGTAGCTACATTTGATATTCTGTGACAATATTTGATAAATTCAACTTAAAATTCCTTGAACGACTGATTTTAAAGTATGAATCCAATAGTCGGCTGAATCATGCAATAGTGGGAGAGGTTGGAGATGACCCATAGTTTGAATTGTTTTTGTTCTGATACTGCGTACCCTGAAGTCAGAGTTACAAACAAACACAATCCTACGAACCAAATCCATATTCCATCCATACCTTAAAGAGAGAGAGAGAAAGAGGTCTGAGAGATTTTGTGCCAGAAAGAAGAAAACCAAATAGAAGATATGAAGAAAGAATAGAATGGAGAATAGGACTATCTCTCCCATATACGAAGGAATTACCTTCAGAATTTCGTATTGAATTCAATTACGAAATATTCGACCTAGTTGTTTGCGACGTGTATTCGATTGTGTGCGTGTTCTGTGAAAATGCTTATTTTAATGCTGAAGAAACATTTTTCGTTGGTTGCCACAATGACATGGACCCATCGGCCTACTTTACGAGGTAATGTTTTCTTTACAGACATCCATTTGGATTACAAGTTTATTGACTGGGTACCACTCTGAACTATAGCCGGGCGGTGCGTGACCATTGCTTGTTTGATCATGTGATGGCTGCGTCGGTTGAGGGACTGTGTCGGCCGCATCAGGTGTCAGAGGTTGATAATCCATAGGCTCTTGGTATTACTTAAACCTTTTAGCAGGTACAAGTGATTTCATTTGTTTATTGTCGAAAAAAGGCGTAATTTGTAAGTGTTATTCTGACCTAATTCAGGGTAAAGCGTTTTTAATAAACCTACAGGTGTGTTTGTTCGCGATTTTAGGTGTATATAATCTCCAACGCGAAAGGACGGTTCCTTCGCTTACTGGGCAAACTTTTGATTGGTTGTGTGATGCGCTTCACAGATTCTCTAGCTAAATCTTGATCTATTTCAATTTTTGAATTAACTGATCTATTTAATGTGTTTGTTTCTGGAGAGTCAATTGAGTTAACTGCTGGACTCATTCTGAATGCCATCATTATGCTGGCAATATCGACGGCCAAAGTCAGTTGAGTTAACTGCTGGACTCATTCGGAATGCCATCATTATGCTGGGCAATATCGACGGCCAAAGTCAGTTGAGTTAACTGTTGAGCTCATTCGGTATGCCATCATTATGCTGGGCAATATCGACTGCCAATCATTGTGACTTTTAATTGTGCTATTCAAACGCTCACACGCAGCATTAATGTGAGGGTGATATGAACAGTTATGGTGATGTGTTACTTGAAATAGTCCACAGAATGCTAGGACAATATGAGTCAAAGTTTCGTCTACTATCATTGACAAGTGTTCGCGGTGTACCCTATCGTGTGAATATTTCGTTGTACAAAACACTGGCGATTTCCGTTGCTTTTTTGAGAACTCAAGAGAATGGCTTCATACCAATGTGACAAACTATCTGTCAGCAATAAGATATACTGGTAACCTTCCTTATTTTGGACATACACAAAATATCCATGAGCCACTGAGAAAATACATCTTCCTGAGGTAATGTGTGTAATGGGGCCTTTCGAGCATCTGTGTCCCGTTTAATAAGTTATCATAGAGGACATGATGTAATGTAGTCGTACTCATTTTGATACATTTTAGGCGAAAAGTAATTTTGTTTGATAACTTAATGTGTTCTGTTCTTTGGACACCTAAATGACAACCACCTGCTTTTGAATCATGATAAGACAGAAGAACATAGTGTCTCAAATTTGTTGGTAGAGCAACTTGTGTTATGAGTTAATCTGAGGAAGTTTTGTGTTTTGCTCGCGGCTGGAAAAACTGTTGTAAAACACCATTGAGAAGTTCATACTGACCTGCTTCATACGGAATAGTTTTTACGCAACTAGTATTTTCTGGTAATATTCCTTGCTCTAAGTAAACATACATATCCATTAAATCAGGGGACTAGCGCTGAAATTGGGCGATATATGATAGTTCTGAGGAAGGTTCACTGAGTGTGCTACTATAAGTGTGTTTGTGCTAGTGCTCCTGTGGCCTATTGGTTAGAGTGTCCGCCTTCGATGCGGGAGGTCGTGGGTTCGATCCCCGGTCAAGTCATACCAAAAAATGGTACTAACAGCTACCTCCCTTGGCGCTCAGAATTAGGAGGTTAGTGTTAGTTCTAGTTGGCCTGGTGTCAGGATAATGTGACTGGGTGGGATATCATGCTACAGGTCTGAAGCATGATGCCCCAGTGCTAGACATCACTATAAACTGCCACACTGCAGACACCGTAGCGATATTACTGAAAAATTGTTAAAGCTATGCTAAAACTCATAATCACACCACATCACCATAATTGTGTACTTCAGATAGGATTGGTATATCTTCATTAGTGTAGTATAATGTAATTTCAGTTAATTCTTTTACAGTAGAGAGAACAGATGGCTAGTATTGAGTAGTATGTGTGTCTATGTAATTTCTCCGATTCAATTTGGGTTTTATCAGTTCGTTCGTAGTGTCGACGTGAGAGTACCTCAGCATTTGTGTTTGTATGTCAAGGAGTGTATACGATGTCGAAATCATATTCTTGTAAATGACATGACCAATGAATTTGTCTATTTGAAGTGTGCTTAACCTTAACTGTCTTAAGCAACATTAGTGCTTTGTGATCTGTAATGACAGTGAATTTCTGATGTGACAAATAAACATGAAATGTTCTGATACCTTCCAAAAACAGCTAATCATTCTTGTTCAGTAACTGACCAGTGTTTTTTAGCGTCTGTCAAGGCTCTGCCACCATAAGCAATAATTTGTTCCTTATAACCTGTTCCTATTTGCGACAAAATATACCATAGAGCAGTGCCGCTAGCATCATTTGTTAACATAAATGATTTGTAAAACTTAGGAAAAGCCAAAATAGACGTTGAGGTCAGATCGGACTATAGAGTACGAAATGCTTCTTGACACATATCTGTCCAAAGAAGTTAACTGTCTTTTGTAAATAATTTATTTAATGGTGTTGCTATGGTAGAATAACCATGAAACAAATTTCCTGTAATAATTAAACAAACCTAGAAAACTAATAACATCTTTCTGTGTTATACGAACAAGGAATTTTCTAACAGCATCAATTTTAGATTCATCTACCTTGAGTCCTTTTGTTGAGAATTTATGACAAAGACAAACAACAATAGATGCTGCAAATACACATTTTGAAGGATTGAGAGTAAAGTTTGCTTGACGAGAAAGATACAAAATGAGTTTCAGATGTTTAAGGTGGTCTTCAAACAAATTGTAAAAATAATGATGTCATCTGTGTATGCAAGGCATGTTGACCATGTTATACCTCTAAGGACATGACTTTAAAGAACACAATAAGTGGCGTGTGTATTTTTTAGTCCATACGGCATTACATTCCATTGGTAAAGACCAGGAATATTTTAAAACAGCTCCTATGTTTTGTTAAAGGATCCATTTTAATCTGCCAAAATGGTGAATTTAAACCTAAAGACTGAAAAGACATGTTTGAATTTGCCCAAATGTATTAATGACATCTTTTGATCGTGGAAGAGGGAATGTCATCAGTTGTGTCATCTGGTTAAGTTTCCTACAGTCAATAGCAAAGCGATATTCACCATGTTTCTTTTTTTTACCAATCCTGCTGGGGATGCATAACTAGATGAACTAGGTTCAATTAATTTATGTTCGAATAATTCTTCTACGTGTCTATCAATTTCCTTATTAATGTGCGGTGACGCACGATAAGGTTGACAACGAATATGTATTGAATCACCTGTTTCTATTCGGTGAGTGAATACGGAATAAGGTTAACAATTTGTAAAAAGATCTTTTTATGGAAACTGTCAAAATTGTTCTAGCTGGAAGAAGTGTAGAATTTAGCATGCTATAAGACGATTCCTTTTGGGAACTTACTGATACGTACTGCGATTGTGGTTATTGAATTAGACAGAATGTTTGTAAATTTTGCGGCGCATGCGAGACCAGACATATCATTAATTAAATTAATGGCTTCCGTATCGTCTAGCAAGGAGTACGTATGTATATCTAGATTCATAACCTTTGTTCTTAGAAAGAAAACGATACCCAAGATCATGGAATTATGTAAAGCGGGTAGAACATAAAATGAATGACAGAAGCTTATGCCGTCTAGTTTCAAATTAAGTTGAACAAAACTTGAAACACTATCGTGTTCACCACCTGCATCGACTATCTGAGAAATATTTCATGGTTTTTAGTGACTTGAATTCAAACCTACACGGTAGAGAAATTTTTCATCAATTGCTGATATATGTGCCCCTAAATGAAAAAGTGCATGCGTTCCTTTGTCTCTGACGTAGATTTAAGATTTTTGTAAATGGGTGCAATCAAGTTAACATTAGGGCTATCGAGTTCGCTTGTGGCAACGTTTTGTCCCTTGAATTGTTGTTGTAAAGAGAAGCATGCTCGTAAAAATGAACTGTTTGTGACAATAGTGACTGTTTATTGCGCGCGCGACATACTCTATGTGCTGTACACCAACCGCCGCATCCGAAACAGAATGTCTATGAACGACTATGTGCTTGTTAGTGATTGCACGCACCACGAGGTAATTGATATGTGTAGCTATTGCGAAAATTGTATAATGAACTAGAGGAAAATTTTGGACATTTAGCCTGCTGGTAAGACAAATTGTGATGTTGAGAGTTAGATCTGTGTAATTGAAATGGTTTCTTTTTGATATGTACATAAGATTGAAAGAATGTATTGTTTTCTATGTTCTGTTCTGAACTGACTGCTTTAGATTCATATTAAATTTGTTTAAGTTCCTCTAACAGGTCGTAAAGTGTAGACTAATCATTGTTATCGGTCGTAACAATAAATTTCTTTGATGTAAATCAACCTTGTTTGTTGGCTTTTTGTTTATGACAATGTTTTAATGCCTGGTTTAAAACTGCAATGCAACTGCCAACAATACTTGATTTGGGGTAGTTTTGTTATTTGCAATTTGTACAAAATGACTTAGACCAAAATTATCTCAGAAGGCTCTTATCGAGTTTGTAAAATTGATAAATCTAGAATGATATTGTCAGTGTGAAAGCTAGATTATCTACCAGATTAGACCAGTTATTTGTAATAGTAATAGGTAGTGATTCATGACTTACTTGAACAAGCACTTGGAGATTAAAAGAAAAAGCATTCAAAACTTTAGCTTCTGATATGTCATAAAAGTGAGCGCATTGTACAAAATTATCTAGCCCTTTAAATGGATTCTGAGAATGATCACCTTTAAAAACATGTAATATAATAACGGAGATACCTTTATGTGAGAATCTGATGTTTCCAGAGAATAGGCCTCCAAGAAAAATTGTCTATAATATTGTGAGTCACATTAACTGAATTGAACGGCTAAACTCAGAATGTTTTTCTAGACACTGACATTATATGTGCAATTAGTTTGCCATGCAATAGTACTATTAGAATTCATTAGCACTGGAGGGGGTCAGTGATAAGGGCTGCTGCTGCTAGTTTGTTATTTTTATTTCGTAGTCGTCTGCTAAAGTCACTGGCTTTGATTTTCAATCATCGTCTACATAAAATCAAAGGAACAATGGTCGAATGTTGTGAGAGTCACTGGAACCGAACAGGGCGTTGGTAATGACGTATACATTATTACTGGCGATTTGCGGATAGTTGCCGGATATTCCAACAGGAGCGAAATAGTTGACATCAAGGATCGGGTCTTGTGAATAGGGTAGTGCTGTAACTGTAGCTGTTCTAGAAGAGGCGGCTGCATTGGGTGCGAGTCTCTCTCGTGGATCATAATTATTTGGAGTGACACCTTCATTCATCATATTCTTGCACCATTCTTTTGTTCATTCTCCACCAACTTTGTATGAAATTGTTTTCTCATACACTCGTAGCAATGTTAGAGAGAGAGAGAGAGAGAGAGAGAGAGAGAGAGAGAGAGAGAGAGAGAGAGAGAGAGAGAGAGAGAGAGAGATTCTTGCTGATCGCCTTGAAAGGGACAATTTATATCACTCTTAATCTTTTTATCACAAATTGACGGAAAATAGTTTGTGCAATAATAATAGCTAAAGGACACGTACATAATTAGTCATCTTTACATCGGAAAGAGTTGTACACATGTAATATATGTGTGTGTATTTTTACACGAAGACATTTACCATAGAGTATAATATTTAATAGCTATAGTTGTAGTCCAGCAATTCACAACGGAGATAATTGTTCGTGAAAACTGCATTGTGTTTTGTCGCAATAATAATATTGTAATAATGTAGGAAACTTTTTCATGGTTCCAAGTCTCTCTCTCTCTCTCTCTCTCTCTCTCTCTCTCTCTCTCTCTCTCTCTCTCTCTCTCTCTCTCTCTCTCTCTCATCAGCATTATACTGTAAAAATCATTAGATTAATAACATTTAAATTTGTATATAGTTTTAAATGACTCGGTTGTTAGGAATGCCTTACATAATAAACGTATTCTTTAAACCTCTTTTATTCCTGTCACAGCCGGACGAAACGACGATAGTATGAATGAATTGTGTGTCACGGTGAGAAGCTACAAACTGAATATAATGAATAAGCAAAGGCAATAGTACATTTAAATGTGCATTCATAATTAATAACCACGATAATTATGCATGTATAGCAGGAGGAAAAAGATGTTACGATTCTACTGACAACTGTTCTGATGGCAAACAGTTTTATTGTGTGTGAAACAATTTTATAATAATGCAAGGAGTGAGTTATGTTGGGGTCGTGTTCGGAGTTTGAGAAAATCGCAAATGTTACAGATAAGTACGTTCCATGAACTCTTGAATACTTCCCCTTTGCAAGTTATTCACCATTCAACAGAGTCCGCTTTAAAATAAATTCGTATGCTTTTATTAATTTTTTCTTTCCCTTACAGTGGAATGTTTAATGTGCGTCCAGTGTGCGTCGACGTTTGAACCAGAATGCGAAGATGGACATATCCTACCAAAGAACTGCACTAAGGATGAGGACAAATACTGTATCAAATACGAAGGAACCATTCGAAAAGGTCTGCACTATTTTGCTTCATTCATAGTAGAGTATTCAATTACAAAAAGAATCATAAATATCATTAGGCATAAGGCAGTGTCTTTGCCAGTTTCTTTCACCCATCACAACTAAACCATTCAGGTTTCAGTGGCTGTACAATGGACTCAGATTACACCCATCACAACTAAACCATTCAGGTTTCAGTGGCTGTACAATGGACTCAGATTACACCCATCACAACTAAACCATTCAGGTTTCAGTGGTTGTACAATGGACTCAGATTACACGCCAGCACAACTTAAAGTCTTCAGTTGGACTAGCAAATATTTAGAAAGAAATATTATAAAGCTTTATTTTCAAGAATGCAATGATGTATGAGTGGGTAGGTTAGTGCAGTGGTCTATGTGTTTGGCTTGGTTGCCTGTATAGCTTAACTCAAACATGTTAGCTTTATGACTGTGCTATCAATGATAAGGGACAAAAACTCTTGATTCACTTCGTGGAGATTTCTGTTGTTGAGAAACAGAAATTGTTTCTTCTTAGTACAGATGACTCAAATTTGGTTGGCCGTTACACTACAATTCAGATATGAAAACCGTTTAGTACGTAGGCAATAGAAGTTAAGAACCTTGTGTGGAGACACGCCACATCAGCCGCCTAAACGTGATATAGGCCGAAAATAAATGCGTAACATACTGATTGGCGGAGTCACCGGTGATGTGTTTCGAACGACAGATCACTGTTGCCAGTGTCAGTCAAACAGCCTGTTCAACAGAAATATTACATAAATAGATATAGACTCGGAGAGGTAAGTTTATTCGTACTTGATATAACTGTTTTATTGCTGGATTAATTCCAGATGACATCAAACGATATGACAAGAAGATTCGACCTAAATATAATGTGTTTCGTTATCAAAAGATTGTTACAATAAGTATCTGAAACTGTCAAATCATTTGTGTTATTTCCAACTGATCTAGTTTTGTGCGATCAAGTGTTTCTCGTTTATATTTCATGTTTCTTTTTTTTGTAATGAACATGATGCTCAAAAACATTTGATAAAATTTCAGCTGATGTCATCTGTGATACTGCCTGATAATTTTACCTTTGCTACGTAATAGTCTCGGACTTAGTTTTGTAAATACATGCTACGTAATATTCTCGAACTTAGTTTTGTAAATACATGCTACGTAATAGTCTCGGACTTAGTTTTGTAAATACATGCTACATCTCGACACTTTTTAATGTGAAGCTTCCATGTTCCATCTTCCAAAGTCAACATCGAAACAAACCATCAAATTCCAAAACGTCAAAAGCCGTCTTACACATTGCCATGAAACAAGCATTAATATTGTCTTTGTTATCTACTTGCAGGTAAGGTCGTGTTTCGAGGATGTAGCGCAGAGGACGTGAAATCAAAGTGTTCCATTCAAAGAATTGAAAATGAGATGGTTCATGTTTGTTATTCTACATGCGATGTAGATGGTTGTAACATTGCATCTTGGCTGACATCGAGTGTATCAGTAAGCTTAATGGTACCTTTTTTCTTAACGGCTGTATTACTATGACAACAGTTTGTTTGACTGCAGCACTAAGGAGAGTGACGGAAGTATAAAAAATTTTGTCGTCGAAAGATAAATACCTGATCTAATGGCGATTATTAAATAACACATTAAGTGCTTTATGTTGCCAATAAATAAACTGATATATGATATTTTCTCATTGGTAATAGAAAATGAAAAAATATCTGCACCTGTATGATCGATACCTGTGCAAGCATAACAGACCTGCTTGAAAACCTAGTCTTAAATTCTCAATATTGGTATTCCGTCCATCCTAGGCATAAATAGAAAGAAAGAGTGTTGAAAAGAATAACAACAAAGCCATATAAAATAGCAACATGCTGGTGATAGAAATGGAGAGAAAAGAACTTGTTTTAGAAATTACATGAAAAGTATAATTTTATTCATCGACCTCATTAGAGATTGCTACTTTGTCTATATGTATTGAAATGTTTTCTATTATATTTGCCACAGACAGCTTTGATCTGTATTGTTCATTCAGTTTTCATTATTATTATTATTATTATTATTATTATTATTATTATTATTATTATTATTATTATTATTATTATTATTATTATTATTAAATTCCTTTAGTTACTCATGCTTTTGCATGCAATTGTCTGACACACAAGGAGCTGCAATACAAACACTGTTATGGTTATGGGTTGATAGCGTTGTATTTTCCATGAAGAGTATGTACATGTCTCTACAAAATATCTAATGTAAATTCCTATCCCCAGAAAAGCATGTAGTGCCTCTTCCTTCAAACCTAATGCAATGTAGAAAATACCTTGATATCTTGCTATAGACATCAAGAATGGAGACTAAGGATGTGGTCATTTTCTTAATTTTCTCATTTTGAAGATGTAAATGGCAAATCTTTTATATTGTGCCCATCAGGGAATTAACTTTATTTACTTTTAATTATTATTTCTTTGACCAACAGTAAAGTAAAATGAACATTTGCAGAAGATATTACCCTAGCGTTATAGACTGTCAAGACCAGAAGGTGCTATGACAAAAGGTCAGATCTATTAATTTTTTTCTAATATGAAAAGAAATTGTAGGCATAAATGGACATTCTACCTAATAGTAGATAATGAATCCCATTTTTAAATAGCCTTTAAATAATAGAAAACGCTTGTCTAATAGTTGCAAATGATTTTTATTAATAGGAAACACATTTTAAATATAGCAAAGTGAGTTCTTTTGTAATATTAGAAAATGGCTATATAATAAAATGCTATATTCGGTACAAAGTAAAACTTTTCGGCAATATATTATAGTCAAAAATATGCAGTTTCTAACATCAGAAAATGATTTTGATAATATATAAATAAACACTTCATTTAAGACGTAGAAACTATACCTATTTTCATTTTCTTATATTTGATGTTTAAGTTATTTATTAGGAAATCAAATTTCCAGTATACGCGTTTTGTCCGATATTAGAAAAGGTCAATTATTTTATAATATCTGAGAATTATTAGAAATCTAGAATTTAGCACTGAAGAATTCTAAATTCCTTGTTCTGATCTACAAGAGTGACGAAATCAAAGTTAACGCATTTTCACGCATGTTTGTTAATACACGGGAATTGGTTTCTCATTAGAGAAAAACAAATTTTGAATAAATGCGTAATGCTTTTTATGAATTATTTTTTAGTTTCAAATTTAAAAAGTATTGAGAGAGAGAATTGAAATAAAAAATGAATTATATATTATTCTGAAATATCAAAAGATATTGAAAGAGAGACAAATGAAAAATAAGAATTATTTATTATCTTAAAATGTAAAACAAAATTAACAAGAGAGAGAGAGAGAGAGAGAGAGAGAGAGAGAGAGAGAGAGAGAGAGAGAGAGAGAGAGAGAGAGAGAGAGAGAGAGAGAGAGAGAGAATTGAAACGAATTTGCACGTACATGTTGTGAGTTTTACAGCTTTTCGCGAAAAATAAAGAAATAGGCTCCGTCTTAAGGATGGTTATAAAATTCGTTCAAACTTTCAAGCCTGAGTCGATATTATCGAATATTTTTCCAGACATTTAGTCAACTTTATGAGACAGAAGTAAGGAAAAGAATTATATATGAGGACCCAGTTGTGCTACGAGCAGTAATCCCTAACAGAATGAATGTTCAGTCTAATAGTACATATATATTAGCTGTGTAATGTGGCTCACAAACATAAAAGATCTTTTTTTTCTACAGGCTAACCAAACATGACATTGTGCCTTAATTAATCTGTTAGAATGACTAGACATTAAAATAGTAATTAATTTTATGTGCCACATCTACTTATGCTTTCAGTGAATTCAGATACTGCAGAATATCATGCTATGCTAAAGGAAATTTTGGTTATAGTTTTCCTATTGTTAAACGGTTGCAGTAAGCTCAAATAATGTAAATTCTCATGTCTGGTTGTATTGCATTCTAGTTGTTCGCATACTCTTATCACTCATGCAAGATATAAGAATTATATGCAAGTAGAGGATAATATTGTTAGTATTTGTTAATTTTAGTAGGTCGAATAATAACAGTTTTGTAGTTTAGATTGCAATCACAGTTACTTTCTTCTTACAAATCCAAATTTGTGAGTGATAAAATATGACAATGAAAAATTTTCTTGAATTTGTTTTCATCGACCACCTTTGAAATTCTCTGTTTCCTTTTCTGCAATTAAATTTTTTCCATTATCTTTGCAACTGACGGCTTTAATCTTTTCTGTATAGTTTTGATTATTTTTAATCGCTACTTTAAATTACACTCTTATTGCAGTTGTCAGAAGCAAAGAGCTGACTTGCATAAATTTCCCTAAAATATAGCAATTACGCAAAATCTTGTTAGACAGTGCTGCATTAAAAAAGCACTAAGTATATGTATTTTTATTGAATCTCTGATGTAATTCTACATCTCAGCAGAAATTTATAGTGCTTTTACCCTCAAACGTTCTGCTTCAGGCATGAATAACATACTGAATACCCAGGGAAGGGAAACAAACCATGTGGTAAATAATTATGTTTATACATTTTGAATTTGCATGTTGTGTAATAGCAGACATATTGAGGTTCTTTTTGTTTTCCTTTTTCATGTTGTGTCTTTGAAAAGCAAATTAAAAAGATAATTAGCAGAAGGTATTACAGGATGAGCCAAGTATGAGGAAATGTGTTACAGCAATGACAAGTAAAATTTATATTCTTTTTCACAATCGTGTATACGAAGCTTTAAAAGAGCACTATAACAGTAACTCATAATATATTATCTTTTTTCAAATGTTTTTAATTATCGAATTGTATGCTTTTGTTTAGACGCATTTGTCAAAAGTCGGATGTATCGGGTATATTTATATAAAGTCCAAAATGACACAATTTAAGTGTTGTTACAGATATATGGCTACCAAATATCTTGTCAAGGAAAATTTAAAAGGTACACATAAATACTATATGTGCTTCAGTTCACTTGAATACCGAAGCGTCTATGCCATACATCATTTACCGTATGCTGTATGTTGAAAGCCTGAATTCTGTTTAAGTACCAGTAAATACAACTACATTTTAACGAGCTGCAAGAACATGCTTACGACTAGATATTAAAACAATTTTGAATTGTCTCGTGATCTCATCCAACTCATGTATTATCGACCATTATGTTTTAATAAACAGTTTGGTTCTTTCTTTTTGTCTTCTTTTTTAAAGATCTATGTAAATTTAAACGCTGTGAGCTATCATGTCCGTTTATTCTTATCTGATGTAGAAACTATACACTTTTTCATGAATATATGGTTTTCATTATTTATTCTTGTGCGTGAAAATTGAACCACGTTTGGTATTTAATACGGTGATAGTATTATTTTCTCGCAAATCTAATAGTAGTAACATAGAAAGATTTTTAAGTTGATCAAAATGTTCTATGATGTTGTATACCAGATTTATCTGTTCAAAGACAATCTAAAACAGCGCAAACGTGAATTCATTTGGCAAAATATATATCCTTTGACCTTGATATATTATATTTGTCTTATACCTCCCACATTAAAGGATCGTAGGATACCACGTGATACAAATGATTGCTGTTTTGATGACAGTACATGTAGACATGACAGGTTATATCGTGCCGTGGAAATATTTAAGTAAAATTCCTAACCGATGACTTCTTAAGGCGGCCAATCCGGTCTGCTTGAAAGAATGATTCAAATACCCGGAATCACTAAGCAGCCGCGTCATCACTCCACAGTATAAACCAAAATCATCCCAAAGGAAGTCAATCAAGTTTTTTGTGTTCCTATTATGGAGAGGAAAATGTTCTGTAATGGTTTACAGGCAAAAATTGTCCGTCTTCTTATTGAATTATAGATTTACCCGATCAGTACAATTTTTGGTAAGTAGGGGCCTCCACTATATAACAATTCTCTATACAACTGTATATGTTATCCTTACTCCAGCCAGATCGATTCCCTATATTATGTTAAGAGTCTAAAAAAAATAGTTCCACACCCTTGACCCTTTTGCATCGTTTGTTCTGGTGACATTCTAAAGACAATATAATATATGTCTTGTTAGTAATTTTAGTTTAATAAAATTCTACTCAAAATTTGTTAGCATGTGATTTGTGATACGTAAAATTGTCCATGCTCCTTTGAGTACTTCCTGTGTCAAACTCTTCAAGTTTGGAAGTGAATGGTTCTTGCAAGTTATCAAATTGTTCAAGTTTGGAGATGCTTAGTTTATTTATACATTGTGCAAGCCCATAATGCCTAAATGGAAGTGATAGGTGATGAAAATAAAAACGGGACGTTTGAAGATTAAACATTTACTCAGTTATTTTCAATAGCTAAATGAAGGTCTTTTACAATTAGAAGTATAATTTTTAACAAATGACGCATGTTTTACATGTTTTAGACAATATTGTTTTTAACTATTTCTGTTTTGTAGTTTGTTTTGGTTCTATAATTTCTTTTGTTTGAGAAAATTAGATATGGCATGATTTTTTTTCTTCAGTAGATTCAAATTTTGAATTATTTAACTAACTTCATTCAGTTATTGTAGGCAACAGAAGTTGTTATTATTTTTTTTTCCTTTACATTAGTATCAGCTGAAACAGGACATAATTTATGTATATTTACTCTTTTCATGTTTATTTTGAATATTAATTTTGTTAAGTATTTATACAAATATCTCATAAACAGATGTATAAATAACTAAATAAAATAGCACACATCTTAATCATTGGATTTAGAGAAAACTTCATTTATTACGTTATTTATTCAATCACTAATAAAAGTATACTCAAAACACTGGTGAATGGCAGACGTGTATAATGAAAGGTAGTGGACAAGAGAAGGTAAATATGGAAAAGCTTTCCAATGGAAAGATCTATACACAGATAAATGCAAAGATAAATCTGAGATATTCAATACAAAGACAATGGAGCAAGGTGAATTTCCTAGGATGTCTGTAGAATGCGGTTTCATACTATTTTCTTTTCGTTTTTCATACCTTATTATAAATGTACTCGAAGTTCTCATTATTTTTCAATTATACATTTTGTCTTCAATTAAACATTGTATTTGATTAATATTGCTGGTGTAACATTTTGTGAAGATGTTTAAATATAATAACCTTTATAAAAATGATAAGGAACACGGAAATAACTATTTCCATTTACTTCATTTTACTTTCATCCAGCTCTTACAAAAACGATTGATTATCAAATATTATTCCCCGCAATATTTAAAATCTGACAACTCGTCTATAGATAAGATCAGAAATTAACCCCGGACTTGTTCAGATTAAATAAAAGTAGCCCTTAATTTAAAATCACTAAACTCCTGACAGACACCAATCTTTGCATTATGCCGATTTAACATGCGCAGGTCTCCATAAATCTAATTAATCGTACACGTGTCCAACTAAATATGTCCTACAGAGATCGCAGAAATATTTGCTCCTTTATACTCAGTGTCTTCACAATTATCAACAGATTAAATACTGGAAAAATAATCCTAGTAAGTAGATTTGAAAAGTTCTTACCAACATGCAATGCAACTTATATTAAATTCCCCCGCTGCTCGTTCCAGAGATCTTTTAACATGTGATAAATGACTGTCCACATTATAAATGACTGTCCACATTATAATGACTGTCCACATTATACAATGACTGTCCACATTATACAATGCAAACAAAAGTATTATAGGCCAAACAGACCGAGCACAAAGCTTCCTCCAGACTTTATAAGACTTCCTAAAAAGAATTTCCAAATCGCTTGTCAGAATTGCATCTGTTTCATCTTGGAAATAGGGACAAAAGAAAACAAATCGAGTCTCTTGCAATCACATTACACACAAAACTATCCAACCACTCAACAAGATTATAACTCGCATATTAGATTAATAACTTTGAATCAGAAACCAAAAAGTGTGAGGAAGGGGAGGCCAATCGGCAGAGGAATGGACCGATCTGTCAATCATGACACTAGGACATGATTTCAACTAGCGCGGAATGAACCATTCCAAAGCACAGAAAGAATTTTATCAACCATATATATTTAGTAAGGGGCTCAAAATATCTGGATCAATATAAAAACAAACTTAGCATTACATAGGGTAGGAATCGTAATTTTTGTTGGTGATGGCATCGAAGAAAACCCAAAACAAATTAATGATAAGATCTCAAACCCACAAAATGTAGTTGCTAATAGGTGGACAAAGCTAAGCCATCAGGTCCTGCCGTACAAGGTGTCAAATGATTGAACATTCAAAATTTATGTAGAGACTTTAATTTCGACCCCAGAAGCGAAAGCAATAAGATGACTAAAGCCACACAAAATGGCATCATTTTATTCGTTATTTAACTATGCAGGAAAAAATTAATTTCCCAGCAATCAAATAAATAAGTGAACAAAAGCCCAATCCACCATTCCCCCCGTCCCGCATAAGGCGGTAACATTTAAATAGGAAAATTGAAAATAAGCTCCATTTAACAGGAATACTAGCTCTCCCAAACAAGATTGCCATAATGTGATTTCCAACCATCTGGTCCCGCCGCTCAAGGTGGCACAGATTACAACAAATAAATTTAATAATAAAGGAGCGCAGATGTGTGGCTAGAAACGATACCATTTCACTATCAACTAAGTAAGCTAAACCTATAACAGCACATTTTTGTTATTAAAAATTCTGGAAAGACGACAATTTCAGGTCTCAAGAACTCAGAATGAAAAGCGAACCTAACCGATGACCGCACATCCATTGCTGGCAATTTCCCTCCAAGGCCTCGATTATACAGACTTGATGTGACGAAGGTGTTTCCCAATTCCCATTCGCCATAATACTCAAATGTTGCCATGGTAACACATGTCAGTCGCACATGTACGAACGGTCAAATCGTCTATACTCCGATAGACATAATTTTGCAGTTCGTTTGAGATGTGATTTATACAGTAGGGTTATATAGATGATCTCAACTTCTGAGAGAGAGAGTGAAAGAAGTATTCGCAACATAAAAATGATCGAGAAAAAGCTGGGGTACCTTTGCGTTACTTTCATGAACTGACGCTGATATTTATTTGGATATTGTACATGTTGACAATGTACATAATCAAAGCTCACAGCTAACAAAAATGACTTCTCCGATGTGTTCAAAAATCAACTTGAGTTAGTATTCACTACATTATCTTAGGTAAAACTTTTTTGTCAGACTGGACAATACCAGTTTCCGAAACTCAATCAATGATTTGCAAAATATTCAAACAGTATAGAACATTATCGGCTCTTTCTAAGCTTTTGGAGTACCTGGATGTAAAAATGACAGTATGGAGATAGTAGTTTTTTAATGGATGAACAACAGAAGCCAAGATATATCCTATATAACCCAAATGACACCTATCAGTTCTGCATCAAATTATAGGAATTAAAGTTTCTTTTAACAATATATTAGATAAGGTCGTCTTTTCTTATACAAATAAATAAACAGCTTGTATAACCAGTAAAGAAAACATGACAAAGTATTTTTCGTTGAAAATCTATCCCTCCCTATGCAAAATAACGATACATTTAAGCAACTACAATGGGACCGTGTACTGTATAGCGAAGTGTTAATACAGAACAAAATTAAAACTGCTGTAAAAAGAACTGTAGACGAATAAAAGAATTGTGACTACAACGAAAATCTAATCATTTCAGTCGTTCGTGTTTTGAATTAATGATTATAAAGATCATAATCTGATCTAAGATCCTTAACAAAGAAAAATGTAAATTCCAAAGCAGAAAAACGTTTATAAAACCTGGAAGAAAATGAACCTGTCAGGTGTAAAAATAATTTATAAAATTTCTGAATTTCTCTTTAATCTTCTTGCCAATTAATTTTCTCGTTTCATTTAAATTAAATGGAAAGATTAATACTGCTCCTTATCCAGCGCCATAAAATTTCAGAAATACTGACATTAATCTGGGCACCATACGTGTCGTGATTGTGTTGTAATTGCTTCTTTATTTATTCTCTGACGTAGCAGTTGAATCCAGTTCTTGAGCATTCAATTTCAAATAAATTTCTGTTTAAGCATGATTAATTTACAGCAAAAAGAGGAAGATGATTGTCTCATTTCTTATTCGGTACATCGGGTCAGGTACACATAATATCAGTACCAGTAGCTCGAACCTTGAAGGCTGGTGCGTGTATTGACACATGTAGTGACGATGGAAGAAGTAAATATGGAAGAACGTTCTCCAAGAATGGCATATAGTACAATGATCTTGTTCTTTGGCAAATTGGAAGTCCATCAAATGGATCATAACTTGACTGATGCATAGAGATGTCAGAAGCTGACGTTCAGGTTTTCTTGGCTTTCTACAAAACAAAGATTGACAGAGAAGTCACAAATGCATAGAATTATTTTTGCTTTCATCTGCAACCTCTCATTCGATCGTATGGCCAATCTAATTATATACATTTCTGACATAGTCCGAATAGGTTGTGGTTTCTTTATAGACAGACATTTCTGGCGAAATAAATGTTTCACTGTTTTGTAAATTTCTACGCCAACTTATATCCGAGGCATTTGTTGGTTAACAAAAATAACTGGGGTGGTCCTATTGTGATCGCATCATATTTGCATGCATGGGCGTTTCTCAAAACATCTTTAAGTCTATTCCTCAAATTGTGACAATATAATCCCTTATTGTATTTCTCTTTGCTTGGTACGACATATTAGCGCAACATATTTCTTAAACAACAAGAATTAAAATCGTTTATACATCATTAATTTTATCGGAAAAAAATGAATTCATTTACTGATTTAAGGTTACGAATTCTAAAGATTCTTACTTAATTAACTACATTTGAATAATTCAATAGTTTATATGTAAATGTTTGCTCGTTATATCTTTTCAGACTACAATTATTTAAAGATAATTCAGTCTCAATGTTATTCGCGGCTGCTAAACTATATGGTATCCCAGTGCCAAACAATTTGGCGAGCATCCAAACTCACCAATCCGCTACTTCTTGGGTCTTTAAGGTTTTAAGAGAATTTGATTTCACAGAGTACATTCTGCTGTGTATTACGCTAAAATAAAAGACACACAAATGCAAAGAAGTTTACAGCATATGTGAAGAAGAAACCCACTTTTGAGGACTAATTTTGAGAAATTTGATGGAATTAGTACCATGAAGTGAACGAGTGTTCTCTGACTTATATGCTTCAACCGCTGTCCTAAGCAGATTCTGAGATAATAAAATAAATATTGCACCATAGTCCATGCTCTTTTTTCGTTGCGATGAGCAGATTAGAAAATAAATTAACACTCAGCATTAACATCGATCAACGTCATTAACGTTACCAGTAATGAACCATGTATAGATTTTACTTCAAATCCAGATGGATGATATCAGTGCGTGACCTTGCTTACCAAAATATTTAGTTATACCACTAGAATGATAGACACATTAGAAGATCGGCAACGAATTCATTTTTCTTTATACTAGCATATATAATCTAAACATGATGTCTAATTTTATTGAAATTTGGAACTGTAGAAATTGTGATTTTGCATCCATAATTTTGGTCTACATAAAGACTTTTATATATAGACCTGCTTAATACTGGTCCATAGAATTAGCGTACACCTGCTACATCCTCTTGGAGTATCAAATGAGATTCAATTTAGATTTCTTTCAAATTATACTAACATAGATAAGTTGAAAGTGATGTTTGTTGTTTTCTTATTGATAACTGTAGAAATTGTCATTATATATTTGTAATAGAATGACGTTTTAGACATGGACCTGCGTAATCTAGGTCTATATAATGACTCTTAGACATGAACCTGCTTAATATTGGTCAATATAATGACTCTTAGACATGAACCTGCTTAATATTGGTCTATTTAATGACTCTTAGACATGGACCTGCTTAATATTGGTCTATATAATGTCTCTTAGACATGAACCTGCGTAATATTGGTCTATATAATGACTCTTAGACATGAACCTACGTACTTTTGGTCTATATAATGACTCTTAGACATGAACCTGCTTAATATTGGTCTATTTAATGACTCTTAGACATGGACCTGCTTAATATTGGTCTATATAATGACTCTTAGATATGAACCTGCTTAATATTGGTATATATAATGACTCTTAGACATGATCCTGCGTGATCTTGGTCTATAGAATGACTTTTAGACATGGACCTGCGTAATCTTCGTCTATATAATGACTCTTAGACATGGACCTGCGTAATCTTCGTCTATATAATGACTCTTAGACATGGACCTGCGTAATCTTCGTCTATATAATGACTCTTAGACATGGACCTGCGTAATCTTCGTCTATATAATGACTTTTAGACATGGACCTGCGTAATCTTCGTCTATATAATGACTCTTAGACATGGACCTGCGTAATCTTCGTCTATATAATGACTCTTAGACATGGACCTGCGTAATCTTTGTCTATATAGTGGCTCTCAGACATGGACCTGCGTAATCTTCGTCTATATAATGACTCTTAGACATGGACCTGCGTAATCTTCGTCTATATAATGACACTTAGACATGGACCTACTTAATATTGGTCTACAAAATGACGCTTGCATGTGGACCTGCCTTTTGTTTTATTGAATGATGCTTATACATAGATCTGCTTACTGGTATATAGAATGACACCTAAACATGAACATAAATAATATTGGTCTATATAATCACTCTTAATCCTCTTGGAGTATCTGTTGAAAATCCACGATTCGTTTTTCTTTAAAAGTTATGTTAAGCAGATTACAAGAAACCAAATATAAATTATATCCTTCAATCATTCAAACAGCATTAGCATTTTATGGAGTGTGGTAAAGACACAATACTGTGTTAAATCGATAAGGTATTGATTCTGAACTGTAAATGTATTGATAATACAAATACTAGCACAACAAGAAGAGCAGAAAATGGGGGAAAAATACCACAAAGATTATTTTTCATTAGTAATTTTGCTTTTAAAAGTTTGCTTCCGATGATTTCTCAGTTCGTTGACTTGTTTTTTCATTTATTCATTTATAAAAGTTATTATCAAACACTACACTTCGGCCGCACAGCTGCCTTTTTTCAATCCAATATAGATGTGGGTGTTAACATCTTATGACGACATTACATAATACAAACAATATCATAAGAATGTTATGTGATGATTTTGCGCAGAAGGTTCCCATATCTCTCATCACCAGTCTTGTTCAAGTATGAAATCGACTTAAGCTTTCTGATACAAAATGTTATAAAAATAAAACCTAAAATACATTGTCGAGAATATCAAGGTCAGCATTTGCACGGACAATCCATTAAAAGTATAAATTCTAGTCTACTCACAAATGACACCGATTATGATGCTGCCATTTTTAAGTGAAAGTTTAATACCGCTTTTGCGTAATTTATTTATTTATTTGTGTTCGCTTGTTTGTTCGTTCGTTTTTAGCTCGTTTGTTCTAGTTTCATTAACAGTTGTTCTCTTCGACCTTTAATTAGTCTTATTCTTCTTTTGAGTAGCGCTGTGTTAAATTATATATTTAACTTATTATGCTTTTCCTAGGACAAACAAACAAACACGCGCGCATACACACACATTGTTATATTGTGTAGTTAATGGTACCATCTTAAATTAGTAATATCTCTATTTCTACGAAAAAAAAGGCGCTGCAAAGAATCGCCATATCCTCTTTAATTAAGATATATCTATAAGACAAGTCAGGAAACACGTTATACAAATATAACATTTACATGCAAAATATATATTAGCTTGAACTACTGACTTTTAATAGTACGTTTTAGTTATAACGAATGCAAAAGAATGTAGAGAAAACACGTCCAGTTTAAATAAATAAACAATATCGCTCTTATCCAATAAATTTAAAACTTTGGTTAATACCTCTAACTGATGACATCATAGAAGGTTGATGGTTTTATCCTGACTCCGCATTCATCACTATCCACAGATTAAGCGAGTACTCAAAGTCAACTTTCATATAGCTGGTGGTGAATAAAAAAAAGCGTGGTATAATGTAGGGCATCATTGCTAGCCAAGGTTGTAATATCTTAATATATTTATCGAAGATAAAGTAGGGGTCAAAAAATATTGCTTGATTTGTGTAAATATAAGTTGGCAAATGCAATCCACATGCAAACAACCAGTCATTTGAAACGATAAATCACTGAGTTTGGGCCTATTTAATTGCTTTGCGAAGCTTGAACATTTCTTCAGTACTTGAAGCTCTGCTAAAGAAACGATCTCTTGCTAGTTTCCCCTTTTGTCCATTAGATAAAACGAAAAATACAAAGTAAGTAAAGTGGATCCCGTCGTTTCTTTGAAAAGTCTGACGGTACAAAACCACGGCTGGATCCTAATTTGGTCACATAATTTTTGAAGCAGTTGCCAAATTATGCCATAAAATATTCGATTACAGATTTACGAAAATAGCAGTTATTTACTACAATTTTCCATTCTAGATTTTTCTCATATTTAGCTTTGACATTTACCTATCACATAACATTGTTACCCATAATATCTCTTTATTATCTTTCTTTTCACGTTTTCTTTTTTAAAAAATAAGTAATAGTTTACTTTATGTTTGCACTTTCTCATCGAAATTTGGCACTGACCTTCTACTGGAGAAAACATCATTTTAAAAGTGAACAAGTCTCGGAGATCATAATCTTTAATTCGTTGCTTTAATTAAACTGAATCGCTTTGTGAAAATTTTCATTTCCTTGGTCAACATGTCTCTAGCAGCTTGACATTTGATGTCTTCCATACAGCTTTTACAATAGAAACAGTATAATTGGCAGACATTTAATGGCAAAATGATCCATTCTTTCTCATAAAAATGTCATGGAAAAGTTCCACCGACGGCATGCATTTGCATTATTGTTCTGAAAGTTTTTTAAAATTCAATGCAATGAAGAATTATAACCCTTGTACAGATTCAATTGACGGTTAAAGAAGGACAGAATATACATACAGCATATACTCTTGAAAAGAAAGAAAGGTTGAATGTATCCTGTAAACGAACGTTCCTTCCAAATGACTGATTATAAGGATATTTTGTCGTTCATTTGGAATGTTGTCTAAACTTTTTATGTATTTATATTAATGCATATATTGTTAATACCTGAATAGCTAGTAATCAGCAAGGAGAATCATAGGTCACATTTGTGTGTATGTGTGTGTGTGTGTGTGTGTGTGTGATTTGGATTTTTGACGTAGCTTTAACAATTTTTCAGTTCTATCGCCACGATGTCTGCAGTGTGGCAGTTTAGAGTGATGTCTAGCACTGAGGCATTGTTTCGCAGACATTCAGCATGATGCCCCACCCAGTCACATTATCCTGAAACTAACACCGACCAGTCCTAATACTAACCTCTTAATCCCGAGCCCCAAGAGAGGCTGCTGTTAATACCTTTTATGTCTTTGTTATGACTCGACCAGGGATCGAACCCATGACCTCCCCATCCGAGGCCGATGTTCTAACCACTAGCCCACAGGAACTTTCCCACTTGAGGAATATTGCATTAAACATACAATTACCAACAAGTATAGACCACAGTTGGGAACATTTAAATTAAACTTACTTGGCAAGGAGAAGTGGAATTAAACATACAATTAGTAAGGAGTATCTTAGTGCACAGTTGGGAACATTAAGTTAAACATACAATTAACAAGGAGAGTCAAAGAGAACATTTGAGGAAGATTAAAAATAAAACTGCACCTCAAACTACTTGAAATAAAAAACCAAAACATATATTTATTTTTTTGCAAAATGCCAGCATTAAACTTGCATTTTTTATTTTTCCCATTCTTGTAATTATTCGGCTACCAGTAACAAATATCCTTCTTATAAGAATCAGAAATTTCCATTTATTGTTCGACGATGAGATTCCATTTTTCCACCTTTAATATCAAGACAAATTTAAAGCATGTAAGTTAGAGCAAAATCACTAAAACTCTAAGAGCTGCAGGTCCAAATAGTGAGTTATCGGTTGTTTCGAGTTCTTAAGGATCGAGTTATCGGTTGTTTTCAGTTTTTAAGGGTCGAATTATCGGTTGTTTTGAGTTTCAAGGGTCGAATTATTGGTTGTTTTAAGTTTTAAGGTTCGAATTATCGGTTGTTTTGAGTTTTGATGGTCGCAACATTAACATTTAATGTCTAGAACTATACATTCGAGTTATGCCATGAATTTTAATGATTGTTGTTTGAGTTATCAAAGCTCTTCTGTAACAGCATCACAGCTAGCAGAACGTTGGTCTCTTAATCCGTGGGTCCGTGGTTTGATGCCTTCCTATCCCACTCCGAAACGACTATGACGTTGTGTCTTTGGGAAAATCTCTTAATTCTCATTTTCTTTGGTTCCAAACAAATCATTTAGTCTGGAGGGTGTGAGTGGTAATGGGGGATGTTAACAAGTAATTAAAGGGAATTTGGGATGATACTCATGGAGAGAGAGAGAGAGAGAGAGAGAGAGAGAGAGAGAGAGAGAGAGAGAGAGAGAGAGAGAGAGAGAGAGAGAGAGAGAGAGAGAGAGAGAGAGAGAGAGAGAGAGAGAGAGAGGCAGGCCTTGGGAAACTCCTGCAATCCTGGGCACAACTAAATTTTAACCATTAAATAGCCAAGATAACTTACTTTAGGAAACTTTTCTATTGCTCGATTTCAGTCACCCCTCGGTTGTCGCTGAATAGTACGTACTCTTTGGAGGGTGTTACTAATTCGTGGCAAGGGTTGGTTATTGTTACCTATATGTGAAAACAGACAGTTTTGTTTATATAGTCGTGAAGCTGATACGTGTTTTCACATATCGAATCTTTTCAAAAAGAAGTTCAAAGTCGGTACAGGTATCATTTAGATTTTGATTGAATGTTTTTACTTTGGCATTGTGAAGTAACGCTAAATATGGTCATGAAACTACATTAGTGTGTGTCTGTGTGTGTGTCTGTCTGTGTGTGTGTCTGTCTGTGTGTGTGTGTGAGAGAGAGAGAGAGAGTGAGTTGGATTTTTAATTTAGTTTTATAGTTTCGCTGGCATATCTCTCCAATGTCTGCTGTATGGCAGTTTATGGTGATGTCTACCACTGGGCCATCGTGCTGCAAAAAAGTAGCATCATATCCCATGCAGTCACATTATCCTGACACCAGTCCTAACACTAACCTCTGAATGCTGAGCGCCTAGCGAGGCAGCTATTAGTACCATTTGTATAAGTCTTTGCTTCGGTATGATTCAGCCGGGGTTTGAACCCTCCACCCTCTCCATCAGAGGCGAACAATCTAATCAAAAAGCCACCGGAACTTTCGGTCAATCGAGAGAGATTAAATTGCTTTCAATCGTACAATATGTGTAATGGATTTTGTAAATACTTTATAGGAAAGTACAGTAAAATTAATTTTACAGAGAAACTGAATTACTGAGACGACATTTTAAAGTGTAGCCTGTTAATAAATAACGAGGTAATTTGAAAGTGTTGATCAATTTTAAGTCAATTTAAACAGATGCAAACGATATGAAACTGAAATAAATGTCAGATGATGGGACAAGTTTAATGAGATTTGGAATGTTATTGAAAAGAATGTTTGACTGACTTGTGTTTGGAAGTATTGTGACGTTATGCATGACATAACTTAACGCAACGCAACGTAATGCAACATGACATGACATGATGACATGACATGATATGACATAACATGACATAACATGACATGATATGACATGGCAATGTATGGCATGGCATGGTATGACATGACATGTTTACACGTATCTTCAAATCTAAAAATTGTGGAATATTCGTGCTATGAGGTAATGCAGTTCCAGGTATTTTATTTCGGACAAAGATAATACAAATTAGAAAAGGCTAGATTAATGGAAAGTGGCAATTGAAAAATTCACTGATAACAAATAAATTTTAGTAATTTTAATCACATTTTCTGCATAAGCCAATTTATGTTTTGTTTACGAGATATGAATGTTTAACATTGGAATTCTACTCTCTGGTAATAGAATGCAAGAAACAAAATGCCAATGTACCTCTTGAATGCGAAAGGAACGACAATTAAAACTTCAGCATGGGTCAAGGTAGTGCTTCAAAAAGGATTTCTTTCATGCTAATTCGTGGTAAACACTCTTTTCATCCTTCATTTGTATAAGATCTAATAATTATCTTTGGAAAACCAAAACCAAACCAAAATTACTTCTGCCCTAGAACCATGTATTGATTTAAAACAGCTTTATGTAAGCTCTGCAAGATAGTTTTGTAAACATCCTGTCTGTTGTATTTTAGCTGATCTAGTTGACAGCGAAATCAATTGTAGCGGAGATTATTTAGGTTAGAAATAGGGCCGATATAAGACAACCCATACTGTGTGCCATATATAACACATTTGACAAGACCTCAGGACTTTGTTTTATATTGCACCCATACAACAATATTATTTATATGTAAATGAAGATCTTGCTGGCAGCACCATATCCTGCAAAGCCAAAAAAGCACCAATTTATACATATAAGATAAAAATGATAAGAATGAGATTTGAAACTTCAGCACGCGAATGTGTAATATATTTATGACAAAAACTTTCTAGATGAAAACATGATATATTATTCAGCAAAAATAACACTAACATTTCAAAGCAATTCATTTTGCTTCGAGGTCTTTTGAATGAAACTCGTGAACGCAATATGCAAAGTTATGAAAAATTTCCTGACTGTAATTTTGTTTCGCTAGAACGCTTGCAGTGTGGAATCACTACCTATAAACCTATTTGATGATTATATAAACAGTATCAGTGCGAATTTGGTTATAACAGGATAAATGAAAACACGAAAATAAATGGTGCAAATGAAATCATTTGGTTGTCGCCGAAGAAGCCCCTTCTAATCGTTAAAGTCAATACAAACAGTAGTAATTGTTCGTGCTTCTTGTGTTGACAATAAGCTCCTCTTGCTCTCCATCCGCCATAGCCAGTGATGCGTAATGGCATTGCTCCGTACCCTCGAAACATTTCCAACTCAGTTCTCATGTTGTGTTCAAAATCCAACATTCTGAAACATTGTCATTAAACTCCAATCGAATGTTAGGATTCTCGAATTTTCCAAATTTCCTCAAGTTCTTCTTAATAATTTGTTAACTAAAGTGCTATGCTTTTGTGAAGTAGAAATATAATAGCAATGAGACACAGAGAGAGAGAGAGAGAGAGAGAGAGAGAGAGAGAGAGAGAGAGAGAGAGAGAGAGAGAGAGAGAGAGAGAGAGAGAGAGAGAGAGAGAGAGGAGGGGGAGGGACAAAAGCAGATTTCAAAAACTTTTCTGAACCATCATGAGTGAGATAAGTATCGTCCTCATATTGAGAAGTAACATGAGTTTTATTTCCAGTATCTATTTTTTAAGATTCTTAATTTTGTTTCTTATCATTTGAGTCAGTATCTTTTCAATCAAAAAAAAGATATATCGGGATAAAGGTCTATCAAGTCAACATCCTGTTTCAATAAGAAACCGTTTAGATACGTATACAGTTACAGTTTAAAATGATTCGATGCTAAAGTAATTACAAATTTTATAACTGATCCATCAAATTTAAAATGTCATTACTTTAACTATAAACAACCATGCAACTAATTCAAATTAGTGCTTTCTCGAAATTCATCAAAAAGACATAAATGGAGATTGTATGGTTTCTATTACTTGCATCAAATCGTATAAATTCCTAATGTTATCACTAACGCATCTCCCTTTCAAAATCCCGTTTTATATATGTGAATAATTGTAATGAATCCTGTTATAATCATATTTGCTTTACAAACAGAAGTAAATTTTTGTGCCGCATTTAAATATAAAATAAGAATTCACTTTGAAAAAGCATTTTTAAGCGTGTCACCTTTTGGAAAATATATCAAGAAAATATCTTTTTTATTCAAATTAATTGCTTTCATCGAAAAGTGAATAATATCATTCAAAAAAATATTTGTAAAATTGAAATGTGAAATCTTCAGATCCTATGCGTTGTTTCATTTTGAATTTTTCAGAGATTATTGTGTTACGTATAGGTTCTATAATTGTAACAGAAGAAAAGAGGAAAGTCAACAAGCTTTGTAAATTTTAACAAAAGTAATTTATTTCCCATGAAAACAAAAACAAAAAAATGATGAAAAAGGATTTACAGTTTGTGAATATAATCCAAAATTTAATCCTGGAATCTAAAAATGTAAGTCCTATCACTAAAATGTCCTAAATGAATCCAAGTTCGACGTCAGATGAATGCATTATTGATGAGTCAAAAGTTCCACATTGAATTTTATGAATCAGGAATAATATTCCAGATTTAGAATTATAAAGAATTTCCACCGAATGTCTTTGGACATGAATTCTTATAAATATAAATATGAAGCACTTCTGTACTTTTCCAGAGAAATGATTATTAATTCCAAAGAAAAAAAAAACCCACCCAACTCAAAATCAAACTCATCTAGCAATATTGCATTAAACATACAATTACCAAGAAGTATAGACCACAGCTGTGAACATTTAAATTAAACTTACTTGGCAAGGAGAACTCTCAAGGTATTAATTCAAGACTAACCCCAAATCACTTAAAATGTTAGTCTTAAACAAACTCTTAGATCATCCAATAGGTCACGTGGTAACATACAAGACATTTATCACGAACCAAAAGGAAGAACCATTTAAAATAAAACAACGTTATTTACACATGGATAACTCGTGGGTCGACATGACCATGGAAATAAGCAATCGTTATTAATCGATGTTTACAAACTATTTGAACCAGAGTGAGCTAAAAATAATACTATTGTAATAGGCATTTTATTCTAGACAAACAGAATTTTCAAGAAAAAATATCGAATCCCATGAAAATAATAATTGCAATAAAATTTAATGAAGCATAAATAAAATAAAAAAGACGTTTAACACTAACACACAAGCAATTTAATCACATATACGTAATAATTGATAACTTTTAGGTAAAATAAAGGACCATTCATTGAATCTTTCTGAATAAATATTTTAATTTCTCATTTTTTATATAAATTACTATAGTAGCTTTAAACTTCTTCAAAAGGTTATTCTTCAGTTTATGTTACCCCTCTCCAGCATATTTTGGACTCTATCTTCAGCCGATTTCTCTTTATTCCTGATGTTTATTCCTTTCATTTTCTCTCTCTCTCTCTCTCTCTCTCTCTCTCTCTCTCTCTCTCTCTCTCTCTCTCTCTCTCTCTCTCTCTCTCTCTCTCTCTCTCTCTATCTCTCTCTCTCTCTCTCTCTCTCTCTCTCTCTCTCTCTCTCTCTCTCTCTCTCTCTCTCTCTCTCTCTCTCTCTCTCTCTCTCTCCTTTAAATATTTAATTTTGATAATTCGTTTACATCCTTTCTCTCACGCATATGTTTTTTGGTCAATAAATATCAGTAACTACAGAAGTGCTTCCATATATGTCTTTTTTTGTTTTGATTTTATTGAGACATTAGGTTATAGAAACCATATTAGTGTTGCTTTTGTTTTCGACCAACAAAACAAATACATCGAAACAAGTAACATAGTGTAAAAATGTTTGCATATCATATATGCAATTCATTCATTTAGAAAAACTACACGCCATAACAAATAGCAGCCATAAATTAACCAACGCGCACCAAACATACCTGCTATGTCAAGACAGTCATGCAAAAAGCATGGTTTTTCGATTCACCAACCCTAGATAGATTATTGCTGACAAAAGCACGATTTTCAACACCCTTTATAAAGTGAGAGGGAGATAAAAAGGAACAAACAACAACGCTTGTGATTGACCATAAGCTCTAAAGATGGCAATCAGTCGCAATTCGTATAGTTTCACTCTTAACTAGACAGTTTATGCACTTTATTGTCATGAAAACAATCATAAGGTAAAGCCGATCAGAGATAAAGAGCCAGTATTTTCCCGGATTACTCAACTGATTGTCAATATCCAGGGAGATTTATATTCCTGGGGAGAGTCTGATTTGCGTAGGAATGCTACACGATGTGTAACAACTCAGTTTGTTGGCAGATAGACTAATCAGTATCGTTGCCAAGTTTGAATCAGCGTGCTAGAAATTATTGGGTAATTAGCGATCAGCGGCAAATAGTTCTTTGAGTCGTGTTCAATCCATAGTACGATGTATAGAAAGGCAAAGCGTGATTAATGAAAAATGTAATCAGGAGTATTAGGGATGTGTGATTTCTTTTTGACCGCACATCTTCAATTACCTTCAGGAATGCCAAGATTGGATACGCTATCTAACGTGACCATTGCATTTTTTAAACTCGCATCACAGTAATTAAAGTGGACACAGATCATCTTCAATCCGCAGAAATATCCAAGATCATCGTGGCGATATGAAGCTCAAATGTAGTCCGGTCTGTACGGAATGCAGTGGTCAACACTATTTAAACTTTTATCTCTCTTTAAACATTCCACTGTACTAAGGCTTAGTCTGAATCTCATGTAAATTGGTGATGAAAAGCAAATTGGGACGGGTTTGATTTTATAAAGTAAATCTTTTTGTGCTCCACCACAACACCTGTAGTGAAATGTAGTGTCAGCTTTGCCCACACCTCGAAAAGTAGATATATTCATAGTTTTGGGCACTGTGATTTTCAAGCTATTTTTAGGGAAGTATCATTGTTCCTTCAAAGAAAATGTTTCTTATGGGTATCGAATTATTCAAAAGTGAGTATTAGAATGTTTGTACTTATTGTAGAACGTCTCTTACCTTGGTAGCAGAATCTCACATCAGTTGGGCAAGAAAACATTTTAAGCCTACCACCACCCTGTGTAATATCTTGATGTTTGACAGTTAAGAACAAGGTATCCACTTTAAAATCAACCAAAAGTGAATGTACATGTTAAAAAATCTATATTTGGTTTGCTTCAGATAGTAGGGTAAACATTCAAAATAATCAGTTAAAATAAATTAGGTTTTAAGCGGGAATAGATGTATTTGAAAGAACCCACATCTTAATTAGAAGCATAATTTGTTTGAAGGCACTAAGTATGATATGGGCTAAATATAAATAAGTTTTCGTTTGCATCTTTATCATCTGTTTGACTTTGTCTTTGTAGCAAGACTTAAATAGAACATGGTTACTCAATGATGTAAAGTTGATTATATATATATATATATATATATATATATATATATATATATATATATATATATATATATATATATATATATATATATATATATATATATATATATACATATACATATATATACATATATATACATATATACATATATATATATACATATATATACATATATATATATATATATATATATATATATATATATATATATATATATATATATATATATATATATATATATATATATACTGAAGAGAGATGATTGGTTAGAAGTTAATGGCTGACATCTATAAAAGGTGAAACTACAATTGATGTTTGTTAAAGTACAGACGATGTTTAAAAAAGCAAACCTAAGTAGAGTAGTATTTAGAGGCAGACAGATGATCGTGCAAAAGGGCTGGTTCGGAATCAGACATTTCAGAGGGAATACACGTTCGTAGTAAACACGCAACACAAACAAGTGAAAACTACATTAAAAGAACTGTGTTTATCCAGGTCAAAAAACAGCAGATGATGTAGATACTTGGAAATAAAACAGAAGAAACAAACGTTATTGAGATTTGAGTTTCCTTTCAATACAGGCTACAGAGAATTCTTAGAGGTAATATATTTACAGTGTCAACCAAAATAACCACCCAACATGTCGTCATAAAATCGAAAATCTATAGTACTCATATGAATGATATTCACGTCGTGATTGTACTGCATTCACCCCCCTGGTACTTTCCCTTGTGCTTAAATAGCCATGTTCTGTTTTTACATTGTTTTATAATTACATTTTATTTATTCCATTACAAATTTTGATTTCGTCTTTGAAACACCTAAACGAATTCAATGTATAAACTCTTAGTTCGCCGAACTCTCTATTTGGTACGCTGGGTATTTCGACATTGAAGTACAGAAAAGTTAATATTAAGTTGTGGGATATTAAATATGTGTCAAAAGCTTCATATAATTTGCTGTTTCTTCATGTTATGGTAAAGATTTTATTTGTCAATATAAATTTATTAAGAATCCTTATCGATCATTCACAGTCGTATTCTGTCACAACATTTGTTGTTCAGTTTGTTGTAAGATAAAATAATGCATCGAGCATTTAGACAGATCTAGTAATGGAAATCTGCCGTAAACTGCAATTTGATTGACATGTATCACTTTCTCCATTTGCCTCCCAATCACTGATATGTTCGAAATATTTAAGAAGACATTTTAAAAATCTTTCCTTGAGTTTGTCTCTAACTCGATATAAGATTTTATCCAAGATTTATTATCAAACACGGACAATTTATGTAACTTCTCGGTTTTAAACCTAATTTCACGTCAAGATGAAAATTTCCGCAGTAAATTACATACTTTATAAAATTTTGAATGGCGTTTCAATATTTGTATCTTTGGAAACATGCATAATTTGTATATGAGAAAAATCATTAAAATCTGGAATTTATTTATATGGATCTAACAGGTAATTATTGACATCATCAAGCAGATGTTAGGAATATTAATGTTCCACGTGTTCTCTTTTGTCAGCAGACTATGTTTATCATAAGTGAGCAATGGTGTTATTAAGCTGGAAGGTTTAGGTATGGCTTGTGCTTTTTGTTATCCGCTTTGGTACGAATGGCTATTACTGAGGCAAATGTTTGTGTCCTATTTCTTGCCTTTTTTCCTCATATAATTAATTGTCTTTTTCTTTGCTTTTCAATTTTTTTCCTGTATGAATCCAAAATAAGACCATTTAGTGCGTGAAAGACATATATATATATATATATATATATATATATATATATATATATATATATATATATATATATATATATAAATATATATATATATATATATATATATATATATATATATATGTATGTATATATGTATGTATGTATGTATGTATGTATGTATGTATGTATGTATGTATGTATGTAGGTAGGTAGGTAGGTAGGTAGGTAGGTAGGTAGGTAGGTAGGTGTGTTTGTGTGTGTGTGTGTGAATTTCCTGCTATGTCTTCCTGATCTCTGAAATATTGTCAGAATATAGATTTTCCCGCAAATTATTTGCGTTTAGTAACTTTTTACAGTCATTTCCTTTGAAAGTTTCATTAGAATATTTTCCTGTTGAACGCGGGTTTATGAAAGGTCCTCCAGTAGACCATTCAATTTAATTTTATATGCCGAGATTCTACGACATGTGATTAAATTTGATATCCAAATCAAAGGTATCAAAGTTGATAAGACAAAATATTTTTTAGATGAATATGCAGATAATAACTGTGTTTTTTAAATGCTGCTGATATGTCAGTAAGAGGTACCTTAGAGACATTGAAGTTTAATACAAAGACCTTTGGGTTTAACAATAACTAATGTCCTTCAGTCTGGAAAAATGAAAATATCAGAGGTATGTTTTTTTTTAGGATAATCCATTAAGTAAGGAAACATGCGTTTTCCCACTGCTTGGCATTAAATTCAGAAAAATGTTATGAGAAATGATACAATTAAATAATCAAGACAGAACTGAAGAAATACAACTCCTGCTCTTGCACTGGCTCAATATAATTTTGAGACTTTTCGAAACAGTACTGCCAGTTATTTCTTGTGAATATTCTAAAGTAGGAATTTTATGACCATATTAAATCAACCTGGATGACTTATTTGCGTACAGCTAAGTGGACAATCTTCTTAATTTAAATATTTTGAATTGAATATGGTAAAATCCTTCTAAAGAACTGAAGAACAATTTATGGAAACATATTTTATTCATCTCTTTGCAACTACAATAAACAAATAAACAAGCCCGAATCGTGACAAGCTGTTCCAGTTTAGTTTGTTACTAATATTAAAGTCGAAGATTCCAACAGCTTCTATGCATTAATTAGCTTGATAGTTTAAATTTTTTAACATTTTTTGCATCAACATTTTCCAATGTGAATGTAGTATAAGTGCTATCAAAGAGTGTTTGAAAGTAAAAATATTTAAATCACTTGACATTTTTTTTCGCAGACCACATGTCATTTCTATGACAATGACTTACTCAAAAAAGAAAGATTGTCAAAACTTTGATCAATATTTCTGACAACTTTAATTGTTCAATGAGAGAACATTAATGGAGATGTGATCCTAACTTACATGAGCCTTTATATCAGACAAAATAAAATCCCCATAAGTGAACATTATTTTATCTTTAATGGTTTCAAAATCAGAACTTTTCATAGATAGAAGAAACTCGATCAATCGTCTAAAATGATCAATAAATGAAGCCGAAACAGCTGCAAGAACAATAACTACAATGGAAACAAGAGTCCCAAGAAAGAACAAATCTTCTACTGGGCAAAACAAACAAATCCGAGTGTTCAATATCGGACTGTTTCTTTTTTTAACTATCTAGTGTTGTAGCCATCTCTGAGTTTCTTCAGCAATAATAAGATCCCAAATTAGCTACTGTGGTACAGATACTGGATGTCAGCTTGACATCAATTTCATTTACGGCAAAGTAGACAATTCTTTTGATAAAAACCTTGTCATCGTGATTCAGGGGTAGTAGCGACAAATTTTCCAAGACAATAATGGAAGCCATAAATGTATGTACGACTGTCATCATTTTCATTTGGGACTAACTAGATATCATAATACCATTTGTGAAATCACGATGTTGATATTATGTATATTCATATTATGTGCTTTACTTCTATGATTGTAATTTGTAAACAGAATGTTTACGTAGAAATAGTTCAATGTTAAGTCTTGCTTACAGTTAGATTAGGATTTTCCGTTGGAAATCGTCATATTCTATCATGTTATTGGTCAAGTAAAAATAAAAATGTGCATCAATAGGGATTCAATCAACAAATAAGTCATTCCTATTATGTAAGCCTGTTGAAATCCATAATCAGAATTTGCATTTGTTTTGTTGACAGAGTCAATAATATTTCAAATATTCATTGGAATTGCTGAAAGCTCACCGACATTCGGGTTTATACCCACTACTTTGGATTTTTGTGAAGACATTCCGGATTGTACCAATACGTTACATCAAGACGGTGAAGACTAATGTAACTTATTCAGAAAATTGTATTATTTTGGACTTGTGATAAAATATCTATGATTATTTGAGATTTAATTTTTAAAACGATTATTTTCTCATAAATTTTCACTTGTATAGCAGAGAAATAAATTGCTGATTTTACTTAAATTGTTGACTTCACTTCTGTTATATATTTTAAGACATAGATTTACGACAATTTTGCCAGATGAAGTAGCGATAACAATATTTGTAAGATGGCCAATGTGGCAGTCATGTTGGACACGAGATCTGCACAATATTCATTTTGACCATGCAGATATAATAATGTCTTTCTCTGAAAACCCCAATTCATCATCCGTGTAGGTGAAGTAGCAATAATAACACTGGTAATATGACCAATGTGGTAGCCATATTAGACATTAAATGGGTAGATTAGAGCCAATTTCATTTGTGACCAACTAGACATCATCAAAAAGTCTCTTGATTTACTTAAAGTGATAGCGCGCACTGACTGGATTGCTGATAGGAGAGTCATACTCAGTTTATACAGAACGTTTATCCGCTCGAAATTAGACTATGGTTGCGTTTTCTATGGTTCAGCTAGGAAGTCCTATTTGAAGATGTTTGGCCCAATTCATCATCAGGGAATTGGACTGGCTCTGGGAGCATATAAAACATCCCAGTGTGAAAGCCTACTAGTTGATGCGAACGAACCATCTTTATCCCAACGTAGAGAATTGCTTTCCGCACAGTATGCTCTCAAATTAAGATTCAACCCTCGGAACCCAGCTTTTTCGGCTGTTTTTGAACCCAAATATAAAACTTTGTATGACAATAAACTAAACGTCACACCTACCTTTTGGCATTAGAATATCACCATTCCTTGAAAGTACCTAAATTAATCTTTCAAAATTTCTGAAAACGACGTCTCCGAAATACCTTCCTAGCTACTTCAGCAACCGATGGTACTTTCCACGTTACACAATGGAAAAAATCGGAGACAAACCCTTCCGTCTTCCACTACTCTTACTCAATTTGAAAATTATACAAGAATATATACTGATGGATCGAAAGATGAGGAAAAGGCTGCGGCAGCCTTCCTTAGTGGAAAACACAACAGAAGTTCGCTTGCCAAATGGTACGTCAATTTCTTTTCAGCTGAAATCAGAGTAATAGACCTTGCTTTGCAATACATTGCAAGCAAACGTATTTGAAGCAGCATCTTCTTCGATTCACTATCGGTACTTCCGTCACTACATAATAGAAAACAGGAGAATCCATTATTAGCTAATATTCTCCCTAAACATACTGAGCTGAGTACCTCCTCGCACAATATAGTATACTGTTAGTTACTCAGCCATGTTGGAATTAAAGGTAATGATAAAGCAGACCGCGCTGCTAAAATGGCCATATCAATAGAACCATCTCATTTTAAAACACCATATTCTGATTTTATACGTAGTATCAAAAACTATTTACGTCAGACATGGGAGGAGGTAGTCATTGCAAGAATTCGAATCGGCCATACTTATTTAACCCACTCCTACATACTAAAAGAAGACCCACCAGAGTGCATATCTTGCAATGAGCCATTCACAGTTAAGCATTATATGCTGGAGTGTTTTGACTTCCAATCTACTCGTAATCAATATTACAATGTGCAAGACATGAGTGAGCTCCTTGATATAGTTATCATTTCTTATATTATTGACTTAAAGAAGTAAACATTATCTTAAGTTATAGCTTTTATGTTATCGCCTTGAATATTTTACTATATATGTACGGTCGCTAGATTTTAATTACCATTCATCTATTTTCGTTGTCATACATTATTTACACTTCCCGTTGATCGGGAAACCATTACCACCGTTACCATTTTTATCGTTTTACCTGTAACTATTTTGTTTCATATAGCTGGTGGATACAAAACCTTTTACCACTTGTAAATAATGAAAGATATAACCTTTTGTATGGCGATAAATGGCCTTATTTTGCTGGTGCGCCGTAAAATTTCAACCAACCAACCATGGCAATCAACTCGGGAGTATCAATCAGATCCAAGATGGCCGTTGTTGTAGCCACATCAGGCACCAGATCGGCACTATTTGCATTTATGATCAACTAGACATCAAAAGAAGTCCTTCAGCAAAAACCCAAGTTGATATGACCACCAATTTAGTAGGAGTAGAAATACCAATATTTTCAAAATGTCTGCCATAATAGCCATATTGGATATCAGACGCACCCTTTACCTTTGGTACCAACCAGATACCACAAGAAGTATGTTAGTGAAAACCCGATATTGATATGTCATCCACTCAGAAAGAGAAATGATTACAAGACTTTCAAAATGGCCACTGTGGCAGCCATATCCAAGCAGCACCATTTTCATTTAGGACCAACATCGTCTACATGCAAAGACTACGTTTGTGTCAAGGAAATCCTTCAAATAGTTTATTAGGATTAGTTATAACAAATCTTAAATGAACAGATAAATGGATCTTGGACGACATACAACATACCATACTACAAGCTCTTCTGCTCTATGACAAGTACAGTTAAAAATATTTGGGAGGGATTTAATTTATATTTAGAAAAAAAAAGATATTAAGACAAAACAAAACAAATCATTGTAATCAATATATTTATTTTTTTATTATAACTTGCATGGAAGGAAATTAATTTATTATGACTCGATCATGACATAATGGAGAAAAAAAAATAACCCATAACATTTGTTCATTTTTTGATTATATAGCACTCCTTCTGAATCAACCATGTACTCTTCCACATCACACATATAAATATACCTAATAAAAAAAAAAATCTTCGAAACTTGTTTTTAAAATTTGTTTACAATGAACATTTTGTAGTAAGAAAACATGTAGGATTATATATATATATATATATATATATATATATATATATATATATATATATATATATATATCTTACAAATGCTACCCAATTAATTGCTTCAGGAAAGTTAATAACTTACATAATCACAAATAGTTGTCATCTACAACAGTCATATCTATTTGGACTATTTCAGGCTTAGATGGCACCTAAAGAAATATAGCCTAGACATATACCGAACTCTAAACTCTGACAGTCTCACTGGACAAAATTAAAGTCAGATTTAAGCATTATCAATACAATTCATTACAAATCTCCATTTTATGTTTAAGATATGTTGGCAAAATAGAGGCCAGACTCACTTTCACCAACTGATCTAACAACCTGCATAGCAGCTTTGTTAGTCTTGTATTTTATCGATTAAGATTGCTGAATTCAAGTCTTCAGACTGAAATTCTTTTGTTAAAATTCAGATTTGGTACCTATTCAATTTTTTTGTAAAGTATCATTAACTACATTAGGTTTTTGAAAAGCATTAAATGGAGTATAGTATTTTATTCAGTTAATCATGATATACTTAAAACAAACCATAAAAGTACAAGATAAAGATGCTGATAAGGCTGCAGGTGTCTTGCAAGCTGCTCATAACAAATTCTATCGTCTTTATGTTCTAACAATATATGCATGCATTATCTGGGGTGGATCTACATATACTGTTTTGGAGGATTTGCAAATATGTATGTGAGGGGCAGTCTGATGGAACATGAGGAGGGTGTAACCAATGCTCAAATATTCATGAAAATATTTAAAGCTTCTGTACAAGTAAAACTTATTTTTTAAGTAGAATTTAAAACAATTCTGAATTTTTTTATTGGAAATGTTTGAAGAATTAAATGCTAAGTCCACAATGATATCAGCAAATCGGTAAAACTTATCATCTTATTCTAACAATTTTTTTAATCTTGTCAAAATGCATCTGATACAAGCTGGTGCTACTCCTGCCAACGTCCTTTTCATTTCCTTGATGGATTTTATTCCTCACCTGCATTTATTGATTCTTGTGAAAAATGTCTGGTCACCATGACCTATTTGAGTTAAGATGTTAGCCTGATAAACCAATCTAATAAAGGACTAGGATAGCTCAGTTGGTGCAGCAGTCTACCAGTAGCTAGTGATTAAAAGGTTTGAACATCACTACCGACAGGTTGTTTGGAGTATCCATGAACAATGTACTTTACCAGTTCAATTTAGCTTAATAGGAATGTTGAGGAAAAACAGTCAACAACAGCTAATGTATCATCTTGAAAATAAATAGTCAAGTTAAAAAAATGATATTAATTTATTACATTATTACAGGAGCAAACTTGTGTGTTCTTCATAAAATAAATTAAGATTATATATATATATATATATATAAAGACACACACATGAGCAAGTCTTAGATACTCTATCATTCAAACATCAAAATTACTGATACATTTAGTCACTAATGTTTAGCATTTCTAAAATGTTTTGACTGGTAGCTGGTAAAAGTTACTGTGTTAATTATCAGTAGCAACATAAATATCCTTTCCTACAAACTGAATGTCTGAGTCGAATATAGTTAGAACTACTGTATAAAAAACATGTCTCAACAAAATTTTGACACAATTTAGTGTTTTAATATGCAGAGTTAAAACATCTGACTGGAATTAAATCTGAATTTAAATTATTCTACTAAACTCACTTTTAAAATCATTTCCAAGGTTGTGGTTTCTAACAATTTAACCTGAGTATATATTTGATCTACTTTTAAAAAGTCAGTTCTTCCCAAGATAAAAATTCAGGAATTAATTTAATGGTTATTTTCTGGTAACTAAAAAATTCTAGATGGCAACTGAATGCAATAATTGATAAATAATGCAAGTATGTATGAAGAGTAATAATGATGTTACATTAATTATATTCTGCTAATATTTAGTCAGTGGCTGAGCAATAAAGCCCCCCCTGAACTTCAACATTGTTATCCTAAGATCCTAAGATGTGTGTGTACATGTGGATGTGTGCACAAAAACACATATGGAAGCTAAATGTCCATGTAATCAGATATTTATGAACTTTTAAGAGCAATAATCTGGACCAAAATCATGAGATGTTGCTGGTTTATGGACAAAACTCAGCAGGTCCTATTTGTTCTTTCATTGTCGCTAACAGCTTTAAACTTGGTAAAAACAGACCAAAATTGCAGTACAAATAAAGTTTGTAAACTAGTGCATGGAATGATTCCTGATATTCTGCATTAGATTCCTTAAACATATTTCTTTTTAATTGACCTGTACCGTTTTTATTTCGGAGAGGAAAGTAAAAAAGATATATTATGGGACTTCAGTATGGTTAAAGACAGTGATTCCTCTTGTTAATCGATAACAAAGTACACATCTGCTATGGATTACATCGACATGGCTGACTGAAAAACAGGCTATGAACAATGATCAATGCTGTAATGTAGAACACTGTAAAATCTGAACAGCTGAAAAATGTATTCTTTGTGAAAAAAATGGAATGAAACTATATGGATAACTTTATAGTGCATGAAAAGGCATCAGAATAGCACTTCTTAAATCACACTAATTGTTGTATAAAAAGCTCTCTCCAATGGTGTGCTTATGCCAAGAAGACTCTATACCCCACACATGCAAGTACAGATCAACCATACTAAGCAAAAACAACATGCCAATTTTAAAAGTACAAAAATAAAATCTTTACAAATACAATGCAGCTGAAACAGTGTTCAAGACTGATTGGACTTTGTCCAAAGATTTCATCAATAAATCAATGATAATTGTAAAACAGATCAGTACACATAAATTAGTAAGAATGAACGTACATAAATATCTATGCTAGATATTTACTAAAATATACTACAAATTTAATAAAGTATATTATATTCACATTATCAAATATCACATATATGAAATTTTTATCTAAGAGACAATACCTTTGAACAGGCCGCACAGAATACAAAATTCATAATTGACTTTCAAAACTATATAATGTATCAAAATCATAGTCCATTATGAAACCACAACCATAGGCCACTCATCTTTAATAAATACAAGGTTTTACTGAATATGGAAGTTTTCTCAAATATTTGACAGTTACTGAATAATGAACTACATTTGAAAACTCTATTAAGGTCTATAAAAATTTGGACCAAAACAATTATTGACAAGAATAAAATACATTAACAAATTTACCTAAAGTGAAGGTAAACAACAATGTGTAAATATTTCAAAAGTTGTAATATGTATACAAACTGTCCACTATGCCTTGATGCTTAAGGAAAAGATGTGTTTCCATGTAGTAGAAAAACCATTGCATCAAATTCAAAATTTGGCAATCTTTTGACTAGTAAATTTGAAACTTCTTCCTGGGTGAAATTAAAATGAGTTTTGCAGCTCTGATAAAATTAAAAGTGCATATAAATACTGTTGTCAGCCTTGAGTTTTTATATCCAAAGACAGCTTAGGGCTGTTACATCTTCCACAGTTGAGATAAGGTAAATTATACATGCTATAACATGCCATATAAATATGACAAAATTACCTAGAATGATCATCCTTCAAGTTCAGGACATATAAACAACTTACAACACTTTATGACTGTGATCTGGTTCACAAAGGGTTTTGGACAAATAAACAACCTGCAATACTTTAAATAAAAGCTTTTTTGTGACTGAGACCTTGACTTATAATGGGAAAAATCAGCAGGTTACATAATAAATTACCTTAGAATTGCGAAAATTAATAATGATTTAATAAACTTTTCATGATGATAATTGCCACTGCAGTAGAAATGTAACTGCTTTTTATCACTACTCAATAATGTAGACTTGGCAGAAAGTAAACAATGGAAAACCCTGGTTGTACAAACTACTAGGAGGAGGTAGACATGAAAATTATCAAGATAACACCATATATGCATGGTTCTAAAAGTCATATTAGTATAATATACATACTGAAGGTGGGGATGAAATTTCCCATTCCCAATTAAATCATTGTTGGGCAAATAAACCTTCATGTAATCAGACTAGTTTCATTTGGAAAGTAAAACAAATTCAAAAGTACTTGAAATTTTTTTTCCAAATCATCCCTGCTGGGCAGCAATGGAGGCCATTATTGGTATTGCTGCCCTCTGTTAACAGGAGACAGACACAAAGATGAAATTCAAAATGTCCAAAACAATATGCATTCAATCGGTATAGAGACATTTCAAACTGATGTCTACAGTGAAGATATTTTATGGACAAGACTGTGTTCATCAAATGGAACTTACTTTGAGATACAACAATTTAGTCTTTGTCCACTGGGGTACCAGTTTTGTGCATATCCTAGTTGCTACAAACAATGAATTCAAGAATCCAAGAAACTCTGATCCTTCACTGGAAACAACTGGACCACTTCCCCAATCAATTATTTTAAGAATGTTTGCATAGGGTTAATTTTCCGGTAAATCATATTTTTAAAGAGCCAATTAAAACACAAGTTCTTTAAATTTAAAGGTACAAATTAAAAAAACTGTAAGGAAGGTAAAGAGCTGGTTACCATGGTACTCTGTTGGAGGTTGGATGATTATCATCTTAACAACCAGCTGTCTACTGCTAAGAGAAAGAAATGTGGTGACAAGATTTTAAAGAAGGCTACTATGGCAGTCATACTAAAGGCCTGATCACCAATGACCAACTGCCCAACATAAAAATCACCAAGTAAAACCCCAAGCTACTGTATTCATTAATTTTCTAACAGACACAATACAAATTTCAAGGTGGTCACCACAGCCACTGGGCCCTGGGTGGTCAAATGGTCAAAAGTGCTCACCATTACAGCTGGCTATTTCACCTCTATATCTGCAAATTCAAGTCTCAAACTCAACCAATGTGGGTATGACAGAAAGCTTCCCATGAGTTGGTGGTTCTATTAGGGATTTTTTCTGGGTTTTTCCTCAACCGGTTATGCAGGCCACCAATTATAACACATCTTGCACTGAGAAATATCATTAAATCCCAAAACGATGACAACAGCCATCAAACTAGAAGTCTGACCAAGCAACATTTTGATTTATGATCACGTCTTTAATAAAAGATTGTGCCAATTAAACTATCTTTTTAAAAGGAGTATTTATAAACAGATTTTGAAGCTGGTGGCCATACTGGATGTCAGACTCATATCAATTTCATTCAGAACTGACTGGACATTATAAGAAGTCATGTAGTTAAAAACCCATGTTAATGCAACCATCTATGCAGGAGTAGCAACATTATGATTTTCTATATCATCACTGATGGTTACACTGGACCCCCGATCAGTAACATTTTCATTTATAACCAACAAGATGTCAAGAGAGTTTCAAGATGAAGGTCATGGTAACCATACAGGTTGGTAGATAGGCACCATTTTCATTTTGGACCAATTTGACATCCAAATAAGTCTTTTAGACAAAAACCTCATACTGCTATGCTTTGTTCTATGGAATGGCAATACTGGATGTCAGATGGGAATCATTTTCATTCTGAACTAACTAGACATCACAAATTTTTAAGTGACAACTATGTATCAATATAATTTTCTGTTCAAGAACAGTAACAGTAATGAGATTTTCAAGAGGGTAATATTGGACATCAAAAGGTCACCATTTCATTTTCATGTCAAGCGAACTTTCAGATGAACATGTACAGTTTGAAGGCACATCCTCCCAGCAGTTTTTGAGTAATAATGTTAAGAATCAGGTGAACGACTATTATATAAGCTCTTCTATGACCAAAAGCGCTATAAATAAATGGGATTGTTGTTAATGTTCTTTGAAACATACATAAAATAAAAACTAATATTAAAATTTCAAAATATTTAAAATATAGGTTCAATTTGTTTTACATATAATATGTATTCCTTTAAAAGTGTGCAAGTTTTTCTATAGTGATGCATTACTAAAAAGTTTCATCAAGTTGAAATATAAACAATTTTGTCCAAAAATTGTCTCTAATAGGGCAAGTTGATACACTCAATAAGTATTTGTTCTACTGTCAGTGTATACTAGCATAGCATAACCTCAATAAGTATTTGTTCCACTGTCAGTGTACAACAGCATAGTATAGACTCAGTATATATTTATTCCACTGTCAGTGGACAACAGCATAGTATAGACTCATATATTTATTCCACTGTCAGTGTACAATAGCATGGTATTGACTCAATATGTATTAGTTCTACTATCAGTGGACAACAGCATAGTATAGACTCATGTATTTATTCCACTGTCAGTGGACAATAGCATGGTATACACATTGGTCATACTTCACCCTACTGGGGAATATGCATGCATCAAGTATGTGTCCGATACACCAGCAGCACAATTCCACCTCATCTTTGCGATTTTAGTTCTAGTTGAGAAAAGCCAATCTCCGCTGATGGCTTTCATGTTCCAATGGTTGTTTGGCATTTTCATTCCACATATTTGACATGTATACCTGTTATGAATAGCTATATTGTGTGTAATATCTTCATAACAAAAATAGTTTTTGCAAGGGTCATTTAGTTAATGACTTTTTAATGCAAATATCTTATGATCACAGTCTGCACTTTAAAGATGAGTCATGTTAAATGCATACATTGTTTCAATCATAAAGTACCAAGGTTGAATCCAGGAAAACATCAAATGATGTGAATGGAGGTCATGTGTTTTCTAAAAGGCTACATAAACCTAATTGTTGATCAGCAAGTATAACCCACATGACGCTATTAATTTGATAATGCTTTAAAAATACCAAGACGAATCATGAAAAGCCTTGTATTGCATTCCTCTCTATTGCATGTTATCATTCTATATAAGAGGATTAGTATTACCAGGATTGGAAGTTATACTAAGAAGAATTAATTTACTTAGCATAATAATTCATTGGAATTACAGTGCTCTAAATACTTCAAATTGGAATATTTGTATGGACTTACTGTGAATTCATTTAAGGGCTGTTCCATTTAGACATACTTGGTACCCAGGGAAGGCAGATTGTTTAAAATATATGCCAGGGTACTTTGATTTCACAGAGTTTATATTAAAATGATAAGAAAATTCTAAGTTGCATCTATTGGTTAGTACCCCACAACAAAAGTGATTTCCCTGGATCCCAGCTATGTTTTATTAGATCAGCCCTAAAGACATATTTGGATTATAACACCAAGTATTTTGTATTGTTGGTACATCATAACAATATAGCTATCATTTGGAATACCTTTGGAATTCATTAGAATTACTTGAAACTATTGATATACTAAACATTTAGGACTTTAAGATTTCATTCACCAATATAATTCATGACTTTTTGTTTCAATGAAATAAATTACGTTTTTCAATTATGCAAAACATGTTTGCTTAGCTCTTTCTTGTAACTTGTTTTATAACTATAGAGCTATATCATACCAAACATGCTTATTTATATGACAGCTGAAATCACTAAATGGAATTTAAAAAATAGGTCACTGCAAGACATCTCTGGTTGCCTTAACTTTCATTGTCATTAATACCAATGTGATAAGGTAGCAAACAATACAGAATTCTTTTCCAATTTGTTTGAGCAAATCATGTTTCTGTAATATATGGGATATTTATTAGGTTGTCAAAGCTGAAGTTTAGCAAGACAGAGTGGAAAGGGAATCCAAAAGGATAAGGAAATTTTGTTTTCTGAGAAGTTTCAATGCAGCTTTAAGATTTTAGTAATGTTGTAATTTCTGCATTAAAAATGGAAGCACAAAAAACATTTTCAAAATCACATAATTGAGAAACCACAAAAGGAACTAACAGTTAGTACATTAATTGCAGAAAATGACTGACACTTAAAGAAATGATGCAATAGACCTTTTTGGATTTTCTGGTCAAACAAATATTGATCTGAAAAACTGATCTTTATTGACCTAGTGGGCACCTGATGACCCTCCTTACCAATTTCAGTACAAAAATGAGGTTTTTCATAACTGAAATAATACATGCTGAAACTGCTAAACTCATTCAAGAAACTAAGCAGTATGTGGCTGAAAGTTTTGGACTTCCTTCTAAAAATATGCCACATTACATAAATCATTCATGTAACAAAAACAACTTATTTAAGTTAAAACTTATAAGTTAATATTTTGATTCCAGATTATTCATAACTTATGTTGGTCAATTAAAACTGCAATTTTTCTTGCATTACCTGAATTAGGATTTCCTTGGAACTTTAAAATTCTTCATATAAAAGGGCAAACAATGGCAGCATATTTGCTAAACTAGTTGCCTGAACAAGTTAACATCCTTGATGATGCGAAACTATTGAATCAGTCAGCAAAAGGAATGTATCACTGTGACTTGCAACCTTTAGGAAAAAAGCTGCACATGACCATGTTGAGCTTGCCCCAATGTTGTGTAAACTGGTGTCATACACATCAGTAACATGACCCTGTGGCCAACTGTATTATAGAAGCTGACAGCTTAAAACTATTTTAGACCTGTCGTTCATCTAGGACAAAGACAGACATATAGACACCAAAGTGATTCTTATGCAGAGTTTCCACCAAGGTGGCTGGACAACAAATAATTACAGTCCACTTAAATTCAAATTGATGATTTTAGCATTTTCTAATTATAAAACAGACTTCACATGCTTTAATATGCATATACATAATTCACATATATAATTTCAAAACTGAGTACCAAGTTTTATTAAGTACCTAAAGGTTTTATTATCTTATTGTGATGATGGTGTAAAAAAATCATCAATACATGAATATTAAAGACAATATAAAGCTTGTTGTTGACATATAAAAAGTTCATTTAGCATCTATTTCCAATTAGAAAATTTCTCCTCCTGTCAAATATCTGCAGAGGAAGGTTAAAAGAATGTACAATCTGTGGACCATAACGACTGTAAAAGGTTCAAAATATGCTGACAATAGTCATCAAAGTTTTCAAATATCCTGTTGGTTCAAAATATTCATTCCCTCAAAAAGATGATAAACATAAAAATATTTTCAATCCTGACATTTTAGATTGAAGCAAACTTTAATTATCCTAGTGTTTTAAAATAAACTACATTGGCAACAAGATTGTAACCTGAGTTTTACATTCATATATTTTAAAGGAATAACTTTTTAAAGCAGCAAATAAGGCCACAATCTAAATTTTCAACAAATCATATTAAAACAGTAAAAGAACATCAACACATTTAGACTATATTTAACCTCAAAACAGCCTTTACTGTTAGATCCTTCAAGCTTTTCTACAATATCAAATTTTTCATGACACAAAAACCATAACTTTTTTCTTTTCATATAAAAATACATACATCTTCAATCTATTTCATCTAAAGTAAATGCTTATTCAGCCAGGTTTTATTATATCACCTTCCAACATCAGAATTTGAAGGTTCCTTCAGGAATTTGCACAACCATCAAAAATTGTTTCACAACTTTTGGTCTATTTCAATATGAATATTTATTTACAAAACATGTTAATCTCTCATAACCTCACTTACATGTGCAGTATCTCCATTAGATACAGTAGAGTGTATCCCATTTACATGCATACTATATGACACTTTCCACATGCAGAATAGTGCACTGTGCAGAATTAAATTCTGCCTAATAATTTGGCATCAGGCAGTCCAATACAAAAAAGTACAAATTTATATACAAGATCTGCACTAGCTAGTTTTCATCACAACTAATATCACAATGAAATCATACGAAGGAGGAATATCCTGGCAACGGAGCTCTGGAGCCTGCCCTGTTGTTCACAACAACTTGTCCACCGTTAAGGCTAAATGCATAGTGACTGCTCTCTGCCTCACTGTCAGTGTACTGATATGCATTAAATGAATTGTTCTGATGTGGTGGCCGCCAGCCAGTGTTTATTCTATTATTGTCATATGGCCTACTATTGTCATATGTGTTTATGTTGGCAAATGGTGGGGGTGGTGGAGAAGATGAGGGTGGGACAGATGGAAGGGGTGGTGGTGGTGGTGGAAGTGGTTCACTGTCAACATCACTTTCATCATCGCTTGGCTGAAGAAAAAGAAAGATTTTTATTTAACTGAAATGTTCAGTAAAAGAAGTTATCCTCTAATAATTGAATCAATCTTAAAGACAATCAGAAAATATCATATATCATAGCTATGCACAATAGGTATAGTGATCCGTTTCATCCAGAATGGACTCTCTAAAAAAACAAATCTTCACTACAATCAAGTCATTTTTATTCATTTGTTTGGATTCATAGAGATTTTAGACACCCCTAACTTACCTCATTGGAATCTGCCACTGATGGTTTGCCAGTGGTGGTAATGCTACTGTTCTCATCATCGTCATCAGGAATTGGTGGCTTGGATACTGAGTCATCATCATCAGAATAAACCACACTGGCAGGACTGGGTCGTGGAGGAGGCCTACAATGATATGACCACATCTTTTAATTCATTATTGGCAAAAGAACATAACGTGAATATGAATATTTTGGGACCATTACATTTTTGTAAATGCAGTCAGTCAATTATATACCTAGAATATAAATTTATGTTGGTTATATGTCCAGTTGCAACATATATATGACAAAGATATTTTTGGCATCTAAAATTGTTTTACAATTCAAGTTCCTTAAACAAATTTAAAATATTTTAAGTCTGTAAAAATAATGTGCAGTAAGAGAACTATTGTATCTTTCAGATGTTGCAACTTTTCCTCTAAATGATTAATTTTGAATTCCTAAAATTTACAAAGGCATTTCCTTCTCCAACCCCAAAAAGGATAAACTGATGATCATGTAAGTAAAAATTATTGGGAAATTGGCAGTTAGTAAATACCAAAATATACACACAAATTGCAGATAGTAATGACAAAATATAGACACATCTGGCAGATAGTAATTCCAAAATATAGATGCATCTGGCATTCAGTAATGGCAAAATAGAGACACATATGGCAAATATTAATGACATAATATACACACATTTTGAATAATGTTATTTTAAAGCATTGAGATTCTGGCAATCATCAATGGCAGAATCTGCAAACAGCAACATCAACATATTTTCTCTCAAAAAAAGGACAGACTGCATACCAATAATTCTCATAGACTGATGAACATAAAGAAACAGTCATGAATAAAGAAATAACCTGACTGAAAACAAGTATCACAAGTGTACCTTGCATATATAGTTTTGGCTGACCCATTCCCAATTCTGGCAAAGTTCTGTCGTCCTATTCCTGAAGGTCTACTCATTTCCATTGATGAAAATCCACCATCTTCTGATTCTGTTGTGGCTCCTGTTTGGCGTAATTGTGATGCTGTTGACAATGCTGAAGCCTTCTTTTTCTCTACAGTAAGAATTGCAATTACTTTTATTAACTAGGAACAATAACACATGGATAATCATGTCAATAAGGAATGGGGCACAGAGGCCTAATTAGGGTTTTAAAACTTGGAATCCAGGACTCCTAACTTAGCAAAAATAGGAGTCCCAGCAGCAAAAGTTGCAGTTCCACCAGCAAAAGTTGCAGTCCCATCCCAGAAGCATGTTCAAGTGGCTGAATATCCATTAAAATGCCAGGAATAAACAGACAAAACTTTTTCAGTTTTATTTATTGGTAATTATTTATTCTCTAAATAAAGTATGTATTAAAACTGATGTCATGTTTACAAATATCTTATTCTTAACTACAATATAGTTCACATTCTTCTATGTCGCATTTCACAAAATTTTTTAATGCTTGGCTTTGGATCGTACTCCTCCACACTAGGTCCCTCTTCTTTGAATTGCATCAATTGTGCTAAGATCTCATGTTTAATTCTGGACCTTTCCTTCATCTTGATTTTTTTCTGCACACTGAAGCCTCTCTCGCATGCCACAGATGTCACTGGTTTATTATTGAAACAAATGTTAAACTATCAATTGCTTTATATACATTGCAAGATAATGTTGGTAAAAGTGGTAATTTTTGAAAAAGGTCTTTTTCCAATACTTTTCATTATGACTTAATTTTAGAAAAAGAAGAAAATTATGTTATTTAAGCCAATAATTAAAAAAAAACTTTTTAAAAATTAGGCTCTTATTACAATATGATGTCCATAAAAATATAATTTTTTTTAAAAAGAATTCTGTCTATCACTTTAATTACTTAGATCGTAAATTTATAATTATGCAAAATTATAAAGTTTTTAAATTAATTGTAATGAATGAGAACTTAAAAGAAGAATTGCTGACTGACTTGACATAAGTTAAAGCAGTTATTACTGTACATGCCAAAGAAGTTGGAGGTCATTCACACTTGGTCAGGGTACAGTTTAACAAGTAAATGCACACATATATCCCTTACATAAGTTAAAATACTTATAGTAAGGAAAGCTAGAAAGAAAGAGAAAACTATTAATTACATGTTAAACAGTTGATTTGCATAGGAGGTCTCTAGATGTCTTGTGCCTAGAAAATGTGGAACTTTGCAGATTTGAAGAACCAGTAGTTTCCATCAAGTTTAATTTCCCACAATCTTTACACCACTGGCATATAGGTCTTGTTTGTCCATCAGAATGAATTTTGTCAATCCAAGGAAAGTTCTGATTCCAAACACTAAGCCAGGCATCACATACTTTCTTACACTTGGCTACTGCCACATTCAAACTATCTGAACTATCAGTTCAAGCAACTTTAGCATAGTTCTGAATTTCATTTAAATCTTCATAATTTTTCTGGTTAAGTTCCAAAATACTTGTCAAAACTTGCAAACGGCATTTTGTCTGGTCTCTTGATATTAAGTTCACAATATTTATATGGCTACAATCGGAGATGAAATTAATAGTAGTGATTGTTGCAAATTGCAATTTTGTTTCCCTTCTTTGGTGACAAAATATATCATTGGCTGATAACAACTATATACAGTATTGGGTTTGGAGTGGAGAAATTCAAAGGCAACATGACATGAAACCACAAACTTGGTTATAAAAATGCAATGGAATCTATTGTTACATAAATAAATCCTTGTTTTATGATGACAGACCACCCTAACAGGGCACTGTTATATCTTAATCCACTAATGCTGATACTGGCCTCGATACTGTATGCTGTAATATAATCAAAATAGCCATGCAACCAACTAGCTACAATCAGCCACCTCTGAGGGCAGGAATGTGAAATGACTAGTCGACCACACGATGGCAATTAATAAAAAACAAAAAGTATTTTTGCTGCAACATCAATGAACACTGATTACCTCTGAAGAACTAATCTATACTCAAATTTTTTTTTTTTTTAAATTTTCTTTTACAAAATTGTCTCAATCTTCTACAATTATTTGATGTTGCCACTGCAATAACAAAAGTGTATTTGTCTTGTTGTTCATAGGGAGCCTTTAGTGGCACCTTCAATTGACCTTTAATCAAAGATATCAGCAACAAATTAAATAAAAGCATTGCTTCAGTTTTCATAGTGATTAGAACATATTTATTCTGCCACAAAACTTTCATCTTTGCAAAAGAAACGTGCGTATGGAAGACTCCCGTGTCGGCAATTTTATGCATCCCAAATCAAAAGTTTGTGTTCAAATATGCATAATTGTTTCCGAGGTCCTTGGGGCAGAAAATGATATCTTTCAATTCCAAGTGCAACAAATCCACCACTTATTTGCTAATATAGTAAATTATGTGACACAATGGGAAAAGATTGAAATAACCATAGACTAATCTGGACAATGTGACAAATATTATTACAGCTTATGCAGTAGATGGTCAGACTAATACTTCATTGTGTTGTAACTCATCTAATTAATAGTATCAAATCTGGATAAAATGTGCATATAGAAAAATAAGCAGTTACTAACCCTCCAGGATTTGTTTTGGAAATATAAACACCCTTTCCCCCGCCTATAGTATTTGTATGGCAAAAATAAACAAAAGTATATATGCTTAAATGAAAAACGCTCAGACATACCTTTGTACATCATTTGTTTCAAATCAGGTGATTTGGATGGTAATTTGTCTTATTACTTTTTTCTGACAATGAATCTGCTGTTTTGCTATCACTTTTTTCTACAAGAGTCAATATTTACATTTAGTATGATATTAAATTTCATTGCTATATAGGAAACCTTTAAAATGATTGTTTTTGAAAAATTCCAGTTATTAAACCATTAACCCCTGGAGGATTTTGTTGTTTTCGCCTGAAATGAGAGTAGGAAATCGATTTTGGGAGATATTTCTAAATACATTATAATATGTCGACATAGAAGTCATTTTCGGTTAAATTAATTCCTATTTTGTGTTAGAAACATTGATTTTCATTGGCTCTTTTGCCTGAGCATGAGCAAAAGGGTAAAAACTGGACTTTTTTCTTTTTCTAAATGGACCTATCATTTTCGTGTCGAGACCCTCTCTTCATTCTAAATGCCCATCTTATCCTACTTTTTGCAAAGGTTCACATGTCTGTGTGCAATTCAGACTGGTCTGTCTTAGATCTGAGGCCGCCGAAAAGTCTAAAATCCGGACACAAAACGAACATGACTTCGAGTGAATTTCAGCTGGAAAAAAAACTGGGTCCAAAAAGTGATGTTTTCCCTCTTTATTTTGTAGAGCAACTAGAACATCCACATTATTTGGTATCATCATAAAGCTACCTCTGTCTACCTTCCAATAATACCACCCACTTTATTGTGTCACACATGACCTTAACGCTAGAGCTCAGAAGTATGCTACCACCTCCTGCTCCTTAAATGCAGCACTAGGAGTTAATGAGTTAATGAGCACATACAAAAACAAATCACATGACAAATGTATATACAGCATTTACACACCTAAAAAGTTATTATACTAATTACCTATGCTTTATAACAATACTGTTTAGTGGAAAATAAAATCCTGTTAATTGAAATTTGCACTTGCTAGTACAACATCAATAAGTGGTAATATTTTCAAAATAATTCTGAATTGTAAGGAGCAAATAATACAATGATGACATGCTTGTAACCATGTCATCTAAATAAAACCATCCACAAGGTCAATCAAACACTGCAACTGTTTTACAATATGAATTTCCTTTAACTATCACTTCAATGTAAGTGAAAGTTTAAACATAGTTTTCCAGTGGATTTATAAGACTGCAATGTATTTGGACAAGATAACATGCATTAGCATATGCATTCCATTCTAATACAATGCTAGTCCTAGTGATATGGCCCATCCACAAGACATTATACTAGTCCTAGTGATATGGCCCATCCACAAGACATTATACTAGTCCTAGTGATATGGCCCATCCACAAGACATTATACTAGTCCTAGTGATATGGCCCATCCACAAGACATTATACTAGTTCTACTGATATGGCCCATCCACAAGACATTATACTAGTTCTACTGATATGGCCCATCCACAGGACATTATACTACTTCTACTGATATGGCTTATCCACAAGACATTATACTAGTTGTACTGATATGGCCCATCCACAAGACATTATACTAGTTCTACTGATATGGCCCATCCACAGGACATTATACTAGTTCTACTGATATGGCCCATCCACAGGACATTATACTAGTTCTACTGATATGGCCCATCCACAGGACATTATACTAGTTCTACTGATATGGCCCATCCACAGGACATTATAATAGTTCTACTGATATGGCCCATCCACAGGACATTATACTAGTTCTACTGATATGGCCCATCCACAAGACATTATACTAGTTCTACTGATATGGCCCATCCACAAGACATTATACTAGTTCTACTGATATGGCCCATCCACAAGACATTATACTAGTTCTACTGATATGGCCCACCCACAAGACATTATACTAGTTGTACTGATATGGCCCATCCACAAGACATTATAATAGTTGTACTGATATGGCCCATCCACAAGACATTATACTAGTTCTACTGATATGGCCCATCCACAAGACATTGTATTAGTTCAATGTAATAGACCTAGTGATATGGCCCATCCACAAGACATTATACTAGTTCAATGTAATAGACCTACTGATATGGCCCATCCACAAGACATTATACTAGTTCAATGTAAAAGACCTAGTGATATGGCCCATCCACAAGACATTATACTAGTTCAATGTAATAGACCTACTGATATGGCCCATCCACAAGACATTATACTAGTTCAATGTAATAGACCTAGTGATATGGCCCATCCACAAGACATTATACTAGTTCAATAAAATAGACCTAGTGATATGGCCCATCCACAAGACATTATACTAGTTCAATGTAATAGACCTAGTGATATGGCCCAGCCACAAGACATTATACTAGTTCAATGTAATAGTCCTAGTGATATGGCCCATGCACAAGACATTATAATAGTTCAATGGAATAGTCCTAGTGATATGGCCCATCCACAAGACATTATAATAGTTCAATGGAATAGTCCTAGTGATATGGCCCATCCACAAGACATTATACTAGTTCTACTGATATGGCCCATCCACAAGACATTATAATAGTTGTACTGATATGGCCCATCCACAAGACATTATAATAGTTCTACTGATATGGCCCATCCACAAGACATTATACTAATTGTAGTGATATGGCCCATCCACAAGACATAATAGTTCAATGGAATAGTCCTAGTGATATGGCCCATCCACAAGACATTATACTAGTTCTACTGATATGGCCCATCCACAAGACATTATACTAGTTGTACTGATATGGCCCATCCACAAGACATTATACTAGTCCTACTGATATGGCCCATCCACAAGACATTATACTAGTTGTACTGATATGGCCCATCCACAAGACATTATACTAGTTCTACTGATATGGCCCATCCACAAGACATTATACTAGTTCTACTGATATGGCCCATCCACAAGACATTATACTAGTTCTACTGATATGGCCCATCCACAAGACATTATACTAGTTGTACTGATATGGCCCATCCACAAGACATTATACTAGTTGTACTGATATGGCCCATCAACAAGACATTTTAATAGTTCAATGGAATAGTCCTAGTGATATGGCCCATCCACAAGACATACTAGTTCTACTGATATGGCCCATCCACAAGACATTATACTAGTTCTACTGATATGGCCCATCCACAAGACATTATACTAGTTCAATGGAATAGACCTAGTGATATGGCCCATCCACAAGACATTATACTAGTTCAATGGAATAGACCTAGTGATATGGCCCATCCACAAGACATTATACTAGTTCTACTGATATGGCCCATCCACAAGACATTATACTAGTTCAATGGAATAGACCTAGTGATATGGCCCATCCACAAGACATTATACTAGTTCTACTGATATGGCCCATCCACAAGACATTATACTAGTTCAATGGAATAGACCTAGTGATATGGCCCGTCCACAAGACATTATACTAGTTCTACTGATATGGCCCATCCACAAGACATTATACTAGTTCTACTGATATGGCCCATCCACAAGACATTATACTAGTTCTACTGATATGGCCCATCCACAAGACATTATACTAGTTGTACAGATATGGCCCATCCACAAGACATTATAATAGTTCAATGGAATAGTCCTAGTGATATGGCCCATCCACAAGACATACTAGTTCTACTGATATGGCCCATCCACAAGACATTATACTAGTTCTACTGATATGGCCCATCCACAAGACATTATACTAGTTCAATGTAATAGACCTAGTGATATGGCCCATCCACAAGACATTATACTAGTTCTACTGATATGGCCCATCCACAAGACATTATACTAGTTCTACTGATATGGCCCATCCACAAGACATTATACTAGTTCTACTGATATGGCCCATCCACAAGACATTATACTAGTTCAATGTAATAGACCTAGTGATATGGCCCATCCACAAGACATTATACTAGTTGTACTGATATGGCCCATCCACAAGACATTATACTAGTTCAATGTAATAGACCTAGTGATATGGCCCATCCACAAGACATTATACTAGATCAATGTAATAGACCTAGTGATATGGCCCATCCACAAGACATTATACTAGTTCAATGTAATAGACCTAGTGATATGGCCCATCCACAAGACATTATACTAGTTCAATGTAATAGACCTAGTGATATGGCCCATCCACAAGACATTATAATAGTTCAATAGAATAGTCCTAATGATAAGGCCCATCCACAAGACATTATACTAGTTCAATGTAATAGACCTAGTGATATGGCCCATCCACAAGACATTATACTAGTTCAATGTAATAGACAAGTGACATGGCCCATCCACAGGACATTATACTAGTTGAATGTAATAGACCTATTGAAATGGCCCATCCACAAGTCATTATACTAGTTCTACTGATATGACCCATCCACAGGACATTATCCTAGCCTTAGTGATATGACCTTTGCACAGGAATATATATTAATTCTAATGATATGGCCCATCCACAGGACACTACTAGTCCTAGTGATATGACCCATCCACAGGAAAACTAGGCAATATGTTTTCTTTTTCTATATTAAGGTTGCCATGAGCATCAAGGGTTCTGGATTTCTAAGCTGCCATCATTAATTGTTTACATGATTGCTTATGTTCTCACTATATCTATAGGGGGAAATGTTGTTACACATTTGCCTGTCCTGTCCAATTTGTCAGGAAGTTTGTTTCTGTTCATTACTCTTTGAAAGATTTCATGGATTCAAACATATTAGACTTTCCATTAAAATCTAAGAGTTTCACGTATCACTGACATAAACGTAAGCATCAGCAGATCTTTGAAGAACTACATGTAAAGAGTGAATGGTATAAGTATCAGATAAAGATGATGTCCTATTGACAAAGTTGAATTCAAACACACATGGCATTGGAGTGAATGAGAAAATTTACAGACATGGTACTTACTTGCAGTTTTCCTTCTGTTGAGGAGGCAGAGCAGGGAGATGATAGTCAGGATGATGATTAGTCCAGCCAGTGCCACAATTACCAGGAACCACCACTCATAGTGAAATGGAGTCTCCTCTACCAATCAAGAAAACAGTTGACATATCTATTCATTTTTTCAAAAGCAACATAAAATGAAATTTTTGGGGTTTTATCTAGTGTTAAAATCTGTACTGAATGAACTCTGGTCTTGTTTTGTGGGGTTAAAAATTATTTAACACTGACTAAGTGTTCACAGTGATCAAGAATTATTATTTTAAACATGCATTTAACATTCAAAGCATGTCCCTTTAGCTTAGTTTATACTGAATAAATGTACCATCATAAATAAAATGGACTTTACTTGTGACAACTTTGAACTGTTTGAAATAAATTTAGCAAAATTGTTATTAGTTTTATTTTTTTATGCATTTTTAGTCAATTTTCTTGTATGTAAAGAATCTGTTAATCAAAAGCTCTATATAAGAGAAGGTTTTCCTGATCTCCACATCCAAAAGTCCAGTTTCTGCAATCATTTAAGTAGTGAAATATATTATACCATTACATAATAAAGTCCTTAGCACTCGAAACAGTAAGAAAGCTTTGCATGCCACATTCCCTTTTTCCACTTCTGAGCTAACCTTTGTTCCAATTCAAATATATAGCTGGTGGCATGCTGTTGTATTGACTGCATACTGTACAATGTAGTATGGGACATTATACTGCTGGTGGCATGCTGTTGTATTGACAGCATACTGTACAATGTAGTATGGGACATTATACTGCTGGTGGCATGCTGTTGTATTGACTGCATACTGTACAATGTAGTATGGGACATTATACTGCTGGTGGCATGCTGTTGTATTGACAGCATACTGTACAATGTAGTATGGGACATTATACTGCTGGTGGCATGCTGTTGTATTGACAGCATACTGTACAATGTAGTATGGGACATTATACTGCTGGTGGCATGCTGTTGTATTGACTGCATACTGTACAATGTAGTATGGGACATTATACTGCTGGTGGCATGCTGTTGTATTGACAGCATACTGTACAATGTAGTATGGGACATTATACTGCTGGTGGCATGCTGTTGTATTGACAGCATACTGTACAATGTAGTATCATATGTATACTAAAAGTCTGTTCTGTGGTAGCACCATCCAGAATGATGGAAAGGGTAATTATGTACACCTACTATAAAACAGTCTAACCTAAGGTCCTAAGATCAATGTAAAAACCTAGGTGTACTAGCTACATTTTACTGTCACATAGTCTTTCCTGACCAACAAAAATCATTTAGGGTTCTGCCAAATCTACTGGTAAATTATGTGACAGTAGCACAATAACTTTATCATAACAGTTTTCATATACCTTAATCGGATATAACACTGCCAATGATGATGTTGCCACTGTCCTAGCAATACCTATGTTTGTCATAATGCTTCTAAGAAAAAAGATCTTACCCTTTGGTGGCTTTTTGAATGGGTCTGATGCTGGGCTTGGTTCACTGATTCCTATGGAATTCATGGCACTGACACGATACTGGTAGTTCACTCCATCTGCAAGCTCACTCAGTCTGACATCTACTGAGGTTTGTTCCTCAGAAACCTCACGGCTTGTGAACCACTCTGGCTTGTCTGCAGTGAAATGTTCTTTTATTATAAAGCTCTGATTTGTATATACTAGCTAAGAGATTTTTTCTATTTGTAAGAATGTGTTTATAGACTTGTTAGAGACACTTACATAATTAGAAAATAAAGATGATATTTTCTACTTTTATACTTGTTTGAACAGGTGCTTTTACACAGCATACATGTATTTTAAAGTCAATTAATATGGTGTACTCCATCAGCTTAAGTTCACTCTTGTACAACAAATGTGGATGAAGTTGGGCAGCTAAATGAGTTTGGCTAGTAAGGTTTACTGAACAATTTGCATAAACACTTTATTGATGGGATGCTAAGGTTGCTAAAATGTTTGATGCAAAATAATAAAAAAATTAAAAAAAATAAATGAGGATGCACTAAACTGAAAACAAGACACAATATTCCACTAAAACTCTTTCCTACTAAGAAATCTTAAGAAACTGAAGCCGTGACTATGTGTCAAAACTAGAAAAAGTTTTTATAAAAATCTGGTGGAAATATTTCTGCAATTCAAAAACATATAAAATAATAATAATATTAAAACTGAAACACATCTTTTTAGAAAAATAAGAATATCCTAACTCAGCTACATTTAAGTCAAAAATATGATAATGAGGATCTTGTTGAGTTACTCATTTCAGATTATATTAATAGATTAACTTTTAACTTCAAGATTTAAGATGTCAAGATGAGTATTTCAAATACATGATATAACAATTCAAAGTGAATCTGAAATTAAAACAAACATGTACAATTTATGTATCAAAGTATGAAATATACTGTATGCTATAGGGATATCATGTTATCTGGTATGAGACAAAAGAATAGACTTAGTTTCAGCAAGTATGGAATCTTGTAAATGTCAAAATGACAATACCATGCAAAACATTTAGGCTGAGGATTTATCATATGTCTTCATTACAAATTAAATTTATTAATGCAAATAAATTAGTCAACAACTGCTTCAGCGTAAGTTAGTTTCATCTGATACTTTGAGTTTCATAAATTCTGTGAATCAACTAAACAATTAACTAAAACCCACCTTACTGACAATGTGAGGCTGTTGGAAGTCATTTTACAGTTTAAAAATATTGATCCTATGATGCTATTACACTAATGAATGCACATGTTAGGTTGTCAAGAAAATTTATGCACTGCTTAAATATCAATAAAGCCTGGATGAAAAAATTATGATTTCTTACCTCTGTCATTCTTCTCCTGAATAATGAAACTGTAGACAGGAGTAAAACCAGCAGGACCTTGTTTCCACTTAATGGTCAGAGTTTTGTCATCCGACACAATGGTTGGTTTGTCTGGAGCACCTGCTGACCCTGTTAATTAATCAGTCCTTTTTTTAAACCCCATTGTCTCAAGTCTTTCACTCAAAAAAGATTGACTGTTTTACCAATCACATTTTCTGATGATGTCACATTACTATACACATACAAACATACACATACCAGCTGATGATATAAGGTTACTATACATATACAAACATATATTGGCTGATGACATAAGGTTAAAATACATATGCAAACATACACATACCAGCTGATGACATAAGGTTGCTTTACATATACAAACATACCCACACCTGCTCATGATGTCAGGTTACTATACATATACAAACATACACACACCTGCTAAAGACAAAAAATTACTATACATATACAAACATTCACAAACCAGCTGATGAAACAAGGTTACTATACATATATAAACATACACAAAGCCATTGTTGATATCAGGTTACTATACATATACTAACATACACACACCTGCTGATGACATAAGGTACTATACATATACAAACATATATTGGCTGATGACATATACATATACAAACATACACACACCTGCTAATGACATAAGGTTACTACTATACATATACAAACATATATTGGCTGATGACATAAGGTTACTATACATATACAAACATACACATACCAGCTGATGACATAAGGTTGCTTTACATATACAAACATACCCACACCTGCTCATGATGTCAGGTTACTATACATATACAAACATACACACACGTGCTAAAGACAAAAAAATATTATACATATACAAACATACACAAACCGGCTGATGAAACAAGGTTACTATACATATACAAACATACACAAACCCATTGTTGATGTCAGGTTACTATACATATACTAACATACACACACCTGCTGAGGACATAAGGTTGCTATAAATATACAAACATACACAAGCTGGCTGTTGACATAAGGTTGCTATACATATACAAACATACACAAACTGGCTTTTGACATAAGGTTGCTATACATATACAAACATACACACACCTGCTGATGACATAAGGTTGCTATACATATACAAACATACACAAACTGGCTTTTGACATAAGGTTGCTATATATATACAAACATACACACACCTGCTGAGGACATAAGGTTGCTATAAATATACAAACATACACAAACTGGCTGTTGACATAAGGTTGCTATACATATACAAACATACACACACCTGCTGATGACATAAGGTTGCTATACATATACAAACATACACACACCTGCTGACGACATAAGGTTACTATACATATACAAACATACACAAACATTGAGCATAATCTGGAAACTAAGATAAACCTCAGCATTAAGTATAATCAACATTAACATTGGGTGTGACATATTGGTGTAAGCACATGCAATGTTGATTGCATGCCAAAGTGGGCTCCGTATTATGTGGATCAAAGATCCTAAACTAGCCATATTTGCAGGATACGGCAAATGGCAAACTAATGAGCTTAAATGATCATATATTTATTAACTTGACATGTCAGAGACAGAATGTTTGGAACCTTGGATACACAATTTGCTAATAATCTTGGCAACATTTCTGTCTCTCTATTAGAACAGCTAACAAGCATTTCCTAAAATGCTCTCATTCAGGCTGACATCCAGAGTTACTACAACCTACTCATTTCATAAAATTTCATAAAATGCTCTCATTCAGGCTGAGATCCAGAGTTATTACAACCTACTCATTTCATAAAATGCTCTCATTCAGGCTGACATCCAGAGTTACTACAACCTACTCATTTCATAAAATGCTCTCATTCAGGCTGAGATCCAGAGTTACTACAACCTACTCATTTCTTAAAATGCTCTCATTCAGGCTGAGATCCAGAGTTACTACAACCTACTCATTTCATAAAATGCTCTCATTCAGGCTGAGATCCAGAGTTACTACAACCTACTCATTTCATAAAATGCTCTCATTCAGGCTGAGATCCAGAGTTACTACAACCTACTCATTTCATAAAATGCTCTCATTCAGGCCGAGATCCAGAGTTACTACAACCTACTCATTTCATAAAATGCTTTCATTCAGGCTGAGATCCAGAGTTACTACAACCTACTCATTTCATAAAATGCTCTCAGTCAGGCTGAGATCCAGAGTTACTACAACCTACTCATTTCATAAAATGCTCTCATTCAGGCTGAGATCTAGAGCAACTACAACCTACTCATTTCATAAAATGCTCTCATTCAGGCTGAGATCCAGAGTTACTACAACCTACTCATTTCATAAAATGCTCTCATTCAGGCTGAGATCCAGAGTTACTACAACCTACTCATTTCATAAAATGCTCTCATTCAGGCTGAGATCTAGAGCAACTACAACCTACTCATTTCATAAAATGCTCTCATTCAGGCTGAGATCCAGACTTACTACAACCTACTTATTTCATAAAATGCTCTCATTCAGGCTGAGATTCAGAGTTACTACAACCTACTCATTTCATAAAATGCTCTCATTCAGGCTGAGATCCAGAGTTACTACAACCTACTCATTTCATAAAATGCTCTCATTCAGGCTGAGATCCAGAGTTACTACAACCTACTCATTTCATAAAATGCTCTCATTCAGGCTTAGATCCAGAGCAACTACAACCTACTCACAGAACAAATGTCAGAAGAGTTAATGGGACAAAACCACACAGATATATGTAGACACTTTAGACAAAAACCGATTTATGCAGACATTTAGGACACAACCACTGATTTATATATACTTAAGATAAAACCACACAAATTTATATAGACAATAAAGACAAAACCACACAGATTTATATAGACACTTAAGACAAAACCACACCGATTTATATATAGACACTTGTCATTTCTTAAACATGAAAATTTACATGCTGCAGATAAGAAAGAGACTAACACAAATATAGTTGGCATCTTGCTGGGTTGACTTTTTTAAATATATTTTATCTGAATGGTTGCATTCATAATCAAGAAGACAACTAACAAAAATGGAAGGTATGTAGATTTATTGTGCAAGATTTCTTTATTCCTCGAAAAAACGTCAACTGTTAATAAACTATCAGTAACTCTCACAACCATGAGCATCAAAGCAGGACATATATTTTCAATTTACTCCTTTTGCTGGAGGTTATATCTTTTATAAGGCCATCTTGTCATCACAGATGAGGTGGCCTCTATGGGACTCAGTCAAGTATCTCAAAAAACAAAGATCTGTACCCAAAGAATAAAGCAATGACTTAATAATAGGATGCACTGTTAATCCCTTTTTAGCTGTGGAGTATACATTATATGGATTTTGTGGTTGCTATAAACTATTATGTTAAAAAGCCAATATCTCTGGAGATAAAAAGACCACCCCTCCAAATTCATAAATGCAATTACTGGCAAAATTATGTCTTTGTTTCAAACTAATTAAAATAAATTCCAAGTATATGATCTATCTGTAGTTTGTGTGCAAATCTTACCATTCTGAGGTCCAGTTTTAACTGTCCTGTTTATGTCTGGTCCCTCCCCTACCAATGTCTTAGCTCGTACATAAAATGTATAGGTTGTTTCTTTCTCAAGATCACTAATATTTAGGGTGTTCACATCTCCTCGGACTCGCTGATTCACTGTCTTAGTGGTACCTGAAAAATAGTCAAACATATATTTATTATTTCCTCCTCTATCTTGAGACTAAAATTTGTGATACACCTTTGACTCAAGCTACTGCACAGTATTTGTATTCAGTTATTACTGAATTATCAACAGATATTTTTTATTAAATGATTATTTGATTAACAACATATATATCTGAATAAAGTTATTACTGTATCACCCACATATATTTGTATTCTGTTTTTACTGTAATATTAACATATGATATTTGTATTCAGTTATTACTGTAACAACAACATACAACATTCATATTTAGTTATTACTGTATTATCAATAGATAATATTTGTATTCAAGGGTATTTGTATTCAGTCTTTGCTGCACATATCATATTCAGTTATGGCCTACAGAATAAATCCTCTATAAATACATTGTAATTGAATGTTTTTATGCATGTATATGGTAAGACAAAATGGCGGTCAGCAATAAATACCTTAGTTGTGATGGGCAACTTTATAATTTATGAACATGAATGATCTAAAAGGGACTGCATTTTTGTGTTGTTTGCAATTGTTAGGGCACAACAGTTAATTATTCTTTACTATGACCAACATGTTTTGAACTAGCTGAGGAAAAATGTGAACAATTAATGTAAGAATCTTTTGTCTCTGTAACAGACCACACCTGAGTATAAGCAATATGGATGACTGAGGGTTAAGGAACAAGGTACATTAAACAGGATCAAACAAATGAACATAAATTGTGAACTGCTGATAATCATGCTCCTTTTTATGATAAGAGTGAATTCTTCACTTTAGCAACCATGCATCATGGTTCAATAACAGCCTGAATTGTTTGTTTTCATGAACATTACATTATGGTGCATTGGGAGTTGCTGGTTTTCAGTAACCACACATTACAGTTCATTGGCATTCTGAGTTGTTTGTTTTCAGCAAGTAAGCATCATGGTTCATTATGAGTCTGGGTTGATTGTTTTCAGCAGGCAATCTTCAAGGTTCTTTACGAGTCTGAGTTGTTCATTCTCAGCAATCATGCATCCACCAAAATTGGTACCCACAAATAAAAGTAAATTGACAGTATTTCTCTTCTTATATATAATCTGAACTGTCTCATAGTGGTGACACAATAGTCTCTGTCAACTTCATTTACCCAAAGAGTCATGCTGAAAAATGGAAATAAATAATCAGACTCATAATGCAAGGACCATGGGTTCAGTCAGACTCGCCTGGGTCATGCTGAAAAACATAATAAATAATCAGACTCATAATGCAAGGATCATGGGTTTAGTCAAACTAGCCTGGATCATGCTGAAAAATGCACAAAAATAATCAGACTCATAATGCAAGGATCATGGGTTCAGTCAGACCAGCCTGGGTCATGCTGAAAAATGCAAATAATCAGACTTTTAATGCAAGGATCATGGATTCAGTTAGACCAGCCTGGGTCATGCTGAAAAATCCAAATAAATAATCAGACTCATAATGCAAGGATCATGGATTCAGTCAGGCCAGCCTGGCTCAGAATGTACTTAGGAGAGGCAAGTATCTCCCAATTGCTCAGTATGATATAGACATTGATTTGCTACAAGTGTGTTATGTATATCTATATAGTGTGTGTAACTTTTACCCACAGATTGTAGTGACCATTGCAAACAACTTTATTACATAAAATTTTTGAACAAGAATGTATTTTATATTTTAAGATAATGATCATTTGTAGAAACATGCTGACTTGGATCTGAATTTAGGACATTGCTTTTTCCTTTGAAAAAAAAACAACAAACATCTACCTGCTGTTTCTCAGGTTGATTCAATGAAATTTATGTAAACAGACATGACCAGGTAATTATCCATGACAATGATGAAGATATTTTATATGAACCTTTGGTTATTGTGATGAAGGTCAAGTAGGGATGTGTACAAGTTTATTAACATCAAAATTATTTATTCCTATTCCAACATCTGTCTAGTGAAATAATTTTTAGTTGTGTTCATTTATAATTTGAGAGGATATATTTATTTACATTATTCACTGAAATTACAAAGTGCTTATTGACTTTTGGACTAAAACACTATTTTGGGATTATTGTGAATTCATTCATGGACATTCTGGATTATATCACTGTGATACATCAAGACTGTTGGCATATCAGCTCATCCAAAAATATTCACACATCAACACATTCAATACTGGAATCCATTTGGGACACTTCTGGTCCGGTGATATAACTTTTTGGGCTATCTGGGACTTAATTCACAATACAATTCATTTTAAATTTTCACTTTTGCATTCTGGAAAAAATTATTTGTTGAATTTTACTAAACTTGTTGGTTTTGTTTTGTTCTGTTACTTAGTTTAAGACCAAAGAATCAAAGCAAGTGCCATTAAAACCAACAAAGATATAAAACAAAACAAAACAAAAAACAAAAAATACAAGACCAAAAAACCCCCCAAAACAATGAAGAAGTACCAATTCTCAGCATCACACATGTCTCCACCTGCCCAGATGGTATCTGCATAGAGAATTTGCAGATATTAGTTTTGTGGAAACAAACAGTAACAAGCTGATACATTTTAATTTCATACCTTCCGAAAGTGGTGACACTAACGAAACCAAAATGTCATAAAGTACATAGTATACAAAATCCTCACTAGACTTGTATTATTATTATGTTGATATTACTTTTACTTTTCTTTACCTCCAATGTTTGAACTTGTATTATTTTTCTTTATTAATTTATATTAATAAACATTACAGAGCTATCCTGGATACCCAACATTTGGCTCATTGTTTTTGTTTCCTTTTCTTCCCTAGGACTGGTTTGGCTACAAATTGCATAAGTGACGACAGCCAAGGAAGGCTGCGTGACCCAGGCAAAGTATCTCATTTGAATTTGTCAAATTGTGTTTTTGAGAGTGAAATTACAATCATTTGAGTAAATAATATATATTTAGAATGCAGTAATATCATGTTTCTTGCCGATGATAAAGACTTTACATCTTTGATCAACAATTATGACATCATAAGATGTGCAATGATATAACTCAAATAAAACTCAACATTTCATTAAAAGATATTAACACTCTGAGAAAAAAAAACTAATAAAGCATCCACTTCATAAAATTTCAGTGTGAATTTTAGACACATCTCATCATTCTTGCTGTAATTATGTTCACTCATTATTACAAACTAAATTTCAATCTGGTCAATATCCTTCAAGTTGGAAAGAGTTATATTGGATCTAAGTTCAACATTTTAAATACCGAGTTTCAAAGAATAGACACAGGAACTTTCTTAAAATTTGGAACAGACATGCTTATGTACTAACCATCTGGCTGGTTCTGTATGTAAGACAGTATATATTCCTGTATCTGACCATTTGGCTGTTGTGGAGCTGCCCAGCTTATGTCCATCGAAGTATATGTCACATTCCAGAACTCTATCTTGATTGGACGACTTGGCACTGAAATGGAATGGTCAACTTTCAGCCACAGGAAAAAAAAATTAACTTATACAAAAAGGGAATAACAGTAGTTTATTCAAAGATCCAAGACAGCTGGTACAATATATATTTTTGAGCATATATCTTATTGCTGAAATGAAAATTTAAAAAAATCTTTGGCAAATATTAGAATCAGAATATTTTTTTATTTATAAATGAACATGTCCACGTTTAATGAGCCTTATGAGGGAATTAAACATTGCAATGTACATTTTGATATACAGTGTTACTTTGCAACAATGCCATTAGACCAACAAGCTGTTTGTTGTTTCTTATTTTCTCTGACATTAATTGGACTGCCACCAGTAATGTCAAATTATTCATAAGAGACTTAGAATAATTTGTTCATCTAGCACACACTTTATATATATATATATATATATATATATATATATATATATATATATATATATATATATATACACACACACACACACACAGTGTGATCCCACTATAGCACACTCAGTTATAACAAAAATTCAGATATAACATGGTCATAGTGTTGCTCTCGAAATTTCATATACATGAATTTCTCTTGTACATGAAAAAAAGATTTCTTTCTTAAAAGTACGAAAAAACAAAAACAGTTTATTATCATTTTAGGGAAGAGATCATGTATGAATAATAAAAGATGATTGTGGCATGGCTCCTGAAATTTTATATGCATTTTTCTCACACACAAGAAAACAGTTTTCTTCTTAGAATTACAAAAAATAATGTGGAAAAAAGTTTATTCATGAATCATGCAGAGCTTTTGCCAATGTTACAAATTGTGATTTGTTTTCCTTATTGGCAGCAAAATATGCTATCTGGCAATTTTTTTTAATTGGTTACATTGCTGGCCATTTAAACTTGTATATACAACCACCCACTGGTTTGGAGTGGAGAAATGCTGAGGCCCCATGAAAGAAAGCTGCAAGGTCGATATAAAATGCACTGAAATTTATCTATTAATACATAAACAAATTCTTTGTCCATATTGAAAAACCATCTTAACAGTGTATTGTTACATCATGATCTGTTTATGTTGACATCTATCATGAGTACTGTATGTTTTGAGATATCCGCTTTTTTCAAATTTATATTTCTGGAAGCAAACAAAAATTCTAAATTGCATCTATGGGTGAATACCCCACTTTAAAGTGGGGTATTCACCCATAGATGCAATTTAGAATTTTTGTTATTATTTTAAAATGATCTTTGTGAAATAAAAGTAACCTGGCATATATTTTTTTAAAAACCACCTTCCCTGGGTACCATATATGTCTAAATGGAACAGCCCTTAATTCTGTGTCATTGTTCATAAAAGAATATATTAAGTGTGTGCTTAACAGTTTTTAGGGGCCTGCAGATCACATTTACAGTGAGATTACTCTGATCATATGATCAGTAACTTGAATTCATGGGAATAATGGATAACTACAGGCACTAACAAATGAAGATATTAATGAAGGAAGGTTATCACATCCCAGATAACTTACAGCCCTCCCTTGTTGTTTGATTAATGACTTGACTTTTAGGCCCCTCTCCAGCAAGATTGTATGCCAGTATTGTGAATGAATATCCAGTATAAATCTTCAGCTGCCTCAAGATCACCTGCAGCTCTCGTACAATTATCTGCACTGCAGTATTCTCAGATGCTGATGTTTCCCAAAATAATACCTGCAACAAAAAAGTCATTTGACATGTGGATCAAACTTTCACAATGCTGAAAAACTGACTCACCAAATTACTATTTATACTAGAGGGGAATCATAATTATAATAAATTTGGAGTTTGTCGGTACAAAACACAAACATGACATGAAATCTCATCACTACTTTGAGAGGCATTTAAGCTTTTGTTCTCTGTTCATACCTGTAAAACAGTCTGACAAGCTGCCTCAACATGGTCTATAAATTTGACCATCACATGTATTGACTAAATTGCCTCAAAATGGGTTTTAAATCTGACCATCATATGTATTAACTAGGCTACCTCAAAATGGGTTATAAATCTGACTTCTGTTGTGTAATGGCTAAGCTACCTCAAAATGGGTTATACATTTTACCTCTGCTGCATAGTAGCTCAGTGGCTTACTTTGCATCTCAGCAATCCTTTATTCAATTCCCAAAGTCTGCATGGTTAGAAACATGGTAGCCACAGCTCAAAACACCCAAAAGTAATTTAACAGAAACATCACCAGAAACAACATTTGTCTGTGGCAAATTTCGATTCACCTATTTACATTTTAATGATTAAGTAAAATCCAGTGGCTCTCCAGGGTTCAACACCTATAATTTTATTCAGACACCAGACAAATGGACTATAAAGTACAGTATATATTCACCATACATATTATCCCCCAGAACAGATGAAAAATGTCTTCTAGGATAAGACTTATTGAAATCTGGTGTGTACATAAAGTGATTAATGAAATTTTGTTTCCTTTTCGAACACCTTGCTTCCAGTGTAATATTTTTATGGAAATACTGCCTGTGATCACATGACTGAACTCATTTATGCATGGCATGATGATTAATCTGCTAATTTCAAGCTGAATAAAACAATTAACAACCTTCTAATTCTGTGAGCTGGGTCAGCTGTCCTCAGTGTATTAAGTTTATCAACATGGATTATGCTAGGTGTGATCAGAAATTCAGAAAGGATTAAAGAAATCTACTGATTATTGTTGGACTACCAAAGAACCCAATCAGCATAAAACAGAGATGGCTTGGCTTCTGTGCTTGAAGTTTGCTGGGATGTCTGGCATGTCTTTTCTTGCAGTACTTAAAAGCCAAAATTTAAGCAACCAATATAAAACATCAAATTCAATATTGGATGGAAACGGGAACCTCAGTGGTTGGAGTTCAAATTTTAGAAAGGACATGAACATGAAATCTGCCCTTCTCGTAAAGCTGATTTTAAAATATGATGTGGTGGAAATTACACATCATGCAGCATATCTAACACCATGACAAATGCACTATCAACGAAATCTATGCTCATAAAACCTGCATCAAATGTGGAGATACACATGCCAAGTCAACGTGTACCAACTTCTGAACTGAATATAATCTCCCATTCACGATATAGATCATTTAAAAATCTAGCCAAAATAATGTTTCCAAGGTCTGAAATTGCAAAACAATTCTCATACAAATGGACAAAAATTACCATAATGACCCAAACTTTGGGCCATAGTTGGATAAGACTGTCAAAGACATGTGCCACAATAAAATTTTGCCATTCTCATTGAAAATACTCCCCCTTTTGAAGTCAAAAACTCCCAACCAAATTTTGCAAATTGACTTATTTGTCATAAGCTTACTCTTCTGTTCTGTTGCATATATATTCACTTTGAAGTCTGGTTGAACTGCATACAACACAGACCCTGACATGCTATCACATAATGCACCAGCAGATCAATGTGCATGCTGTTTTCACACTTATCTACCTTTATCTACCTATTACATCATGCTCTCCAGGTATACTGAATGTTTGAAAATACTTCCATTCTTTTACTAATTCACACCCCGTGATGCTACAATAAGTGTCATTGATAAATGGTGTTTGTGCATGAGCTCTATTACTGCTTCGATGCATAGTGAACTATGCAACCAAATTATCAGCCGATCAAAAACTTAAAATAAAATATTATTAATTAGCAGTATTTTAAGTGACCTTGTTATATTGTGTTTATTCAACTAGATATTCACAAACAGATCATTCTTTGATTGCAATCCACTGAAACAATGCTAAGAAATTTATAAAAAGGCACTTTATTGACACAAGTGTCCTTTATGAATTGATTCAATGATAGTAATCTGCCCTTAATTTATTTTACTGAGGATCAGCTTCAACATGTAATACAGTGTTTGAAGCAAATTAATTATACTAATCAAGGAGCAGTTTGTGTTTTGCATTTAAAAAACAAAATTTATATTATTATCACTTTGGCAGAAGCTGACAAATGAGGTGATCTTTCTATTTGGATAAAATGATTTTACTAAATTATTTTTGCAAGAAAGGTCATAAGGAAGACAGAGGTTGGAAATTCACATGAAAATGGAAGGATTAAATGTAATACTGCCAATGAATCTAAGGTAACTATTTCTGATAAGAGACACAAGCCAAACTCTGTTAGCCAAAAATTTAAAATATGACATAAATAAGTGACAGCTAAGAGACAAAGAAGTTTTCTTTATGTTTGTGATTTCTCATGCATGCTTAGGTTTTTATCATCTCAAAAACCATTTCAAATATTAGTTTTGAGAACTGGTACAATGCACTCATCTAAATACATACATTTTAATGTACAATATAATGTCTACAACACATTCACAACTCATATTGCCAAAAAACACACATGTGGAAAAGGAACCTAAGGATTCTAGTGCTGATTGTCCATGTTCTTGTTACAATATATGGCATTCAGCTGCACCAATTGCAGGAAATACATTTAAAGCCATTATAGACAAAAACCACATAATTAGTTCATGTATCTCAATAGCAAAATACGTTGTTAAGGAATTTAAAATATTACCTTATGGCATCTTAAAACCTGAGCACATATTTTATTACTTGATTGCACATCTCTGATAGCATTGAACCATTTCTTCTTAGAAATTTACATCTCTCATGCACAGCTAGTACAATGCAAAACAACAAATGATCATTTTGTATTCAAAAGATGACATTGTTTTTTATATCACTATAACCCTTTCCCACATATTTGCACATATAGCCAGCCTGGATGCATTTCAATGCAAAATGTTTTCAACATTTTCAATGCATATTGATCATAACATATTCAATGCATATTAATCTTAACAAATCTCCATTCAAGTGCTTCCAGATAATCATGACATTGGTTTTTATATCACTATAACCATTTCCCACATATTTGCACATACAGCCAGCCTGGATGCATTTCAATGCAAAAAGGTTTCAATATTTTCAATGCATTTTGATCTTAACACAGTTATCTGCCCCTACCATATCTCCATTCAAGTGCTTCCAGGTAACCATGGTAAGCAACTACTATTTTTATGGTCATTCACAGTCTTACTTGATGAGAATATCCCCTCAAGTTAAACAGGGTTTCTGAAAATTTTTATGATGAGCTCTTAAGATGTCATAGTGTGTGCTAGTGTCTTAGATGAATCCTAAAAAGTCAATTAGTGATGAGGAAATGGAAAATTTATCCCCAAATGTAAATGGCTACTGCCACCCTTTTTGGTATAAGCACAGAATCCAGACCATCAGAGCAATTTCTGAAGATGAAATTTATCTCAAGATGTTGTCAACAATAAAGAAAGTTTTAAAAAAGATAAATAGTCTACTTATGCAGCAATAACAATGATTCTTAAACTCAACATTAAGTGCAATTTTATTCTGGTAGACTCATCTGAAACTACATGCTTATTGTAGAAGCAAGAAATAGTTTTGGTGCTCCTCATTTTTATACTTCAGAATGAAACAACAAGTAAATAATAATAATAATAATAATAATAATAATAATAATAATAATAATAATAATAATAATAATAATAATAATAATAATTATTATATATTGAATCTTAATAAATTCAGAATAGTAGAATTCAGAAAATTGACAGACTCATAACAATTCATATATTGTTTATATTTGCTTACAAGTAAAAACTGCAGATTTGGGCCTATGTGGTTTATTCTACTAATTCTACAAGATATTTATCACAATATGTAGTTCTTTTATATGTTAGACATAGTTAATACACAAAATTATGTCAGTACAATTAATTCTTATTTCATATTTTAGTGTTATGTCTGTAAAGTGAGGAGATCCAAGACCTAACATGCAAAGGCATCATAACAGATTCAACATTGCTGTAACTGTTTATCATCAAGTAAGCTTTTTTACCAGTTCAGCCTATTACTGTCCATCAATACCATACCTTGTACCCTGTGAGATCTCCATTCTGTGACTCTAGGGGTGGTGGGTCCCACTGTATGAAGATTTCAGAAGAATTAGGAGAGGCTGATCTGATATTAATTGGCGGTGCTGTGGGAGCTGAAAAATGGATTGGATACTTGTGCGTCATGTAAATCAAAGTCCAAAAGTGTACAAATGTGAATAAAGGTTAATCTATAATAAATCATGCAAAATGAAAATCAAAATGAAAGCATTCAGAAAATTAACAGACTGCCAGAAATTCATATGTTACAGTTTGCACAGTATATGACAAAGGAATTCTGTAACAAAAAAATGTATTAGTTTATACAACATGAATGCTACTTTGAAAATACAAAAATCTTACTACAGAGCCCTCTTTCATAATTCAAATTTGGAAAATGATTTTAGAACTGCAGCATTCAATAAGCAATTTCTGAATTATATTCGCTGAAGTATGACAGCTTGATATAGCAACACTCTTCTTACAATATGAAAATCACTTTCCTAGTGATTTAATTAAATGTAAGCTTTGGATTAGGTTGAACATTAACAGTAGAGATCATCATACAAGTTTAAATTATTTGAGTAAATAACAGCCCATGTTTAGGCCAATGAATGTTGGCAAGTATATGCATGCTAACACCCTAAAAGGTACGAATATAATTATTACTAATATGAGTAGCAAAAAGGCAAAAACTGAGCATAAAAAGTAATCTATATATTACATGCTTTAATTATAGAGAAATGTACATTAATGTTTGCTAGTTATCGGGAACTTAAGTTATTTCAAATTCTTGTCACAAATTGGCTAAATCCATGTGGATTAGCATGAGAATACAGACACAAGAGAAAATAATAAATTATTTATCCACAACGTTTACTTTAACTGGTCTACATCACATTTATCACTTTCACTAGAAAGTCATCAATCCCACACATTCAGAATGCTGTATTACATCACTGTCAAAATCCTTTTTCAAAATTTGGGAAAGAGTTATTGACCCCTGTCCATATCCTGATGCAACATGTTCATCAGTTTAACAAACTCCCTCTCTTTTAACATTTTTTAGTCGTATGACATCCACGAGTCACACTGATAATGCCTGTTTCACTTAATATTTGGCGCCTTGATTTTTTCAATATAGAGCCAGACTATAATGAATCCATGACACATGGTTTCAAATTCAAGAAACTTGTTTTTTAAAAATGTGTGCTGTATAGTTACTATAAATAAAAAAATAAAGAAACTGTTGACATATATAGCCAAATGGTCATACATAATAAATATAAAATTAACAGACAAAGGACTACAGCAGATAAATGTGAAGCAGCCGATAGCTATGTGGCATTAAGCCTTGAACTGTACACTGTTATAGTGTTGTCACACCATAGGAATTTTGGCTGAATGGCTGAAACCTTTGTCAAAAATTACCAGCTGTGCAATGGCAGTATAAAAATTAAGAGATTCTGTTGTAAAATTATCAGGAAAAAATATATAGTTTGTGTGCTTCTTTCACATTATAAAAATGATACTCAAATATTACTAAATAATTACACGAAAATATATCTAATCTTTAGGACGCTGACTGGCATATGATAATATTCCAAGGTCATTTATAGCATCCCACACATATAATGCATACAATTATTTATTTTCTAAGTCATAATGATATACGAATATGATTTTTCTAATGATTAACTCCACCACTCAAGGATGCCTCTGCAACCCAGCTCCCAATAGCAAAAATGATAAATTCTGAAGGTGTAATTTATAATTATCTATATTTAATAATTTAAAGCAGGTATTTTCATTTTTAATAATTTAAGTTTTGTATTTTGTACCAAAATAATAGTTCATAGCATAGTAGTATTGAAAAGGTGGACAAAGTTCTTGGGGCTCCATCTTGAATCCTTTTATATAACATACATTAACCAGATTTTTTTCAAAATATGTGTCACAAGTTAGGATCTAAGAAAATTTTCTTATGAAACACAATAGTTACATGGAATTCATGTGCAAGAAAAGCTAGATAAAATGATTTGTCAGAAACTATACTGTACACCTCAAAATCAATACCAAGAATATGAAAATTATGATGTCCAAACTTCTTACTTGGGATGTTATTACTGAGAAGGATAAAACTAGACATAATAAACAAAACTTCTTTGGTTTGGATTAACTCATTTCATGTGACTTTCTGGTTTCCAAAATGTAAAATGAAATTCTCTGAAAACCCCCCAAAAAACTGAAAATATCTGAGCATATAAGCTGGAAAAGATTTAACTTTTAATCCAGTCATTTTTGGCTGCTATGACAACAATTTGTATGTATCTCTTAGCAACCCGATCCTCTTATGACTGATGTAACCTTTGTATGGTAAGATAAAAGACTGCTGCAACAAAAGTCGCCTGTGTAATGGTCAAATTTGTCAAAAGTACACAACTTTCCAAATTAGAACATTTTATACATGCTGACATTAATTTTGCACAGACAATAATGAATTGTAAATACTGCCAATATCTTAAGTAGCCATCTATGGGAAAGACCCAAGTGACTTCTTAATACAGGTGATATTTGAATGAAGGTTACATGACTAAACTTGATTTCTGAACATAATATTTAATACAGTAACAATTATTATTTAATTTGTTGTTGTTGTTGGGCTTAACGCCATTTTTCAGCACATGATAGGCTATTCATGGCGGCCAGTATTAATGGTGGAGGAAGAAATCGGGAAATCACCGGTAAGAACCACTGACCCACGAGAAGCTACTGGCAAGCTTTCTCACATATCCACATTCGCAGAATCCTAGACTCGAACACGCGCAGACAGAGGTGAGATGGCAGTGATCCGTAATGGACAGCGCTTCAAAATACTCTGCCACTCGGGGCCCCTATTTAATTTGTACTATTATTGTTACTGTTTTTCTTACTACTACTATTACATTAATCAAATAAATTAATCTTTGGCTTATACTGTATAATCTTTGAGCCTCATAAAATGCTAACTAAATTTAAAGACAACAGAATCACATCCTTGTTTGCACTTGCCTCATTTATGGGCCAACTTAATCCACTAGACCTGACAATAAATAAAGACTACAAAGAACTAAAATCACATTCTATTACAGGTATGTTACAAAGGTCAAAACAACATTCTGGAACAATTAAGACTAAGGATAAGTGTACTGTATTAATGAAACATGCTCCTTGTTCACATTGAAAGAAAAATGTCACACAAAAATGGATGAAAGATCAAGCCTAATTATTTGTGGTTTTAAGAAAGCTGGATTTGTTTAATTGAGAAATTTCAGGATATTTTATTTGACAAACATTTATTTATACCAGCAGACTTGACTAACATGATGCAGATTAAGTGGGTTTTATCCAAATATCATTGAAGTGTGAACATCAATACCCTGGTGTAATTACTGTATATACATAGTGATTTATTAGTAACTGTGCTTCAAGCAATAGTTTAGTTTTTAGTCTTGTTCATTTGGATTATGCATGCATGTAGTAATGAGAATCAATGAGATCTACTATCATATGCATCAATGAGATCTACTATCATTTGGATTAAACATGCATGTATAAATGAAATATACTTTCATTTTAAATAGTCACTCATGGTTGAATATGAGATCTACTATCATATGGATTATGCATGCATGTATGAGATCTACTTTCATCTGATTTATGAATGCATGTATATATGATATCTACTACCATCTGGATTATGCATGCATATACATATGAGATCTACTTTCATTTGGATTATGCATTCATGTATAAATTATATACATCATTTGGATTATGCATGCATATATATATATATATATATATATATATATATATATATATATATATATATATATATATATGAGATCTACTTTCCTTTGGATTATGCATGCATGTACAAACAAATGAAATCTACTTTCATCTGATTTATGAATGCATGAATAAATGCGATCTACTACCATCTGTATTATGCATACATATACATATGAGATCTATTTTCATTTGGATTATGCATGCATATAAATATGAGATCTACATTCATTTGGATTATGCATTCATATACATATGAGATCTACTTTCATTTGGATTATGCATGCATATAAATATGAGATCTACATTCAATTGGATTATGCATTCATACACATAAGAGATCTACTTTCATTTGGATTATGCATGCATATAAATATGAGATCTACATTCATTTGGATTATGCATTCATATACATAAGAGATCTACTCTCATTTGGATTATGCATGCATATAAATATGAGATCTACATTCATTTGGATTATGCATTCATATACATATGAGATCTACTTTCATTTGGATTATGCATGCATGTATAAATGAGAGGTATCATTTGGATTATGTATGCATGTATAAATGAAATCTACTTTCATTTTGGAATATGGAATGCATGTATAAATGAAATCTACTATCATTTGGATTTTGCATACATCCATAAATAAAATCCAAAGAAAATTGCAAGGAAATTTTTAATTAAATTTTTTTATTTAGAAGAAAAAAAACAAATTTTAACACAAAAACATAAACCATATTTAGATCCTAAATATGGGACAAATATGGGAAAAACAGGACACTAAGTAGTTATGCATTATGTTAAACAATGCCTTTTAAAGCAGAGCACAATGTTAGGCATTAAAAAAATATTATTAAAGAAGAAAAAAATTCCATATTCATGAGGGAAAACATTTATAATTATTAACTGTAATGAGAAAATTTCCTGGAAAGAAGTCACTAGTAAATTTATGTGACAAGTTTTTTGGTTTAACTGATATGATCTATACAGAGTTATCTTGCCTGCTTCTCCAACAAAAATAGTGACTGGGACACTAGAGGGTCCTTCTCCTTCAATATTAAAGGCAGCAATTCGAAACTCATAGTTCACTTTCTTCACCAGTCCTGCCAGGATTTTCTCTTGCTTTGGATAAGCCACTTGCTCCTGACTGACTGGGCTTGAGGGTTCAGCTATGCGGTAGACAATGTAATAACCCAACAAGTCACCATTCCATGAAGAGGTGGGTGGTTGCTAAGTGGCAAAAACAGTTCTATTTTAATAAACCTTAAAAAGTCATCTTCATAAAAAGTTCTTATTCATAAAAAAATCATAATCATAAAAAATGTTCATAAAAAATTCATTTCAAGGCATATATAATAAAAACACAAGACCAACAATCAACTACATACTAACTCAAATAAACAACAGGACAAAAGCCTGAGTAAATATGTTGAATAATAATAATAATAATAATAATAATAATAATAATAATAATAATAATAATAATAATAATAATAATAATAATAATAATAATAAAACTTTTTAGATGAAAATGAAATATATTGAAACCAAATTCAATATCAAAAGCAACATATCTGCATGTAATGAATGTGGGATTTGTTATAAACATTCAAAGTGAAATATCATAAACTTTCACAATAGAAATTAGCATGAAAACCCAAAATACCTACCTGCCATGTGACATTGACTGATGTAGTTGTCAAAGGCTTGACAATCACATTACGTGGAGCACCTTCAGGCTCTGAAATAATAACATACACAGACTAAAAAATTATCTATACTCCATAATAAGTTAAACAGCAAACAGCAAAAGATCCTAATCTGCCATAGCATAATACACCTGCAGACCTGGGTTCATGTTGTTTTCTTCTACTGATATCTCCTTACAAACTGCGCAGACCAAGATATGCTGACGTGTGATGCGTCGGCAGATCTGGATCTGTGTAGCTTGCAGTGTGACTTAATTATAAGCGAGTATACAAAACGAAAATGAAGATGTCTTGCCAAGATCTTTCATAGTTATGCTGATAGACTTAATTTGTGGTCAAAATTGTCATATGGCTTTTACACAAATTTAAATTACAAGTCAGAGGCTGTTTATTTTAAAACCATAGGTTTCTTGACTCTTGGTAATTCGTAATTAAGTGTTTCAGGCATGCAAGGATATTTTTTCATTTAAAAGCTAACAAAAACATAACATAAACTTTCAAGACATAAATGTTTTAAGCACTTTGACATGACAATAGCATATGATCTGTTTATCTTGACATCCTCAGGCCACCATAATATTGTCAACATAAGTGGATGTCAAAATAAGGTAAGGGTACAGGGAAAAAGGGCTGAAGAAATAAAAAGTAAAATTCTTTTGTAAGGGTGACCTGTCATTAGCCAGTTATACTTTGTGAAAATAAACAATGGAAATTTTGATTAAATGAACCCAGTTTGAAATACACTGTTACATTCACAAATTTGTGTGACCTTTGTGTAATACAATCTATAATACATTAAGTACTGTACAAGATGTATATGACAATCAATGATGACAATCTTTGAATCTGAGTATAGGTCACATGCCTGGAAAATCATATGTTAAGTCACATTATTGTTAATGTTATAAAAAATATATAATGTATGAGTTATGAAAAAACTTAGTCGGCCTTAGACAAGAATCTTAATTATCTTACTGAGGCTCCAAAGGGATGAGGCCAATCATAGAGGAATGAAAGCCCATCAACATATTTTCAAGATTATGCAACTTCAACTTCTTTAACTGATAGATATATAGTTTCAAGATACTGTACATTTTATTCGCATTTTATGCTGCCATTGGAAACCATTGTATACAAAAAATTACAATTTTCTTGCTGAAAGGGTAACTTTTAAAACATAACAAACTTGTTCCAATCACCAATCCATCTGCAAAATGCACCAATCAATCAGATTCCATTGCTTTTATTTGAGTTTCATGCCAATTTCCTCTGATGAGGAGTGCATTGTTTATATTTAAGATTGTAGCCTGCATGATTTGATGAGGGGTGCATTTTTCATTGAAGTCATAATGGGAAGCCAACTTTGGAGGACAAATGCCTGTTTGTTAATGCAGCAGCATCATCAAACAATTGTAAAACAAAGTATGGGTTAAAACTGGCAGCTTGTTGACAAATGATTTAAAACAAAATGTTTGTTCAAGTTGGGAACTAGAGCTTCTACCAACGTATACACTTGTTATCATTACACTGACATAAGCATGAAAAATTTGGTATAACACTAGATATAGAACCAGAATTTTACATTTTCCACTACAGAGGTGGCTCGTCAACACATCTGAAGAGAAGTGGGTAGGACATTTATCTGTCAATCTTTAATTTACAAAACCAAACTTGCTTCCAAATACTTAATAATTTTCAAATGTGGCAAAGTTGCACCAATAATTCTTTGCAAGTAAATTTTTTAAACCACAAGAAATGTCTGTATTGGCATAAAATTAAGTACTAGTTACTTACAAATATCTGCAAATGTGTAAAATAATTGTGTTCTTAATCATAACATTACACATAATTTATCTTAATCTGCAAATATACATATTCACAACAATATTTCCATTTTATATTTTTCAGTTACAAGTTACAAATTATGCATTTTATTGCCTTCGATGCATTATCCTGGCCAATTTTTAAATGTGACTGAAATTGACAAACTTTATAGTTTTAGTATTTATTTCATTCTGCACCTTCCTGCAAGGTGAAAAACTCTGTGTAAGCACAAACCTTTGATTTTCAATAATTGATACCATGCTGTCCCTAACTGAAAGATAGGTGAGGTATGCTAAAAGGAATAAAACAGACTGCTTAACATATGAACTAATAAACATTTCTAATATTTAATAATTATGTTAATATGTGCAGAATTTGCTCATACAAATTATTGGACATCTTGATAATAAAAGCTTAGTTAGTAAATTGCATAAAAATATTTTATCAGAAACATACACTAATCATGACAAGTGCAGCCATTTTAAATGCAGAATCACCTCATCAATATGTGTTAATATTGCTTCTTTAATATCCTGATGTTTTATGTTTATGTAGCATTTCACTCAATAAAAAATACCACCACAAGAGTGGTAAAAAGTTCATAAATCAATTATCTGTATTATCTGTGGATTTTACTCATTCTTTATATAAGATATTGAAAGACTACTGGTAAATATGATCAAAACCATTAGAAATATGATCTCCTGTGTGGTAATTAGTTCAGTCAATCTAATGCAAGATCACTTCATCAACATCTACAGATATCTCACCTGTCCAGGATTTTGATCATATGACAAGCATGTTACAAGGTTCGTCAAGATCAAAACTGCATACTTCTGATTTGTATAAAAAACTCTACAATGAAACTCAAGATCACCTAATTAACTCATTTCAGATAGTATATGATGCCAATTGAACCATACCTTTTGTATGGGATATAATTTTACTCTAAGTTAAATTACCATTTCACATAAAATGGGCATTTAACTGTGTAATAACAATAGTTTGCTTGTACTCAAGCAAATAAGAGGTAAAAGGTACACTAATATTATATAATGCAGTGATGGCGAAAGTTTGGATAAACCCAAAACCTTAAAATGTCTGATTGAAAGATTGGAATTCAAAGTGTGGAAATCAAAAGGGCAGCCAGTATCTAAGCGGCAAGTGATATACCTCCTGTATTAGTTTAAAATATAGACAATCTTGAAAACTGACATTTTAGACAATGGAGATAATTATCTCTCTTTCTCAAAATAAACAGTTGACAAAAACAATTTATCTGAAAAATCTGATTTCACATTTTAACAAGTGGAGATCACCATGTTGGCTGGTACTAAAGCAGCAAGTGATGACAGCGACGTTGATGCTGATTTTGATGAAAACACCAACAATTTAGTGGGAGAAAATTGATATTATAGATAGTGCACATAGTGAGCTTGACTTTAGGAAAATTAAAGGAGATGATGTTAAAGTGCAAGTAGAAAATATGATTTAAAACCTGAGTAATATGCAGAGATCAAACTGGCTGACATTACTGAAGTGGCAAGTGACAGCTGTGATTTTATGAAATATAGACAGTTTTGTGGGAAAAATTTATATTATTGTCAGTGGAGATGGTGATTTTAACAACATCAAAATGAACTGAGAGGATGATTTTTAGTTTATTGAAATTGTTTACTCGGGTATTGATCATAAAGAGGACTTCAAGCTGACTGGACATTGAGAACTTACTGCTCATACAGTCTGCCCATATACCAATAGTTTTCAAGCTGACTGGACATTGAGAACTTAATGCTCATACAGTCTGCCCATATACCAATAGTTTTCAAGCTGACTGGACATTGAGAACTTACTGCTCATACAGACTGCCCATATACCAATAGTTTTCAAGCTGACTGGACATTGAGAACTTACTGCTCATACAGTCTGCCCATATACCAAAGTGGGATGTGTGTATAATATTATGAAATTTTCTTGTATTTCTGTAAAGGGATCAAAGAAAACCCATAACCATTTAGTATTTTCAAAAACATTTTAGAACAGAAGTACTGAACAAAATGATTGTCAGTATCTGCTCTGCTTGCTCTCCAATTCTAATGGAAGTAATTTTATTATATTTGTAATATCCTCTGATATTCTTGAACGATTTTAATTACTGTTTATCTTAATAAACAGTAAATTACCCACATTTTCTATATATAAAAGAAATATTACAATCATAAAAACTGCATTGAAAGGAAGTTATAAAAAAATGTAAAGCATACCTTTTTTGTTTACTTAACTTTAATTGCAAGTTAAATTTTACATCTGACAATTTCAATAAAAATATATGACTTCAAAAGAAATTTTCATGATTTTTAAAATGGTATGTAACTTTGAAAAAATATTTCACAAACTTGTCCTGTAAGGTCAAATTAACCGAAGTGGCTGGATTCTCTCATGCTCATGCACCAAATTTCCATTTTACACAGCTGTCTGTCTGATTGGGCTTGAGTATGAATCCAGCTTATTATCCAACATGTTTGAGATCTAATTACATATGCACAAGTTCCAAGTTTGTTAAAAACCAAATCAGAATTATGGCCTCTAGAGTAGTAACTAGCTCAGTCTGTCAGATGCAAGATGTATGATTCATACCAATAGATCAAACTCAAATTAATTCCACATTTTGAAGATATAAACCTACATTTCAGACATCAAAATCAAATTTTAAAAAATGTGGCCTTCTGAGTAATAACAAGAAAATGCTGGCAGACGAATTTTCATGTTTTTCACAATCAGAATCAAATAAATACAGACCATAAGCATACTAATTGTAAATAATAAGATGGGTAACAAATATTTTCATTTAATCATTTCACTTACTGTCAGATAATGTTTTCACTTCTTCAGACTGAACGCTGAATGCACTCGTCCCTATGTCATTAGTGGCTGCCACTCGAAACACATACACTGTGTTGGGTCTTAAGCTGAAAATACATCAACTATAAGTTAAAACATTGTTGTTTTCGTTATAGGGTTTAATGCCATTTCTCAGCACAACAGAAGCTATACATGGCAGCCAGTAATTATGGCAGAAAAAGAATCTGGAAAAAACCCAGAAAAAACCAACGACCCACAAGAAGCTTACTGGCAAGCTTTCTCACATACCCACTTGGCCAAGTCCGAGACTCAAAACCATACAAAGGTGATATGGCAGTGATCTGTAATGGTGAGTGTTTTATATGGAAATGTAACAAAGGTATCTTGATATAAACACAATGCAGTTCATATTTTAAACAAGGTAATAGCATAAGTTTTAGGTTTTCATGTTTACCAGTTGCAATATATGAAGTAAAAATGTACAAAAACTAAACTAAAACTTGATATGAAGAAAACAAAACTTGAATGCCATATCTGCAGGAATAATTTTTATTTTATGCTTTCCAATGAATGTTATGAGAATCAGTTGCAAAATTTTTCACTTCTAGTTTGGTAAAATAATTTAGTTTTAGAATTAAAGGCATTGGTCCACTTACACATGCACTGTGTATGTTGTGACATTAGGTTGTATAAGATCAAGGACAGATGTCCAGTCCTGGCCCTGGCTCTTGTACTGTACAGTGTAGTTTCTCACTGGTCCATAGCCATTAAATCCCTGAGACCAGGTAATGGTTATTGTCCGGGACTGGATCTGGGACTTGCTGATAGTGGGTTGAGTAGGACTTTCTGGGGGTCCTTGGAAGAAACAAAATTGGTATTGATTAATGCTGGAAATATTGAGTGTGAGAGATGAAGTTTTTTAATTGTTTCTTTCATAAATAAATCAATCTACACATTCTCAAGGAGAAATAAGGGTTAAAACCTTTGAAATGGGTCAAAAGTCACCAAGGAAAAGACAATTTTTCAAAGTGATTTCAGCAAATACATATATTAAATTAAGCAGAAGTTTCAAAACTTTTTGTTCCCTGTAAAATGGGACAAAATTCTTCCATATACTGTGCAGATCTATTTTTTCTGATATTTGTGAATGAATTACATAAGAAAAAATAATACACAGTTTTCTCATATGACCCCTGGCCTACTAGAAAGGGATATAACTTTAAAACAGCCTTGGAGAATGTGAAGATTGATGTATTTTGCTGTGAAGCATTCAGTCACTGCCTAAAAGTTCCTTCACAATCATAAGAAATAATTCTACAATTACAACATGCAAACCACTCTCACAGTACATAAGTGCTCTTCCAGTAAAACTTACTTGTGACCATCTGCACTTTTTAATGTGGAGTAGTCATCCAAAGATATAACTTAAAATTTTGTGCTATTTTCATATAAACTTTCAGTAATCAGAGTGCTCTTGCATACATTTTTTCAAAAACAGGCTTCCCTGGATACCAAGTATGCTTCCCGGGATACCAAGTATGCTTCCCTGGATACCAAGTATGCTTATATATTTTTTTCAAAAAGCCTTCCCTGGATACCAATTATGCTTATATATATTTTTTTAAAAAGCCTTCCCTGGATAACAAGTATGCTTAACTGGAGCAACCTCAGTTCAAAGCACAGAAGTTATTCCTTAATGTGTACAAACCTTAATACCAGCATTTGTTAAATAAATCACACCAAATGACTGCAAATATATACCTTTTCTGATAACCAGATGCATGAAATGTTCATAGAAAATAAATATATTTCACAAGCCATATTAAATGAGATAGGAAATATTAATGGCCATGACCATTCCAAATTTGATGTCAAATATACATCCTAATTCCAATGCATCCTCAAAAATGATGTCACAGAGCCGAACTCATGTAATATTTTGTCAGCTGTCAATCTGTATGAGAGAAATGCTGGTAACAAGATACTAGTTAATGTAAGCATGCGAGAGGAGTAGTTATCCAAAGGAATGAATCTCTAAAACACACACATGCTAATTACACATACACTGTATCCTTCATTTATATGCAATCTCAGCTATTTTTATTTATAATTTTTCACATGTAAAAAGTAATTTTGTTTTACTTTTACTGAATGTCAGAATGTCAGGCAACTTTTTGAATATATTTTTGGAAGAATCTGGGTATTAATATAATGCATTTCATTTTCAAAATAAACTTTATTTTCGAACATTTTTTTCCATTAGCAAGATTGGCATACAGCATGGAAAATTAAGTGCACTACTTTTTCATGTATTGCCTTTGCAAATTACATATATACATTAATGATTTAAAACAATGGAAACTTACAACAAAACAAAAATCAAACTCCCTTATCATATATACTTGCATATAGGTCGAGTCAAACTGCTGCAAAATTGATCATGATCTTGGGAAGCATAATAATTGATCAGGATTTATGCTATTTATTCTACTCATTACTCCTCAGAAACTACACAGCACATTATGCAATAGCAGCAGATCTGGGTCTGTCTAAATGAACTTGTCTTTTAAGTGAGTATATTTCGTATATGTACATGTATAATTTCCAATGTTATAACTAAGAAGTACATTTTAAATCTAGGCACATAAAAACATTTGCACAAACACTTGATGTGGAAAAGTGGTCATATATAACTGATGCCATGAAATATTTTAAGTAATATGCTTGAGTTCAGTTAACATAGGTGCTTGACATGTTACATAAATGGTGCACAACTGTGTATTCTCACAGGGCATCTCACATTACAATCATATCATACTGTGCTTAGGACAGATTGACTGGCCATTCAAACAAAACAGCCAATTTATATATCTCATGATAGGGTGCATTGGCTATCTGCTTGGTTATCTTGACAATTAAAAGGGTTACATTATGTGGAAAATGCACTATGGTTATATTGACCATTAAAAGGGGTACATTATGTGGAAAATGCACTATGGTTATATTGACCATTAAAAGGGGTACATTATGTGGAAAATGCACTATGGTTATATTGACCATTAAAAGTAGTACATTATGTGGAAAATGCACTATGGTTATATTGACAATTAAAAGGTGTACATTATGTGGAAAATGCACTATGGTTATATTGACAATTAAAATGGTACATTATGTGGAAAATGCACTATGGGTATATTGACCATTAAAAGGGGTACATTATGTGGAAAATGCACTATGGTTATATTGACCATTAAAAGTAGTACATTATGTGGAAAATGCACTATGGTTATATTGACAATTAAAAGGGGTACATTATGTAGAAAATGCACAATGGTTATATTGACAATTAAAAGGGGTACATTATGTGGAAAATGCACTATGGTTATATTGACAATTAAAAGGTGTACATTATGTGGAAAATGCACTATGGTTATATTGACAATTAAAATGGTACATTATGTGGAAAATGCACTATGGTTATATTGACCGTTAAAAGGGGTACATTATGTGGAAAATGCACTATGGTTATATTGACAATTAAAAGGTGTACATTATGTGGAAAATGCACTATGGTTATATTGACAATTAAAATGGTACATTATGTGGAAAATGCACTATGGTTATATTGACAATTAAAAGGGGTACATTATGTGGAAAATGCACTATGGTTATATTGACAATTAAAAGGGTATATTATGTGGAAAATGCACTATGGTTATATTGACAATTAAAAGGGTACATTATGTGGAAAATGCACTATGGTTATATTGACAATTAAATGGTGTATATTATGTGGAAAATGCACTATGGTTATATTGACAATTAAAAGGGGTACATTATGTGGAAAATGCACTATGGTTATATTGACTGTTAAAAGGGTTACATTATGTAGAAAATGCACTATGGTTATATTGACCGTTAAAAGGGGTACATTATGTGGAAAATGCACTATGGTTATATTGACCATTAAAAGGGTTACATTATGTGGAAAATGCACAATGGTTATATTGACAATTAAAAGGGGTACATTATGTGGAAAATGCACTATGGTTATATTGACCGTTAAAAGGGGTACATTATGTGGAAAATGCACTATGGTTATATTGACAATTAAAAGGGTACATTATGTGGAAAATGCACTATGGTTATATTGACAATTAAAAGGGGTACATTATGTGGAAAATGCACTATGGTTATATTGACAATTAAAAGGGTACATTATGTGGAAAATGCACTATGGTTATATTGACAATTAAAAGGGGTACATTATGTGGAAAATGCACTATGGTTATATTGACAATTAAAAGGGTATATTATGTGGAAAATGCACTATGGTTATATTGACAATTAAAAGGGTACATTATGTGGAAAATGCACTATGGTTATATTGACAATTAAATGGGGTATATTATGTGGAAAATGCACTATGGTTATATTGACAATTAAAAGGGGTACATTATGTGGAAAATGCACTATGGTTATATTGACAATTAAAAGGGGTACATTATGTGGAAAATGCACTGTGTAATGGATAAGGAGTGCACATCCTCTGAAAATATCATGCTTATTTGAAGCAGAACCTCTGGTCATTTAGAACTGTCCAAGACTTTCAAAAGGATCCAATCAATCAGGAATGGAATAACACCAATATAATCAAGAAAAAAAACTTCAACTGCCAATGACTTCTTCATCATCAAGAAATAACAAGAACAGGCCTGCATGTTGAACCCATGATCTAAAGTATTGCCAAAAATGTAACCAAAGCCACAACTGATGACAATTGTCCTTCCAGAAAAGTGACAGCTATATCTTGCTTCATACTACATGTGGACTCACCAATAATGTTTCTCATTGTCAATCTGAAAAATACAGTGTTGCATCCAGAAATCATCAAGAAAGAGCGAACTCCCCCTCCACACCCAAATGGAAGTGTATTAATGGCAAGATGTAACTCCATCAAATTGCTTCCCAACTTACCATTCAATCAAGCTTCTGAGTAGACAGTCTTTCAGTTCTCCCTCTCCAGCATCTGAAGGCATTCCCATAGCCAAGTAATTTTGGTGCACTCTTGTAATTTAATAAGCATTAACCGATTAAGTCTAACAGAATTTAGCCATTCAATGAATCCATACAATTATCATCTTCAGCCACCTCAGTAATGTGGTAATTTCTGTATGGAAACTATTTATATTCTTAGACATGTGGTAACAGTATCTTTACTCCTCAAGGTAAAATTACATATGCATGCATATTGGATAAATTTCTTGGGATTCCAAGTTATAAATACAAACCAGTTAGCTCAATGGAAAAGACGTTTGGAATAATGCCTGGAACATTTCAAAGCCAAAAAAAACAACTTCAAAAATTACTACATTTTGATTTTATTATCAAGCACCATTATGTAAAACATGTAGAAATGTGTTCCTTTTCCACAATTTCTCCCCTATTAAACTTGTATTCTTGCTCACAGTATGAAGGAATAAAAAAAAAACTGTAGCATAAATGAGGGGAATTTTGCAGCTGTGCAGCCTGGATGAGGGGAATCCTTCAAATGGGAGCCTGGATGAGGGGAATTCTGCAACTGCACAGCCTGGATTCAACACTGTAACACTCTTCCAATTAAACATCTGATAAACTGATAAATTAACTTGATTCTGAATGACCCCAAATTTGTTTTTTTTTTTACCCTGCATAATGCAAATAGGACATAATCAAAAACTTAAGTTACAACTGCAAATTGTGGTCATGGAACACTGATGTCTGACCGCAAGGACCTATTGAATGTGGAATGACATCATGGAGGCATCAATCCAAAGTTGCTGTACTCTGCAGATAGCAATATCAAAGAAACTAACCTGAAAAAGAAATCTGTCAAGTCACTGAGGTGTATAATACAGATCACTGGGATTACAATTTGATATATATTTTGTTGTATTCATCAAGACATATCCAGGCACAAGGCTGTATGACTCTGCGGCCATAGAAAACCCTAGAATCTTACCAAGAGACAAAACTCAAGCAGGGCATGAAAAATGGACAGATGGTGCTGACAAAAGTAACATTTGAGACCATTCCAATTCAAACCAGATCATGAAAATGGAACATGACTATATTACTAACTTCTGTCAATCATGGTGTAAACTTCCACAGATGCTGTTTCTCCCCATCCCTGAAGTGTCTTGGCAGTGACATTGAAAATGTAATATGTCTCCCTCTTCAAGTTGGTGACTGTGTACTCTCGTATACTGGGTGTCAGGGGTGGGCTGTTGATCCACTGACTTGTATTGCCTTTCTCTCTATATGACACCATGTAATTAGTAATAATACCATTTGGTTCCAGTGGTGACTCCCAAACAATACGTGCCTGATTGTATGTCACTTCCGGGAACCAAATAATGACAGGTGGGCCTGGAACTGAAATGAGAGGAAGATATTTTCATCATTGATCCAACTGACTTGCCCCTCTTGCCATGCATGCACACATACACATATCAGATTTCAGCTGAATTCTGGAATGAGTATTACTATTATTATTATTATTATTATTATTGCTGAATATTCACCTATTAACACTTCTTATTTCATTATGAAAAACTGAACAATAATTTCATTTTCTTAAAATTTAATGCAAGAAACTTTTAATGCTTATGACCTGTGGTATTATTTGATTCTTCTATGACAGATTCATAAATATCTGTGATAATTCTTTTGCACTGCAAAATAATTTAGATTGATACTATATGCAAGTGAACAAAAGTTCTGTACAATCTGATGTCCTGCCAACCTATCATGTAATCATGTACTATAACTATATCTGGTAAAACCCCGAAACCTTGCTAAAATGTGAATAGTTTATAACTTGTTAAGTCATTAAACGTGAACTTTTAAAAGCTTGAACAAATAACACGTAAAACTTTAAGTATATACTTTTTAAAACCCTGAACATGTAACTTACAAAATCTTGTACATATGACTTGTAAACTCCTAAACTTTTTTAAAAAATGTAAAATATAACTTGAACAAAAATGAGCACATAACTTGTAAACACCTGAACAACCAGCTTATACAAGAACATGTACACCAAACTTGTATACACCTAATCAGACAAAAAAAAGCTTATAATAATGTCTCATCTTCTGCTAATGCTGGTCAGACAAAATTTTCATACCATCAGCATGAGTCTGGACTTTTACTTCTGGAAAGCTAAGAACTCCGTCTCCAATGGAAGTATAAGCCAGTACCTGGATTTCATATGTGACAAACTTGCGTAGGTTATGTATGAGACAGAATTTTGTCTCATTCCCAACAACATTTTGCTGCACTGGAGTGATATTTTCCTCGTCTGATCTGTACCGGACCTAAAACGAAATAAACTGATGCCTTGAATAAAAATTTTATTCAACTAATCTTGTATCTGATAACATTTTCGTTATGTAATAACTTGTAGCTAACTTGCATCTGATAAACCTTTTCATTGAACTAAACCTGTATCTGATAACCCTTTTCATTCAACTAAACTTTTATCTGATAACCCTTTTCATTCAAATAAACTTGTATCTGATTACCCTTTTCATTCAACTAAACCTGTATCTGATAACCTTCATTTAACTAGAACTTGTACTTGATAACCCTTTTTATTCAACAAGAAATTGTATTTGATAACATTTTCATTCAAGAAAAACTTGTGTCTGATAACAATTTTCATTCATCTAGAACTAGCATCTGTTAATCCATTTCATTCGATGACAACTTATGTCTGATAAACCTTTTCATTCAACTAGAACTTGCATCTGATAACCCTTTTCATTTAATGACAACTTATGTCTGATAACCCTTTTCATTGAATGACAACTTGCATCTGATAACCCTTTTCATTTAATGACAACTTATGTCTGATAACCCTTTTCATTTAATGACAACTTGCATCTGATAACCCTTTTCATTTAATGACAACTTATGTCTGATAACCCTTTTCATTTAATGACAACTTGCATCTGATAACCCTTTTCATTTAATGACAACTTGTATCTGATAACCCTTTTCATTAAATGACAACTTATGTCTGATAACCCTTTTCATTTAATGACAACTTATGTCTGATAACCCTTTTCATTTAATGACAACTTGTATCTGATAACCCTTTTCATTTAATGACAACTTATGTCTGATAACCCTTTTCATTTAATGACAACTTATGTCTGATAACCCTTTTCATTAAAATGGAACTGACCTTTACCAATACTATTTACCTTATGTAAATCAAACAAGTTCCAATCCAAACAGTTTAAGAATTTGAAAAATTGTTATAATCACACAAAAATTTAATATGGTCTTCTACATATGCATGTCAAATGTCAACCGGAGGCTTAATCATGCTAAGAAAGTCTCCATAAAAGGTAAGATCTATATTCAAAAAGGTCACAACAAAGGTGGCTTCACCTCAACAGGACCTGAAAATAAAACCAGGTCATCTAACACAAAAAGTAATATTTGTCAAACTGTGCTAACATCCAGGTCAGAAATTATCTCAGAAAATTTGAAAAGTGTGTTTAAAAAACTTTTAAAAACCTGAGAAATTGCTGTAATAGATTGATAATCCATTGAGGTTATTTACATAAAATATAAATATGCCTCTAGCATTTCATTTGTCCACTTGACGAATTGTGCAACAAAGATCTCTAATAAAAAATGCCCTACTCCAAAGAGTAAGCAAAGATACGTAAACAATTTTACATTTGTTGTCATGGCCTGAAATCTAATCGAGTTGTCTAAATATGGATCCAAACAAGCTACCAAATGTTTTCATCGGTCTGTGTTGAGTGATCTATGCACCAACAAGCTTATTGGACCAGATGGATGGAAAAGACCAAATCATTTACTGAACATGGGCCCAATGGATGGAAAAAACCAAATCATTGACTGAACTTGTGTACAATGTGTACAAAACTGCCACAAGTACTGACCCCAAACAGCTTTCACATTTAATGTCATTTTAGTCCATACTTTAAGCTGCAACTGACTCTGACGTATGTTTTGGTGCATGTGATCAGATTAGCACTCCAGTAATTAATTCTTGATAGTTGAACAGTTTACTGTACAAAATGAGGTAAGTCTGTTGCATGAACCTTCAATAACAAGATTTTCTAGTCAAGGTCTAGAAATAATTACAACACACTTTTTCCCCACTGATGTCTTTCATTACATTTGGGGCTTAATAGTCTTCAAAATATCTTCATCAAAATTTCACATCTCATCAGGGTTTCATAGTTTCTACCTTGTTATATTCATAGAGTTTTAAGCATTGAATTACTTTAGTAATCTTTTATTTCTTCAGATAAGTAAATTATGTTTTGAAGACCCAGAGCCACAGACATTTTCGAAAGACTATGAGTAAAAAAGAAATGCTTTTATTTATATATAGATATTTTGTAAATCTGAGAGGGAACCAAAGAGAGATGTGAGAATTTTTTTTAAAAAATTTAAACAAAAAAACCTGCAAGAAAGCTGAGGAAAAAAAATGCACAATGAATTTATTATATGGCAAGGTCTATTTTAAAAAAATCCTCAAAAGATGAATGAATGTAATTTTGACTTTCTTTCATCATTTTCAACTTTCTCCAATGACCTGACCTTCCTATAACCAGGTCAAGCTATTAACACCCTTAGGTCTTGTTTGAGTTTGGTATAATATCCAATGTTTAGGCCTTGTGCGAGTTTGGTAAAACATCCATCCCTTAGGCATGGTGGGAGTTTGGTATAATATCCAACCCTTAAGCCTAGTGTGAGTTTGGTATAATACCCAACCCTTAGGCCTTATGATAGTTTGTTATAATTACCAACCATTTGGCCTAGTGTGAGTTTGGTATAATATCTAACCCTCAGGCCTAGTGTTTGTTACAATATCCAATCATCAAACCTTGTGAGAATTTGGTATCATAAAAACCCTTAATCCTAGTTTGAATTTGGTATAATATCCAACCCATTGTCCTATTGTCAGTTTGGTATAATATCCAACCCTTAGGCCTTTTGAGAATGTGCTATAGTATTCAACCTTTCTGCCTAGTATGAGATTAGTATAAATATCCAACCCTTAGGCTTTGTGAGAGATTGGTATAATGTCCAACTGTTAGGCCTCGTGAGAGTTTGGTATAATATCCAACACTCAGGCGTTGTGAGAATTTGGTAAAATATCCATCCCTTAGGCCTAGTGTGAATTTGGTATAATATCCAACCCATTGGCCTATTGTCAGTTTGGTATAATAACCAACCCTTAGGCCCTGTGAGAATGTGCTATAGTATCCAAACCTTCTGCCTAGCATGAGATTAGTATAAATATCCAACCATTAAACTTTGTGAGAGTTTGGTATAATATCCAACTGTTAGGCTTTGTAAGAGTTTGTTATAATATCCAACACTCAGGCCTTGTGAGAATTTGTAAAATATCCATCCCTTAGGCCTAGTGTGAATTTGGTATAATATCCAACCCTATGGCCTACTGTGAGTTTGGTATAATATCCATTCCTTAGGCCTTGTGTGAGTTTGGTATTATCCAATCCTTGGGCCTTATGAGAGTTTGGTATTATCTAACCCTTAGACCTTGTGAGAGCTGGTATTATCTAATCATTATGCCTAGTGGGAGCTTGGTATAGTATCCAACCCTTAGGCCTTATGCAATTTTAGTGTAGTATCCAACCCTTAGGCCATGTGAGAATTTGTTGCAATATCTAACCCTTCAACTTAGTGAGAGTTTGGTATAATATCCTATCCTTAGGTCTAGTGTCAGTTTGGTATAATATCCAACCCTTATGCCTTGTGAGAGTTTGGCATAGTATCCAACCTTTAGGCCTTGTGTGAGTCTGGTATAGTATAAAACATTGAGAGGAAAGCTCTAAGTATTCAAATTGTGCCAGACTGTGTGGATACCATATTATTTCTGCCTCCTGTATTAATCTATGGATATAAACAGGAGGAAAAAGCTTCCAATGAATGATAAAATATCAAATTGGACACTGCCTCTTCCTACAAAATTATAAAAGAAAGCAGCCAAAAATAAACTGTACAATGAAAAAATTATATTAGCCAAAAGTAATGAATAAGATCGTACCTTGTATGTTTGGTACAATGAACATAAATATTTGCCAAAAGCAGAAATGACATTTTACCTTGTATCCTTTTATCATCCCATTTGTGTCCAGTAAGGGTACATCTCCCCAGGTTACATTGACACTGGTTGAGGACTTGGCCACAGCCTGAACATTAGATGGCCCTGCACTAGGCACTGAAATAATGTTCACAGAATCTAGTTAAAAATCAGTGACAGGGACTAATCCTGGACATATGATGATTATATCAATTCTTAAACTGATCATCATGCACCCTTATAATGAATAATTAAAGCTAGATTTCCTCTTGAAATAATGATACTAGTTCCACTATAGATCAAAAATATTTTGACAAATCTATCCCTGGCATGCCACAGCTGAGCAGTAATCAATTATATTTAAAGGTCACCGGCCACACTCCAACATTTTTCTGTTTACATTTGATTTGCATTACATGATCAAAAGTGGTTATACTCGAACAAAAATATTATCAAATGTGAAGAAGAAATAATTTGATTTCTCGAAAAAGACATATACAATGCAGTTACTACTCCTTAGCTATGATTTCCAGCTATAGAGGACGCCAGCCATAATTGATGTATATTTGTCCCCACAAAATGAAGTACATGCTTCTTGCTGTTGAAAAATAAAACATAAACCATGGGTAGTAAACATTTAAAACTACTGAAAACTAAGTTACTGTTCTTCCTTATATCGATATGCATGCATGATGCACTTGATTGTGTAGCTTTCAAAACTGTTCCATTGTTTCAATCTTTTTTTAAAATTCCCATTTATACAAGTAAAAAGGAATCAATGTTGGCTTCTCAATGTCCGCAGACTTTATTACAAAAAAAATAAAAGAAAATCAGCAAATTTAAATGAATCCAAAGAAACCAAACATGACTTCCTTATGTCGACCAACTTCATAAAATCAGCACACTTAAAAGATACAAAAGTCAGTTTTCAGGGATGTTTGCTTTATAATAAAAAAAACCTTTGTATCTGATATCCTGTTGGAAAGTTTAAGGAAAGAGTTTAGTGCTCACTTAAAAGTTGTGTTTATCCATCACGCCCGGCTTCTATTGGTTTCCCAAATGTGATCATAATTTGTGTTGGCAGGGCAAATAGTAAACACAACAATAACATGCTTTAATAATACTTTTGTAATGCATGCTAGGGAAAATATTATCATTTGCACCCACAGTGAATGTATTTTAAAAAAATTATTTTTATTTGCACCTTGGAATGTCATGCATGAATGGAGGATAAGCGATACACACTGCAGTAAGGACGCATACACAAAGCAGCATCCACTGCATACACAGAGTTCATGGGTATATTTTTTTCTTTAATAAATTTTGCATAATGAAAAAAGAATGAATAAATGATAACAATGCAAGGTTAGTTTCATTCATTTTATTGTCAAGCAAGTATATGTTTATCATTTTTTGTACCTTGCAAGGTGGGAGGCACAAATTCAACACAACAATAATTCCTTTCTTATTTGTATGGAATAATGGGAGGAAATATGATTGACAAGATTGACTAGTAATGAAAAGCTTTTAATTTATGTGCGCACACACTAAGACAACTTGAAAAAGAAAAACACACAATAAAATTAACTGGTAAGAGCTTCAAATTGCAGCAACATTGACAAAATGTTTTAACATTATTATTATTCTCTCTTTCTCTCACATGTAACTGAGTGTATATTATATGCAGCAGTGCTACAACGTGAAGCCTAAAATTAAATATATTTGTTTTAATATCTTGTGTATACTACTACCCTTAGAAAAATGTATACATATTCTGTAGAATATTATCTGTTAAGTTTTATTGTTTAATAAATGAATATTGATAATATGACCGGAAGACTTAAATTTGAAATATCGTTGTGCAGATGCATATACTTTTTAGCATAAAAAATATTTATATTTTAATTAGAACGAGCATGATAAGTCTGCTTGTGTTTTCTCTCATATATGTGTACATTGCAAAGTATGATCATTATCTTTGAAAGAAAATCAATTGATTTAAAGTTTTTTTTATCTACAACCAATTCCTAAAACGTACCTTACATAGTATCTACTTGTTTTAAGAGAAAGAAATAGTTCAAACTATTGTTAAGTTGAACCAAATTGTCTTTCAAGTTGAGCTGAATTGTCTTTCAAGTTGAGCCGAATTGTCTTGGGCCAAACTTATTATAACATGGCATTAATGATGCAACTTTCCCATCCCCTCACACGATTCTATCTTACAGCTTGAATTCTTTTTTTTTTTTGTAAACAGGATCTTTCAGAAAAAGAAAGAATACTTTTTCCCATCATGACTCTTTTGGTAACATCCATATGCATCATAGTGCATCATATTTGCTGTACAAAAGCATGATCATAAGATATATTACATATACGTTGAGAAATTAAACACTTGGAAGGCTAGATTGAATAGATGGGATAAATGTACGTCATATCCGTGTTTGGCATGTGGAAACTACTGATTGTTTACGGAGATTGCCAAATACTTTTTTAATTTACAAAAGTGGATTTTTAAGTCTAATTAAGCATTTTTATTGTCTGCATACATAACAAATGCATTTTGTTAATGAATATAATATCACATGTTTATACAATATAGGTGGCCGGTGACTTTTAAACCCAGTAACATCAACATACAAAGAGAATTTACTGGGGGGAGGGTTTCTTCATGAAATCCAAGTATCTGTAAATAATAGTGACTGGACTAGAATTTGTCACACTGTTCTAAATATAAATTTTAAACAAATGTTTTCGATAACAAAATAATTTATCTGAATGGCATCCTTATTGTGAAAGCACTATAAGTGTCCAAATACTCCAACATCACTGTACTAACATTGCAAGTTTCTAAGATACCTTGCTTTATAATTAAAGCACTATAAGTGTCCAATTATGTGAAAACTCCAACATCACTGTACTAACATTGCAGGTTTCTAAGATACCTTGCCTTATTGTGAAAGCACTATAAGTATCCAAATACTCCAACATCAATGGACTAACATTGCAGGTCTCTAAGATACCTTGCTTTATAATGAAAGCACTGTAAGTGCCCAAATATGTCAAAACTCCAACATCACTGTACTAACATTGCAGGTTTCTAAGATACCTTGCCTTATTGTGAAAGCACTATAAGTATCCAAATACTCCAACATCAATACTAACATTGCAGGTCTCTAAGATACCTTGCTTTATAATGAAAGCACTGTAAGTGCCCAAATATGTCAAAACTCCAACATCACTGTACTAACATTGCAGGTTTCTAAGATACCTTCCACAATGTAAAAGTGATTTTAATCCAGTTTACAGATCTGACAAAATAACTGCTGACATTACGAACATCACTGAAGATAGCAAGTTAATGGGTATATTAAGGAATTCAATGAGAAAATTTTGCTTAAATGCCAATTGGTGCAAACATGTACTATAAGTATATCAATACACAATAAAAGCCAACAATTACAAAAAAAATTGACACACTGTACAGACACGTGGAAGTGGGTGGGTGGGCAGGTGAGAGTGAGGATGGATGAAAACATGGCAAAACCAAAAAAATAGTGCACATATTAGTCTAATACTTATTGGGGTTAGGATTACGACAAGGAAATCGCAAGTGAGCAATGAGCAACAGTCTTTGAGTAGACAAAAACAAACCATTTCAAGGTTGTCCTTACAGTCTTACAGCAGATAATAAACAGTCCACTTCAAGGCTATACAATGATAGTCTTGCAGTAGGTAAATAATTTAACTTACAGACGAAAATTTCTAAAACTCCATTAACAAATACCAATATGCATATTTTTCTCATGCATTGGTTAATCAAATATAAAATAGTATCTATTTGATAATCAATCAATTAATCAGATTTAATTACAAAATAAATGACAGATGTATTGAACAAATGAAACATAGGTAAGACAAAAAATGGTACCACATTGTCCAACAGGACACCATGAAAACAAGACTGTCTTGAATGCAAACATAAATGCTTCACTTCAGCACTGGGTGTACAAGTCAGAATACAGTGAAACACTGTGGATAAACTACATCATTATAAGGAGTTAAAAAAGGACCTATAACAGAAATGAAGTGGGCACAGAAGAAAACAAAATTTAACACTGCTAATGTACTGCCATAATACAACAACTCTTTAACAATGAAACATGTACAACAAATGAATTAATTGAGTATCTGCTGTGCCCTGTCAATTCTCTTGACAAAATTTTTAACAAAAAAAGTAATTGACAATAGGCATATCCTACCAGATTCTCGTGTTCTTTCTACAGTGGTAGGACTGAAGGAGCTGTTGCCCACATCATTATAAGCCACCATTTTCACTTCATATTCCATCCATTCCTCAAGCCTATCAATGATGTTGCTATCCGTATTAACCCCTTCCAGGGTGATGACGCGGAAATTGTCTAAACCATCCTTTAACTTGTAATACATCCTGTATCCACGAGGCACTCCATTCCAAGCAATCTCAGGTAGAGGCTGAAAAATGCACCAAAAATAAATTACTCTAAATTTATAAGCTCAAATTTTCAAGTTTTGTGAAAAACTAGATTTTTGCTCGTACTTTAAGAACTGTGGCAAGCATTGAAAGAGTTTTTAAAGATGGTTTTATTTTTGTTTGGTCCTTAAATTTGTGGCTTGTACATATAAGAAGAGTGAGAAGGGTGTGTTGTTTCTAAAGATGGTGTTCTTTAAATCTGCAGCTTATACATTTAAGGACAGGGGTAAGGGTGTGTGATTTCTAAAGATGGTGTTCTTTATAAATTTGTGGTTTGTAGCAACAATGAAATCCATGAAAACAGCCATTCATAACATCTGCAAGCGCTAATTAAGTTACAATACTTACCTGATTACATTAACATTAGGATCATTCTGCTACCACTGAATTCAGCCATCTCTGAAGGATGAAATATACTTTTTATCTCTGTAACCTACTAAATAAGGGAACCAACTCTTACTGGTGAACTCTTACTTGATCAGTTTAAAGTAGATGGAATCCTTTAATAGGATGCATGAACTGCTGGGAAGGGTGGAAGGAAATTCTGGTAATATGATTCTCCATCAAATACATTAGCATCAGGAGAAATATTATGCATCCAACCTGTGTCATCCTGTAGGAACTTGATTCCTTTACTTAAAGGATGAACTTCTAATGTTAGCTTAGTGCAATAGAAGATGTGTGTATATGTGTTAAATTTATCTTTGTGTGATCTCACACCTGATTAATCTTCAATTTGAAAGTTTTGCTTATGAATTCATCTCAAGTGATATTGTTGTGCAAGGGTCTCAAGTTGTGCTTTCATGATCAAGGCAAGGCAAATGTCTAGTGGCCTGACAAGATTTGACTCTGTACTTTGCAATGCCAGATGATGCAAACTGAAGATGGAGAATCTATACTAGGCATGCCAGCCAAATGAATCCATTATGCCTGGAATTGAGACATCATGTTCAAAGGCCATTCTCTTGGAAATCTCAGATTTTTCATGAGCTCAATATCTTGATAATCATGTGAGAGTTTAGAGAATGTAAATTTAATAGCTCCCTTTAGCCAAGTGGTCAGCATTTTCAGTGTTGTCTTGACTTCCTTAAGTGGTAGGAATACTCTTTTATGGCCAATGCAGATATTCTCTTGGGAATGTAAGTGATTCTGCTGTTTGAGGAGAGCATATAGTTATTTGTTAGTTGCCTAGTGATGGCAACCTGTTTTTGGAAACAAAATCTCTTTATATTAATAGATTCTACAAGCTATTAAAAAGGAACTACATGTAGTTTGGATCGACAGACTACTCATAGCTCAATCAGCCTCCATGATAAAGTCAGTACTATCAGGAAGCAATTCTTGTCTGGTAACAGATCTTTGTGGTGAAAGACATGGACTCACACTGAAATGAACTGTGCCATATCAAGACACAGGAGAGGTTCCATTTTGGGAACAAACATGGTAAGGATATGTCGTAATTTATCATCAAGTCTGACAAGTCCTTGTTGCAGCCAATGTGATCTTTCCTCTGATATCTGAACCTGTCTGAAATGATGAAATAGTATTTCTTGCTTATGATGTGCACTAAATTTGTGTCCTCAAAGAGGACAAGAAACAAGTTAGCTGGGAAATGGTTTTTCCTAGTATGAGTGACATTACTGACATGATATCAAACATTAAATGTTGCCATTTTACCTCATATACCTTCAAAGTAATGGACCTTCAAGTAGTTGTGATCTTCTCTGTAAGTTAAGGTCAGAAACACATTTCACACAGAGCATCCCCGACAAGAGTCAAGCATGAATGATTTTCTCTGGACATGAATGAAATAGTTATATCTCCAGCTACTTAAGCAGTGCAAGTGTTCCCACAATTTTTCTAGATATGCCTTTATCCAAATCGAGATTATTAATCCAGAATGAAAAGGGGCAATCAGAGCTCTTTTGCAATCTGTAACCCTCATTTTCTGAATTATCTTCAGAATCAGAAGCCGTGGGGAAAAGACATATGCCCAAACTAACTCCCAGCTCATTGAAAGGATATCACTGGCCTATGTTTCTGGGTCTAGAAATGGAGTCTTCGTGAATTGTGGGTGGTTTGTTGTTCCACCTCATTGCATATGAGTTTAGAATCTGTTGGCATGCACAAGAGAGATGGATACAGACCACTCTGCATGAAGCAGTTACTATTTTCTTGATAACGAGTTTGGAAACACCAACAATGGTAACCCAAACAAAAAAACAACAATCTGGTGATTCTGTTCTTCCTTCTTCAACAAGGTACATCACTACAACTAAATTGTTGGATATATTATCAGGCATCTTTTCTTGGATGCATTCTACCCAAGTGTGGGAGTCAGTCAAAATAGCTTTCATTCCCAAGACTGATATTAAGAGCCTTTGTTTGCTGCATCCACTTGCTATTGACTATCACAGTCTGATAGCATGTGTCCTCCACAACTCATCAAAATGGAATTTGTTGTGGGCTTTTTTTAAATCATTATTCCCAATGCTATCCACTCTTTCTTGCTTTTTAAAATGGGAATGTTTAATTTTAGCTGAGATCATAATATGGTAATCTAACTGACCCAAGATAGGGTACTACTGTGCAAGACAGCCATCTACAGAGGGTAAATGCAAAGGTAGCTGATGTGGAAAAAAGATCTTCTGCTACAATGAATAGTCCATGGAGCTGAAACAGAAATAAAAGTATCATTGTTGACACTGCTTCTGATGTATGAACAAGACACAACAAGCATGTATTAAGAACTCCATACTTAAATAAATGAAATGTTGAGAAGAGGTTGTGTTTCCCCAAAGCTGATTCAGAAGAAAAATGTGGCCAACTGAACTTCTTTACAAGAAGTCACCAAAAATGTGATTATAATGAGCCAACCTCCAAATAAAATGAGATTGATTACATTTTCAATTTTCCCCCATATTTGAATGAAAAATCAACAAATTACCTTATTTAATTACCTTAAACACCTTATCAAATTGCTTTTAACTGTTTGATTTTTTAAATCACTGGTCGATAAGAAACCTTTTGTCACTTTTAATTAATCCTACATATAACCTTTTGTGTGGCACTAAATAGCCTAAGAGTGCTAATATGAAGGGCAACAGTCAACACAATGTTCCTGACCAACTTTGGCATGGCCTTTAACACTTATCTGTCCACTTTGTAACATAGTGGAGCAGGTATTTTTAAGATAGAAATATCTTTGTCTAGGCCAGGAATATCTGAATACGGAGAATCAGTTAGTTGAGAACTTTACAAGCAAAATACTCTGCCACTCTGCCTGATGAAGGCTCTGGAAATACTAGTGTCATGAAAATTATCTGAGAGATGCCCTGTAATTGGTAATTGTGGCAACATTATGAACAGCAGATTCCTGTTATCATCATCTATGTCCGCAGATGCTTTGACTTGATAAGTGGAGGAAAGCATGATTGTAAATTTCTATGATTGAAGGAAAATTTCATCAGTTTCATGTTTGGATTGGAATGTTCATGCATGATTGTTGCATTCATCTCCAGTACATGCATATAACATACCAGATGGCAATGATGATCTACTACATGTATATTCCTTAACAGCATAATGCCAGTGTGCCATTTAGCACAATGATGGTCAGCCTGGATGGGTGGCAGGACAGCCAGTAAGTTAGCTGTGTAGATTGATGGGTGTAATATGCTGTCACTGTTGGAAGATGTAATTGTCTGGCCAGCTGTCAGTCCAAGATGATGGCAGAAGCACAACTGCTACATGGATTATCCAGACAGACTGATCAGTAGGCTGATTGGATGGCATATGGCTGATAATAAGCAACTTGCAGGCCAGTCTGACAGGTGATGTTAAATGACAGTCCTTTATGCCTTGTTTTAATATTTCCAAAGCCATGTATTGGTGTGGAAAGGAACTTACATCCAGTGTGATGCCAATTTACATTTGTATCAAATTCTCTCAATGTCTGATCAATTTTTGGAATCACTTGTCATGAACCTGTTTTGATCAGCAATCAACACTAGCACTGTTTTTTGTATCTTTGTTCAGGGTGGAGGTGGCATCTCAAAAGGCTTGTTTTTCTTGGCCCTTCTGATGCCTTTGTAAGACATCTTCTGTCCATAACAAACACAAATTACATATTCGAAGATGTGCACTTGGTATAGGACCATCAGGACTTGTGATTGTTCTCTACAATATTAAATTGTCTGCACTTTTTGCTCTGTATTTGCCATTTCTGCAAGGAAACAAAAGCAAAGAACCGCATGCAACAAATATATATTTGCTGAAATACAGGTGAATTATTGCAATAAATTTCAATATAACAATGCACAACAATTTTCATGCCATGAATCAAATCAAAGAAACAATAAAACAAACAGTCCAAAGATGCAAGAATAAAAGTAAATTCAGCAGAAATCATGCAAATATTGTATGCACAATATTTAATGTTTTGACATACAAAATACTTAAAGGATATGATGGATGATCAAAATTAAGTAACTATTTAAATCTATTTTAGGAGGTACTGCTGACATGTAAGCAAAAGTACAAACTGTTGATGTCTGGGATACTGGTTGCTACCTAATGAGAATAGACAAGTTTTACTTGTAAGGGTTGCTCCCCTTTATCTGCATGTTATTCAAATGGAAAGACCTTTGCTTGTCATTAAAAAATGGAATCAGAAGATGAAGAGTAATCCTGATGACAATTTGATAATGCATCTGACAGAAAAAAAAATTCTTTATGCCAAAAAAAACTGGGTCAAACTGATAAAGTTTTGATTGGTTTGAGTTACTTACCTTGAAATGCATCTTCATACTAATTTTAATGAGTATAGGTAAAATATAGTCAAAGATATTCAGGGTGTAAGAAGCAAATGTAAGAAAATACAGAACTCGTATATGCATAATAAACTGTATCTCATTTAGCAAGTTTGGACTAAGTTACCTAATTGTGATTTATCCATTTAATAATTTTTATGATTTTAAGCTAAACAGTATAAAAGATACCAAGGGTGTAAAGAGTAAATATCTAAAGTACAAAATTAACTCAAGCCTCAAAATTACATTAGTGACCTTGTTTGGTATGGATGGTTACTATTTCTGAGATGCACCCTTGTACCAGTTCTCGCCTGTGTAGGTGACATAAGGGAGATAATAAGTTGCAGCCAAACTCTATAAATGGAGTATAACAAAAACTGGTGCTTTTGGGCCCTTTGTAGGTCCTCTTACTTACAGTCCAGCTGACCCTGATGGCTGTAGCATTAAGGGCCCTGACAGTCACATTTCCTGGGGGTACACTGGGGGCATCCTGAAGGGTTTGAAATATTCCAGTGGGACTACTCGAATTGCTCTGGCCAACTATATTCTCAGCAATCAGGCGCAGGCGATAGTTAGTAAATGGGCGTAAATTATACACCAGAATGGATCTAGCATCTGGATCTGACACCTGGTAAATTTCTTTCCAAGCACTGTCACTCCCCTCAAGAGCCTGAACAATCCAGCGAGTAATTGAAGTCTTCCCATCATATCCTGGGTAGAACTGAACCAGCACAGACCTGGCCTGAATGTTTGAAAAAGCAAGGTCACGGGGAGGCTGTGGAAGCTCTGAAAGGCAAAATATACATAACAAGAACAAACTGGGCAAACACTGAAAGTATCTACTATTTGAACTTGCAAACAGAGAAGAAAATTTCTACCAATCTTGGAAATTTTTGACACATGAGGAATAAATAGAATAAGCAGGAAAGACTCCCCTACATGACCTTTTCATTACAAAAACCTTGATTATGAACCAAATGCATGCTTTGATAACATACATGCATACAAAGAGAATGTGTACAACATTTAACTTGAACATGGTTAGACAAGCAAACCAGATTTACAACTCTCAAAAACCCAACATAATATTATGACACTTTTTTGTACCAATACCAGCATACTAAAATTCTTCTTGCATTGGCATTTGTGACATAACCAGATAAATGTGAAAAGAATTTGAAACAAATCTAAAACAATGTCCATAATATTTTGAAAAAAAATGTCTTGTTCACATGAGTTTATGGGCAATAATTTTGAAACTGAGCATTATAATCAATAAATCAATATAGTAGCATCAATAACATATTATATTTATCAAATACAAAATATTATCTCTGTTCTTAACATATGAAAAACTGCTAAAAATGTCCTTCTCAGTGGTACTATATAAACTGGATCATCCACATATCATAATATATCAATTATATTTTTTTCCATACAGTATCCATACCTGGTGGCACACCAGATTCAATATCTGCTGACCGATTTTCACCAGAGCCTTTACTTGTCTTTGCCTGGACATAGATAGAGTATTTGGTCATGGGTGTAAGGTTGTAGATGGTGAAACTCAAATTAGATTTTGGAAGCTCAACAACACGCATTGTAGAACTGTCATTCTTCTTTTCATATCTCAGCACATAACCTAAAGAGCAAATATAAAACAGCAATATATAACACTTCAATATCCACTCAATAGCAAGATCATTTTATGCATGTGAAAATGTTCTTCTTTAATACGTTTTAACATTTATGAAATTACATACTTTCTTTGCTCACAATCAGAATAGTTTCTGAATTTAGGATTCTAAAGCAAGTATATAACAAGTATCTCAGAAAAAGAGTATCTAGATTGTTTATTTGATAAATCTCTCCATCACTATATCAGTCTTCTTCAAGCTTCAATCAAAGCCAGTTCTGGCTATGAAAAATAAACAAGAAATAATGCACTAAATTAGCTGGCACAAAATGTATTGCCCCTGAAGTGACAACAAATTCAGTGGAGGGAATTTCCATACCCATGTGACTTGCCAGATGTACACACAAGGTTAATCAAATCGCATGACCGTTTTCAAAATGCTTAAAATATCTTCCAAAAACTATTTATCATTAATTCTGAAAATTCCTTGAAATATTCTTTTTGATTTCTTTACCTGTGAGAATCCCATTGATTTCACTTGGAGGTGTCCAGATCACTTTAAGGGATGTGTCACGGATGTCTTGAAAAGTCAGACTATCCACTCTACCAGGGACTTAAAAAAAAAAGGTCACATGATGGATAAAATGTTTATAAGGAACTATATTGTAGCAAAATGTTTGGTGTTTGGTTTAACTTCTTTAAGACCCAATTATTTAAGAAAACTGTATGGAAAAAAGATAGCATTCTTGTTTACATATGGTATAAAGCCTGTTTACAAAAGCTGAACATAAATTTCAAAACAGCGACTTAGCAGCTGAGTGTACAGCTATCTTGTTTTTAATTATAAACAAATAAGTATTATCCAATTAACAAGGCCATTTTTTTAAACTCAGCAACAGAACTCTTTACTCAGACAGAGGTGTGTTTCCAATGTTTCAGATTAGATGACATTGCAAATTACACCTTAACTTAAACTGTTCTTGAAATTATCTGATTTTAAAAAGTAATCAAAGCTCTTCTGGAATTATGATATTTAAATGACTCACGGTCTTCGTCTGTTCTGATAACTTTCGGGGCACTCTTTGGGCCTTCTCCTTGACTAGTGTAACACAGAACTGTAATGTTGTACTGGGTAAATTTCTTCAAGCTAAAATAAATAAATTAAAAAGATAACTTGACAGACTGAGTACTAACATGATAACTTCACAGACTGAATTTTAAAATGTGATAAACCGAATAATAAAATGATAACTTGATAGACCGATACTAAGATGATAACTTCACAGACTGAATACTAAATGATAATATCAAAGACTAAATACTAAAATGATAACTTCATGGACTGAATACAAAATTGATAATGTCATAGACTGAACACTACAATGATAATGTCATAGAATGAATACCACAATGATAATGTTGTGGACTGAATACTAAAATGATAATGTCATAGACTGAATACAATGATAATGTCATAGACAGAATACTACAATGATAATATCATGGACTGAATACAATGATAATGTCATAGACAGAATACTACAATGATAATGTCATAGACTGAATACTAAAATGATAATGTCATAGACTGAATACTAAAATGATAATGTCATAGACTGAATACTAAAATGATAATATCATAGACTGAATACTAAAATGATAATGTCATAGACTGAATACTAAAATGATAACTTCATAGACTGAATACTAAAAGGATATGTCATGGACTGAATACTACAATAATAATGTCATAGACTGAATACTACAATGATAATGTCATAGACTGAATACTAAAATGATATGTCATGGACTGAATACTACAATGATAATGTCATGGACTGAATACTAAAATGATATGTCAAGGACTGAATACTACAATGATAATGTCATAGACTGAATACTACAATGATGTCATAGACTGATTACTACAAAAATAATGTCATCAACTGAATACTACAATGATAATGTCATGGACTGAATACTGCAATGATAATATCATATACTGAATACTACAATGATAATGTCACGGATTTAATACTACAATGATAATGTCATGGACTGAATACAATGATAATGTCATAGACTGAATATTACAATGATAATGTCAGGGCCCCGAGTGGCCGAGTGGTCTAAAGCGCTGTCTGTTACGGATCACTGCCATCTCACCTCTGTCTGCGTGAGTTTGAGTCTAGGATTATGTGAATGTGGATATGTGAGAAAGCTTGCCAGTAGCTTCTCGTGGGTCATGGATCTTTCCGGTGATTTCCCGGTTTCTTCCTCCACCATTAATACTGGCCGCCATGAATAGCCTATCGTGTGCTGAAAAATGGCGTTAAGCCCAACAACAACAACAACAACAATGATAATGTCATGGACTGAATACTACAATGATAATGTCATAGACTGAATACTAAAATGATAATATCATAGACTGAATACTACAATGATAATGTCATTGACTGAATACTACAATGATAATGTCATGGACTGAATACAATGATAAAGTCATGGACTGAATACAATGATAATGTCATAGACTGAATATTACAATAATGTCATGGACTAAATACTATTATGATAATGTCATGGACTGAATACTACAATGATAATGTCATGGACTGAATACTACATTGATAATTTCCTGGACTGAATACCAAAATAGTAACTTTAAAGACAACTTTAAAGATTGAATATTAAAATGATAACTTTAAAGACTGTATACAAAAATGAGTGAGCTTCCACGCTTTCTACTGTTTTTCTTACAAGTGACTTTGCTGAAAACTTCTTACTCGACTGAAGAACAAGCAAATCTCTAAAATAATAATTTTGATGGACTTTATGTAATAAAGTATACAATACAATTCTGTATGGTTTTAAGCTTGTCATGTTAATTTGCCACTCTCTAAACATTCTCATACAGGAGGAGTCATCCAATATCTTAAAGGAAGTTCAACAAACTTTAAATATACAACCTAAATGTCTCTTGTTTATTCATTATTTGTTAATGTCATTATTTGTTAATATCCTTCAAGGCATCATAATTTCAAAACATCTTAGTTTCAGATTTAAAAATATTGTATAAACTTATTTCAGTCTTTACTGTTACTTTTATTTGTTATATTAAATATTTTGGGCCCATGGGCAGGAGGTTGAAGCATTTTTGAATTTTCAAACAGATCTTACTTAGTGAGTTCAGTGCTCAAAGTCTAGTAGGGTTGGTGGGATTTGGGGATACTTAGTGAGTTCAGTGCTCAAAGTCTAGTAGGGTTGGTGGGATTTGGGGATACTTAGTGAGTTTAGTGCTATAAGTCCAGTAGGGTTGATGGGGTCTGTAGATACTTAATTAGTGAGTTTAGTTCTCTCAAGTCAAGTAGACTCTGAGGGGGGGATGGAGATATTTATTGAGTTTAGTGCTCTCAAGTCAACAAGGGTTGGTGGGGGTTTGGAAATACTTAGCGAGTTTGTGCTCTAAAGTCCTGTTGGGGAAGTGGGGTCTGGGGATACTTTATGAGTTTAGTGCTCTAAAGTCCAGTAGGCTCAATATGGTATGGAGATATTTATTTTGTGAGTTTAGTGCTCTTAAGTCCTCTAGGGTTGGTGGAGCCAGGAGATACTTAAGGAGTTTAGTGCTCTCAAGTCCAGTAGGTTGGTGGGATTTGGGGAGACTTACTTAGTGAGTTTTGTAGTCTGAAGTCCAGTAGGGTTGGAGGGATCTGGAGAGACAATGGCTACTATCTCAGTCTGAACGACCTCAGTACGTTTAGCCTCTACCTTGTAACCCTGATTGATACCATTAATAAACTGCTGATTGGGTGGGGTCCACTTAACTGTGATAGTGGTAGAGTTTGTGGCTTCAACTGTGACATTTTCTGGAGAGGCAGTAGGATGTCCTTCCAATGTTCTCACCTGTATAAAAAAAAATAATCATGAAATCATGGTTTCCTGCCTCTCCACCCCACTCTCTTTTACCCCCATATATGCATCAACATTTGTTAATTTATATCTATTTCTTCAATTAAAACTACATCATCAGGTAACAACAATCAATATCATTTCTCCAAAACTACATAGATATGTACCTCCTTTTGAAAGCAAAATGTGCTTTTCTCTCAAATATTTATAAGCAAAACAATATTACAGGTGGGGACATTTTCAATTTTGACCTAATAGATGAATAAATGATGATACATAGAAAATGGTCACCAAATTTTTAATCTTTCCTATGTAAAATTTGGACCCAATGCACTAAATTTTACTCATCTATTAAATATTTCTACAGTCTGGATAAGTAAGACTATGTCATCTTTGGTATAACTTAAAGCACTTACAGTTCTAAAATTGGATATTTTTGTCCATATTTAATTTTAATACTTAAACTCGTGGAATTAAATTTTTAAAACCCAACAAAATTGTTTTATTTGCCACATACCATGGTCACAGATAGGGGTAAAATAAATAATCAACATATCAATAAACTGATACCTTTTACATATTGATACCCATATTGATACACGAGGTGAAGAATAAACACAAAATGATACCCTATCTAAGTTACTTTAATCTTCAGCAGTCATGAATATTTAGTAGTCATTTGTCTTTTCATTCTTTAAATTGAATTCACTTGAGACAGCCATAGCAGGAACATGCACTCATTTCTGTCAGTAAGAATGAAAAACTATCTACTACACCTACTTATCTTTTACAGATTAACAAACACTAGGTAGGTAAACTGATGTGCTTGAATTGTGTACCCACATTCCTTCCCTGCCAATTCGATGCAGATTATTTTCTCTTGTCAACATGCTCAGCCACTGATAACATACAGCAGTGTAAAGAAGACATTCATGATGTTCTCCATATGTGATTGATGTACTTCCCTGATCATTTTTAATAAATATATTATGCTAAGTTCCTCTGCTGCTTCACATCCTGTCTACTTGTATCGATTATAAGGGCTACAGTTTTTTCTGATTTGTGATTTGTCATGCAAAGAAATATGTCACATCCAATTCAGGCAGGTGATTATAATTTATTCAAGTCTGAAGTAAAACAATATCCACCAATCAGAACTGGTTTATTCATTGTGCAACACAATGTTAGCAGTGGTCTCCAAACTAGGTAAATATAGATGGCATCCAAACTAGATAAATTTAAATGACGTCCAAACTAGGTAAATATAGATGGCATCCAAACTAGATAAATTTAAATGACATCCAAACTAGGTAAATTTAGATGGCAACCAAACTAGGTAAATTTAAATGACATACAAACTAGGTAAATTTAGATGGCATTAAAACTAGATAAATTTAGATGGCATCCAAACTAGGTAAATTTAGATGGCATCCAAACTAGGTATATTTAGATGACATCCAAACTAGGTAAATTTAGATGACATCCAAACTAGGTAAATTTAGATGGCATTAAAACTAGGTAAATTTAGATGGCATTAAAACTAGGTAAATTTTGATGGCATTAAAACTAGGTAAATTTAGATGACATTCAAACTAGGTAAATTTAGATGACATCCAAACTAGGTAAATTTACATGACATCCAAACTAGGTAAATTTAAATGACATCCAAACTAGGTAAATTTAGATGGCATCCAAACTAGATAAATTTAGACAGCATACAAACTAGGTAAATTTAGATGGCATTAAAACTAGGTAAATTTAGATGACATCCAAACTAGGTAAATTTAGATAGGTATATTTATATGGCATTAAAACTAGATAAATTTAGATGACATACAAACTAGGAAAATTTAGACAGCATCCAAACTAGATAAAATTAGATGGCATTAAAACTAGGTAAATTTAGATGACATCCAAACTAGGTATACCTAGATGGAATCCAAACTAGATAAATTTAGATGACATCCAAACTAGGTAAATTTAGACAGCATCCAAACTAGATAAATTTAGATGGCATTAAAACTAGGTAAATTTAGACGGCATCCAAACTAGGTAAATTTGGATGGCATCCAAACTAGGTAAATTTAGAAACTAGGTAAATTTAGATGACATCCAAACTAGGTAAATTTTGATAGGTATATTTAGATGGTATTAAATCTAGGTAAATTTAGATAAGTATATTTCGATGGCATCCAAACTAGATAAATTTAGATGGCATCCAAACTAGGTAAATTTAGACAGCATCCAAACTAGATAATTTAGATGACATCCAAACTAGGTAAATTTAAATAGGTATATTTAGATGGTATTAAAACTAGGTAAATTTTGATGGCATCCAAACTAGGTAAATTTAGATGACATCCAAACTAGGTAAATTTAGATGACATCCAAACTAGGTAAATTTAGATGACATCCAAACTAGGTAAATTTAGATGACATCCAAACTAGGTAAATTTAGATGGCATTAAAACTAGGTAAATTTAGATGACATCCAAACTAGGTTAATTTTGATGGCATCCAAACTAGTTATGTATTTCAGACTAAACTTCACTTTTCGTGCAATACATTTCCTTTTCCTTGGTGTTGAAGACGTTTTCAAGATGTGATGCCAAACAATGATACAAATAAGTGTTGGTGGCACATATGCAGAGAAAATATCCAGCTAAGCCTCGGTTTCTTTCAAAAGCATTTGAAAACTTCTCATTCATATATATATATATATATATATATATATATATATATATATATATATATATATATATTGTTATTTCAGAACTATACAAACTTTTCATTCTATGAAAATGTTTCTAAACAAATTTTGTTGGTACATCTAACTACACCTCCATTGTAAATCCAACTATGTGCAATAAATATTGGACATGTTGCCTGAAATGCATATTGTTGAATCATACAATGACAAAATCGAGTCACCTCATATATAAAAACGCTATTCTAGACTAGATGCAATTCCATTGTAAATGTGTCTCATGTCACTTCATCCTGGTAATAATATGGATTGGACACTGTTCTAGATATAGTCTTTGTGAAATTGTCACAAGTGAGACAAAAGAATCCAAGATTGATTTGAGACATAAAAAATATTGTAGATTTTGCTTTTTGGTTGTAAATGATTGCTAATGAATGTAAGATAGGTTGTATTACAATTCTTTTCATTCCCTTTCTTCTGACCATATCTGTTGCACATGCTGCATTATTCCACATGCCCTTTCTCACCGTCTGTTCACAGAATGTTCTCGGCTTTGATTTACAATATTTAACACACACAAACGAACCCAGACACACCCAGACACACAGACAGACCCAGACACACACAGACCCAGACACACACAAACACACACATACAGACAGACCCAGACACACAATTTCTTTATCTTGTTTGCCATTACCATACTATATCAGTTTTACTCTTTTAAGAATATCTATACAAGGTCTGTCTTTTGTTCCATTTTAATTTTAACTTGGTGCTATATTTACCTCTCTTTTCTCACATACTCACATACACAAATCTGCAGATCTGTAGAAATTCAGTTAGAGTCAACCTCCAAGGTCCTGTTCAATGTATTTCATTTTATCAGACAAATTTACTGGGACCATTTGTATGATAAGGAAACTAATTTTTTTGTTATGATTGTGATAAACTGACTAATCCCAGGAATTACCCATACTTCTGAAACATCTGATACATCCACAAAGAATAAGTACTTACAGTAATGCTCTCGCTGAAGACACCAGTTCCTTTACCATTGTAGGCTGCAATCTGGAGTTCATAGAACTCAAAGTAAGCCAGACCTTTAAGTTCGTAAGACAGCTGAGCTGACTGTGTAACATTGGCATAATCAAAGGGATTACTTGAATAGCTTTTAAGTTTGTAGCGGATGGTATAACCCAAAAGAGGTCCATTCTGACTGTCTTCAGGTGGTGCTTGCCATGATAATCTGATGGATGTGTTGGTTTGTGGAACTCCTGAGAAAAATCTTGGTGGGCTGCTTGGTGCTGTAAGGTAAATTGTTTGATTTACAACCTCCTGTGAATAAAACCTAGTTTTTTATCTTTATAATTTACTATATAAATGATGATGGAGCAGTGTTTCAAGGAATTCAAAAAGCCCCAATTAGAAATATGTAATCACTCATGCAGATTAACATTTATAGCAATCTATTCCTGAAAAATTCCAACTGGTTTAATTTCTCCCTAAAATCAAGGGGCTCAGAACACAATACCATTCAGCCTACAATAATTTCTGTTTAATTTTCAGTTGTTCAGAAGGAAATGACAGTATGCGATTTGCTTTTTTTAGTAAGAGGTCAAACCAGAAAACTATTATAAGCCAACCGTTGCAAGGAACAAAAAGTAACATGATCTTCATTATTTCAACAATACAAATTACACAATTTAATTTGAACAATGGTCTACAATATTCACTGAATAGGTGCTTAGAAATGTTTCTAAGAATATGCAATGTTATAAACAGAAATAGAATGTCTCAATTTGTTCCATGCATTATGTCATTCTTAACAGTTTCATGGTACTTAGTCGCAGCATAGACAAATGCCATTTAATGATTAAATCTTTAATGAGATAGGCACTCACAGAAAAAAAGTCTGCAAATCAGAAGGAATTTGGACAGATTCAGAATCTAATTTGAAATGAGATTTTAAGTGAAGTGTGTACTTACGTTGTTGAGGCATTTCTAGTGGAGGAGTTGGCTTTGGGTCACTTGATATGCCTTCCCCCACCACATTTGTAGCACTCACACGGAACTGGTAAAACCTTGCTGGCCTCAGGTCAGTCACCGTAACAGACCTATTCTCTGGATTAATATTAAATGGGAAGGTAACCCAGCTTCCTGTATCTAATTTAAAAAATAATAATACTAAATTAAGTTCAATGATCAATAATAATCTGCATTTCACACTAAAGATCTAACAGTAACTTGTAGGACTTTTGATGCCAGAGGATTTGTTATCTTTCATGCCATGGTACAGATAAGCCTGATTATGGTTTTGATGGCGCACAACTAGCTCTGGCTATAGTATTTTGAAAGCATAGCTAGTCCTGGCAGGGTCATAAAATCTGTAATAGAAGCCAAAAAAATCCATAATGAAAGCCACAACATGGTATTGGAAATCACACAATGTGATGGTCACCAATCTCTTCACTAATCCCTTTTCCCCTACTCAATGGTTACCGTGAAGTGCAAGAAATCAAAATCACAATGCATGTAATGTAAATCAAAGCAAGCCAGTAGTTTTTTAAGTCTTAGTCATCTTCATCCTTGAATATTCTCTAATTAACACTCATGAGTGTTACATTTTCCAAATGGGAAATGGGGTTAGCTTATTCAAGCACAATAATAAAAGCTAAAATTCTTTTGATTTATTCTTATGGTGACCATATGGAGTCTTTCTGCCACTAAATTCAGTCACTGAAAATATCAGCACAGTTAAAAAGATTAATCAGTCAACACATTTTTCCACAAATATGCTGGTCGAAGTAGAACTGGTAAGCCTTTGAACTTGCCATTTTGTATGATTCAATCATGATTAATATTATGTGTGCCTGTGACTTTATTAACTAATACATTAATATACAAATTAAAACAGTGTGACTGACTGGGACTGCTGCAGCATTATCTTGTAAACATAGATCTCATGGAGACATGAATTAAAAAGCACAGGTCTTACTCTGCATCTTTTAAATTATCTGTTCTTAAAAAAGGGAGGGGGGCATTAATTAGTGAACATACAGTACATTACCATAATTACAAAAAGTACTGGATCAGTGAGAGAGAAAAGACAAACAAATGTACAGAATGAATCTTATATAAATCCTACTTCTGAATGCAAGATAAAACAATGCTTCTTAAATTCTGAAAAATTTTGAATTACTCACCAATCTCTGCAGTGCCTGTCACCTCCATGTATTGGACATTAAAGTGAAGAATGGGCGAGTTTCCATCATAGTAAGGAACAAAACTAACCACTGCAGCCGTCTGAATGATAGGATGGACTTCTACATTTGTAATTGCTGGCTTCTGGGGCAACTCTGCACAACAACAGTAATTAATATAGTCAAACATTATGAAGAAATTCAATTTTAATGAAATTCCACTCATAAGACTGAGTTGCTTTAGTTCTGACCAACGATTTTCTTTGTGTATGCTTTTAGAAAAAAACAATTATGGTAGCTTACAATCTATAATCACTACAAGTTAAACCCACCTGCAAATAACAAAACCCAGTCACATGTGTCATCAGGTCAATCTTTATTGTCCTACTGATTACTCCTAACATAATGCATAGACCCAAAGCTGTCAGTGCATGAGTAGGCCTGAGCCCATGCTACCTGAAGATGGTAATGACTTAAAAATAGGCACACATGAAGAGGCTTCATTAATCCTGAAATCTGCATTCTGGAATGGGAAATCAAAATCAAATTGTCGTTGTTGTTTTGGGGGTTTAATGCCATTTTTCAGCACATGATAGGCTATACATGGTGGAGGAAAAAACTGGGAAATCACCGGAAAGAACCACCAACCCACGAGAAGCTACTGGCAAGCTTTCTCAAATATCCACATTTGAGGAATCCAAGTGTCATGTTAACATTATAATAAATGATTACAAAACCTTAAAAGTAGCGTGACCATATTGTAACTAGTAATTGTATAAACAATGTCTAGGTTTGTTACTTGACAACAGGTGTGTTAATAATTAAATAAAACACACTGGGATCAAATCACTTTTGACATAACATATGGTTAATATATCATGCATGTCAATAAATCTCATTGTTCTTTATCAATTATACGTAACAATCAGTTTGCTGATGGCTGTACAAGTAAAATTAAGACCGTAGAGGGCTTCATTTCAGAAAAGTGACATCAATTATTAGCTGCTATAACAGTTGTAAAATATAACTTATAAAAACAACTGCATTTCATTAATTTACCATGCAAAACTCATTTAACTGCAAGATATGTTTTTATTTGTTGTACTTTTTACAATATTGTATTATGGCAACACCATCAAGCAAGCATAGACCAGCAGAGATACCAGCCAGCTTAGAAAAAAAGATTTGCCAGTCATTGTTTAAACTTATATTTTTGTACAAGTGCATGTTATAATAAAAATACATAAACTTAAGTAAACAGATTCATTCATTATTTCAATATTTCTTGAATATACATGAACAGCAAGAAAACAAATGTACATGACCATACATGTATATGACATTATAAAATAAAAATGTGTGCAATTCAATTATCCAGAAAATATTCACTATGGACATATTCACTGGGAACAAAGGTATGCAGATTAATCAAGGCTGCAGTGTGTGTGTGTGTGTGTGTGTGTGTGGATATATATATATATATATATATATATATATATATATATATATATATATATATATATATATATATATATATATATATAACTGCAAACTGAACAGATCCAGATCTGCTGTCACATGATGTTAATGTGTCATATCAATACAGTTTCTTTGGAGCAATAAATAGCATAAACAGCATTGACCCTGATCTGTCATTGCATATGATGCCAGAAAATCTGGGTCTGTATAGTATGCAGTTGGCACTGACATAAAAGCAAGTATGTATAGTACATTGTCCCATTCCTGTTCTTAACCAAATCACAGATAAAACTTGATCATAACACAGCTTTAGGTCTATTACATGATTTTATTTATGCAATTCACATATTTTAACATGAAAATGTTTATCACATATCTAATTTTGCTGCAGGGAATTTTGCATGTAAACTTATGTGAAGTGATGACAAAAAAGAAGAAAAAAACATGATTTATAAAAGGCAATAAATGATATTGTTAACTGCCTATTTCTCATAATAATCATTTCAGACCAGAATAACTTGCCAATTAACTTAAAATGCAAGCTCCTTACTGAAAGAATGTTAAACACTAATGGCAAGTCTAGCACTGTGTTCTCAGCAAATCTAGTCCCAATATTTAATGAACCATAATCAATACTAACCTATGACTACCAATTTGACAGTTCTTGAGTCATTTCCACCAATGGAGAGTACTTGACACTGATAAATTCCAATATCTTCATTGAAAATGCCACTGATTGTTAGTGTGCCATCAATACTTATACGCCTTCTATCATCAGGAATGATCTCTGTAAAGACCCCAGTATTTAGTGATGGTCTGTTGTAATACCAATGCCATGTCACTATGATCTGTGGATCATGTGACACACCACACTGCAGAGAGGCACTTCGCCCCTTAATAACAGTCAGGTCTTGTGGGGGTCGATTAATCTCTGTTTTCACTGAAGAAAAATAGGCATACAACAAATAGAGAATAGCACTGGACAGAGAATCAATCATGTCACTAAAAATGTAATATGCTATGATAAACTAAAAAACTATCATAATATTTAACACTTCTATGAGAATAAAAGGTAAATACTTTCTCAATAAGCATTGTTATAAAGATGTACAGATTAAAAATGCTTGCATGCAATCAAAACTGTGCATGATGTAAGTTTCATTGCTATTAACTCTGGGAAGGACAACTGAAATTAACACAACTGTAACTTTTGTTTCTTATTAAATATGAAATATTAAACAAGAACAATAATAGTAAATAAAAAGGGAAAGTTAAAATACATATGACACCTTTGGAAACTTTCAACAATTTTTTATCAAACTGAAATTAGCCATGCAGACTTTCTGTTACCAAATTCTTAATACCTGTATCCTACACAAAATAATCACTTACATAGAAATGTTTTTATGTAAGTATATTACTAATAGAGTTTCTAATATCAACTGGTGCACACTGGATGAATTTTGAAATAAAAAAGTTCATATTTTATGCTAATGTAATGATGGAGTACTTTTTCTCATGGACTTTTTTGTGTAAAGATACCAACATAGAAATAAATATATTCAACCAAGATTAGTTCAAAAGAATGCACACCTGCCAGTGCAGATTCTGGAGTGCTTGGAATTCAGTGATACAAAACAAACAATTTTCAAAAATTAAATGCTTCAACATTTCACACACAATCATCCTTAAGTCACTACACTATGAATAAATTTTACGTTTTGTACTTTGTGTACATTTTATAATTGAAAGGCACTACATCAAACCTATATAATTATTATTTAACAGAACATAATTCACAATTATATACCACTACTTCAACACAAATAAGAAATTGTTTTCAAAATATTACAACACAAAAAAAAAAAAAATAAAAACAAAATTTATGCCACAAAATAAAAACATGTTAGGGAAATGATCAAAGATACAATGATCCTGGAAATCCCAAAGACTACCCCTAAAGAAATATGCATTATTACAATATATTACCCACCAAGTCACCCATAAACAAATTGATAGGAGTTCAAAATACCAAGTAGTATTCCGAAATAGGTCTAAAACTTGGATAAGAAGGGTCCCCTGTGAAAATCTGGGATTATACATGGATGAGATATTGTAACTCAGAAGTCAAAACAGAGAAAGAAATAAAGAGGGTGGTCATACCATAGACTTGAAGGTAGGCCTGGGCTGATATATTACCCACAATGTTGACAGCAATACAGCGGTATATACCAGAGTCATCCGGTTGTGTGGTGGCAATGAGAAGTTCACCCAGATATTGAATCTGGAATCGACCTTCACTTTTAATTTGAACTGCTATGTCATTCATCACTGCAAAAAATAATGAAAAGGTAACAAGAACTCTATAAAATATGTACAATGAATACATTATAAATTGGAAATGTGCTCATGGGAAACAACTACACTATCACAATGCCTGAGAAAATGAACAATAGCACAAATTTGAGGACTTATGATGGCAACACTATCTGCCCCATCTATATTTGATATATGTCATACACCACAAATAAATTACCCAGGCATGCATTAAACTACCAATTCCACAAATTTAAACATTTTTTTCTTCAACTATAATGACAATAATTTCCTCTAATGAACGAAATGAATGTTGGAAAATTTAAAACATATACCAATCATACAAACTCATCTTAATTAATTGCTATACAATTAGGTCATATTTATATGCATACAAAATTTCATACTTCTACATGTAGTGGTGTTTGCTAAATTGTACTTATAAGGTTTTATATATCTACAATGTATAAAGCCCATAAGGTTAACAAATCTATATGTAAAAAAAAACAAAATCCTGTAATTACTTAAAAATCTATACAGGTCACCAATACATGAATATCAAATATATCTATTAAATCATTTGTCTACCTAAAGTAGTTTTTGCTAACAAGGATTTTTCCCAAAATAATGTCCAAATAGGCCTTAAAATCAGCATAAGGTCATCAACTTATGAACTGTATCAAATTTAACAGTTCTTACTTTAACAGCATTTGCATAATTATGCTAAGAGAGATTTGGAATTAATCTGTATTACAGATCAAGAGAACTGCAGCAAAGAGAGTAGCATTATCATTATAAAGATTTAAAGTTCAAACATTGCATTGTAAGAAAAGTGCTAAATCACTGATCAAGATAAATAACAGGAGAGTACCTAGAAATGAACCCTATGTAACACCATATGGTACAAATTGAACATTTTTCAGTATTCCTTTAACTTTTACTTTTTGTTACTTCTCCACAAGATAGGATAAAAGCCATTATTGAGCTTTCTATCCAACTTTATGAATTTGTAATTTCCCCAGAAGAATGTAACGGTTAACAAGCTTGTTATGTCTACACCACTCCCTCAATAACTCGCACCAGGAGAACTCATGAACCTGCTTACAACATGGTGTCCTTCATGGCTCCCAATTTTTTTGAAAAGAAAAATATTTTAAAATTGTTGAACGTGAAAAAATCGTGATAAGAATTAGTAAATTGAACCCTGATACATACCATATTTTTGTAAATTTTTTTACACAAAAAATAACTATTAATCAATAATTTTTGTAAAAACAAAATGGGAATACGGTATTTTTGCTCTTTTTTCCAAACCTAAATCTTCTTAGTGGAAATTATATGTCCGATAATTTAACCAATTTTTCAAATAATAAAAGTGATATGTACGAATAATTATGATACATTTAAATAATTATTATTTTGATAACTGAATTAGGTACAAAAAAATTAAAAGGTACAAATAAATACATGAAATACGGTAGCTCATGTTATCATCATAAATGGTGATCATTTCCGTAAAGATAGAATCCATTTTGTGAAATTTGCAAGTTCTAATAAAATGTCACATATTATGTTTGGAGATTTTTTGAGAGAAATAGTTGTCAATACTCTGAAAATAAACAATCTGTTGAAACAACGATTAATGAAAAAAAACTGGTAAATGCTATCAGGTGAAAAAACAGAATGAATCAAATATCAATTAAATGTCTTGCTATGTGAAATTCATGTTGTATTCCTTTAATTTCGCTTAAGTGTAAACACCTTAATCACAACATATTCTCTTCTATGAAAATGTGAAGAGTCAATCGACCATCACATCGAAATCCATGAGTACTTCAGTGAGAACCTAATTACATGCTGGCTTTGTTTTAATCAAGTTGGATAAGTGTTTGTTGCATTAAAAAATCAATTAAAAGAGACCTGTGTTGTTTTATCGCTTTGAATGTCTTTTGTATCAAATCAAGAAAGGGAAGTACAATAAAAAAATTCAAAGATAGCAGCATACGGTCTTGAGGTCATTACTATACTCAAAATTCATTTTTATGTACTTAATATCAGTAATGTATCCTAATCATTTGTAAATGTGACCATGGAGACCAAAGGAAGTTAGCAAAAGGTATACTCATTGACTGAAAAACTGTGCATCATAGATATGTTTTATAATGGTTAAGTGAAATCCAACATTTGCAATGAATTAAATTGCTTTTTTGACATTTAGAGGTTGGCTTAAGGATGAGCAGAAACTTCGGTATTATTTACATGATGTTGATTCAGATAATAGGATCAAACGAAAACGACCATGGACTGCAAACGATACAGCAATGTGATCAAGGTGTTCCCATCTCTGGAGCAATTCTCAAAGCTCAAGTAGAAAAAAATGGCAAAAAGTATGGAGAATGAATCTCGTTTTAGGGCAAGCCATGGAAGGCTTTGGAGATTCTAGTGCAGACATAAAATGAAACAAAATTCATTGTTGGGAGAAATATGCTCAGTGAATCAGGAAACTGCATGTAATTATTCATACCAACTCAGAGAAATAACCATCTGTGAACAATACACAGAGGCAGCAGAGAAATCAAAGAAAAGAAAAAAATGAACAGATGTTTTCAAAATGTGAAGTGATATTTGTCAAACGTGTCACAAACTGCATGTATTATCGTGTTCTTATTTACGTTTTTTAAATTTGTAGATCCATTAAATTGATGCTGGTTATGTTTTACCCTTGTAAAAAAAATTTAATTTTATTTCTACCGCAGTTAAATCTACCTATTGTTCAATCACATTGTTTTTTTCCAAAATGATTGTCGGTCTTTTGTAATAAACAGTCTACTTTGGATCAAACAATAAAACTAGAATTTATCCAATTAAACACAAAAATCTAATATGTAGTAGACAATGAGCGAATGTATTAAGCAAACCCAAATCAGGTGAAAAAATGTTTTGATGATCTCAATATACTGTAAGTTACCCTGAAATTAATGTTACTCTGTGAGGAAAAAAGTAAACAAAGAACACTGCTATTAAGAAATATTTAATTACAGTTAATCTTAGCACGATTATTGATTATTCAACTCTAACATGCCAACCCAACCCACCCACCTACCTCTATGTCGATCCCTTTGTTTGTTTTGTTGTTTGTTATAGGTCCCTCCATTAGGTCCCTCCATAACTCACGCCCTCACTTAGAATACAGTCAATGTTTTTGGACATGCTGTGCGCAAGTTATCAAGTAAATGTTTTATTTGTGTGCTTAACATCTGCCCATGACTGTAACTTGTAATTATAGATAATGTAAAAACAATGTTTACATTAAAACATTTTTCAATGTAAGAAATAAATAGAATGATTACAGAACATATGAGTTTAGAATATTCTATGCCCAACTTTGTTTGCAATTACACAGGAATGTTCCATTGGAATGATTCACATCTAGGTCAAGTGAAAATGTGTATGATTAGGGATTTGATAAACAGATAATTAATTGTGTTTAGATCAATCTGTCATACATAATTCATGAGGAATTATTTATTTCAAATTGGAGTTATTAAATTGCTCATTAATTTTGGGATTTATATATGCTACTTATGCTTCCTGTGAACTCATCCAACTTTACCTAAAATGAGAATCTGAAATGGCAAATAATACAAATGTAACAAGTCTTAGAAGTCTTTTTAAATTGATAAATTACAAGTCATGATATTTATTATAAATTTATTTTTCTTCATTAACCTTACAATGTTAGAATCGTAATGTATTTTTCCATACTGCATGACACGTGTAAAAAATGCATCATGTATAAGGAACTACTCTGTAAACATTGTGTGTTCATGTAATAAACACTTTAGCTTTTTGTTTCCTTAGATTTGTTTGTGGATAAACTAAACAAGTGGTTTCATCTACTGGAAAGTAGAGTATGTGTGTGATTTGGATTTTTAAGATTGCTTTAACAATTTTTTAGTCATATGGCTATGATGTCTGCAGTGTGGAAGTTTATAGTGATGCCTAGCACTAGGGCATCATGCCGCAGACATGTAGCATTATGTCCCACCCAGTCACATTATCCTGATACAAGACCGATTAGTCCCACCACTAACCTCTTAATGCGGAGCACCTAGTGAGGCAACTATTTGTACCATTTTCATAAGTCTTTGGTACGACTCAGTCAGGTTTTGAACCTATGACTTCCCACATCCAAGGCGGATGCTCTACCTACTCATTTAAAAGAAGCCATGATAAAGTTATTGATGTGGATGAGTTCATTGAGTCACAAATGAAACTTTCAAACAAGTAAATGAAGTAACATATTTGTATGTGCACAACAAACACGAGAGATGCAGTATCAAATATACCATTCTGATCATTTAAATACAGTGGAACCCACTTATCTCGACCTCAATTACCTCGACAACCCTATTAAGTCAATGTTTTTGAAGTGGAACCGACAAATTCTCTCTTTGTCTTAGCATTTTCTTATCAGTTATGTAGATTCTTTTATGTCGCCAAACCCTAATATCTCGAGCACAAAAGAGTGCCAAATTTGCCAATTAAGGTTGATCCCCATGATCAATCGCCGGTGACTTTGTCCCCTTATTGGTGACAAAATGTCCCATCTGGCAACAGACTGTTTGGTTATTTAATTTGTACAAACAATCGTGGCTTTCGACTGGATAAATAAAAAGGAGAACAGAAGGAAGCTACAAACTTAACTAAGTAATGCATTGGAATCAATCAGTACACAAATGATCCTTTGTTTGTATCAACAACCCCATCTTAGCAGTGCATTGTTACATCATAATCTGCTTATGCTGAGGTATGGTAGAGTACTGTATGTTTTGACAGTCATTTATGCTACCATACTATACCTACAAATAGAACAGATAAAATTAATGGAAAGGCTAATCCTTCTGTTTGTTGGTTGTTACAGACACTTAAACTCAGCAAGAAGAAATAGCAAACAACAAATAAATAACTTTTGCATAATTAAAATAATTATTTATATTTCAAAATACAGGAATGAGAGACTCCTTATATTCGGCGTTATTTACAGTAATATATATGGTCCAATATTGCCTTGTGTTGACTCCTGTAAGTTTCATTTGTGGGAATGGAGGTACTATTTTGCAAGAATATTGTCTCTTGATTTTTTAATTTACATATACCTCTTGCGCCTGGTTACGTTTATGCTAGCGTAGGACTCACCAATAAAATGATTGTAGTTGGTTAACTGCGCATGTGCTGAGTTCACGTAGCACGTGATAACAGTCCATATGGTCGTTCACTCTAATGACAGTTCACTTACACTAGTTGATCTTGTCTGAAGGATAACATGTTGTAGCTCTTCGGTTTACAATACTTTTCAGAGCTGTCATAGCGAAATGACTTGCGAATTTAATTTTGACACTGGTTAGCTTTTTGTAAAAACAAACTACACCCTGCACGTTTTTTTGTGATTTTGTAAGCAATCTTTGCATTTGCAATGTTGGAGAATAAAATAAAGGTTTATATCAAGAATCGATGGTGGTTTGTATTGTATACTGGTAAATCTCTGCTGTTAGTTTGTGCACATATGCCTTTTCTTGTTAACAAACATGTATGTATAATTTTATGGCATTCAGATCGATTCATCAAACAAATCGCTGTAACGCTGTTGTGTAAAAAAAACATCCAAAAAATATGTGCATGTACATTCTCACTTATTAATGAACATCATGTACATAATGAAATTTCAAGCACATGTTATTATATTGACGCCATATTGGTTTTCGTTTATCTCGATCATCGGTTATCTCGATGCTTTTTGGCAAACCCCTAGGCTGGCGACATAACTGGGTTCGACTGTAGTTATTTAGGAGAAATGTTCAAACTATCACCAGTGTTCTCTAGGGTCTATAACAATAGCATAACGCATATTGAGGCCAAGGGCTATTGCATATCTATCAGATATGTACCATTTTGCAGGTCAATCAAAATACTAAATTCAAGAAAAATATGGAACTGAAAGTTCTGGTAGAAAACAAAGAGCCTCAGAGCCAATAAGTCAAGATAACAAGATAATAAAACTGGAAAGCCATTAAAATTTTGATCAGATGAAACAAACATTCAAAAACATACCAAGCTTTATGAAAATATCTCACAGGATACACAAGATATTAAGTAAACAAAAGTGTTGGTCAGATATCATGAATGGACAAGCTGGGTTCATAACACTCTAACACAATTATTTTGTAGTGGGCTAGAAAAACAGAATTAATTACCTTTGAACCATGTAATGACAGGCACAGGTGCACCAGTTGCTTCACATGGAAAACGGGTATCTGTTCCTTCAATGACTGTCATGTTTTGAGGAGGGTTCTTAAGTTGTGGGGGAGCCCCTAAAAAGACAAAGAATTTGATATTGATGGACATATATTATTTAATGGTCAAATATGTAACTTATTTTTGTCTTTCTAAAATGAAAACCCCATTTTCATTGTTCTTCTACAATTCTACAGAAAGTCAATGAATTACTTTGTTTAAAAGTGGGATCTTCACAAATGTTGCACAAGTATTTCCTGCTTCTTACATGAGGAAGTGACATATTGCCAGAAGAATGACAATGCTAATGCAAAAATTAGAGTTCTGGGAAATTTATCACAGATTATATAATAAAAAAGTGGTCTGGAAATTGGGAAAACTAAACCAATGCTATACCTACCAGCTTTTTACTCTGATGGAGCTTTATAGACAGGAAGAGAAAGAAAAAAAATACAGTATTGCAATTGCCACATTTTATGTGCATGTAAGAAGGCTTTTTTGAAAATTATAATAAAGAGATAATAAAGAAAAGAAAAATAAATGTTAAATTCCACATACCACTTTAAGATGTGACCTCTAATCTACTGACAATATTTCATCATGTTCTACTTGGTATTTACAGTTCTTTTTTTTTTATTTCATTACCAATAAATACAATGTTAAAAGATATTATGTAATTACAATTAAAATTTCTGGTAACAAAGTATGTTTTGTCTGATAATATTCCTATCTTCTCCTCCTCTACCTTTCCCTCTATCATTTTTTCCCAACATTATTTCCTAAATTTTATTTCTGAATCATTTACCCACAGTTTAAAGGATTTTTGATGATTTTGTACCCTGTAAAATGTTCTGAAGACTTTTGTAACAAACAGCAGTTCATAACTTTTTATGATACTTCCTGGTTGGACAAAGTATATTCTCTGTAGTTCCAATTTCTCACCTTCATTTGAAAAATTAGGGAAAGAAAACAAATTCCCTTTTTTGCTTTTGAAGTTTTGGCATTATGCTGCACAGACATTTTTTTGTGATGACTGTTCCATCAGCAAAATGAATGACTCATTCTGGAATCAAATGTAACAGTAAACGGCCTACATGAAGTGAGGTGATGCAGTCTATAATGCACAATCTAATTTTTGTAGCTGTATAAATTTGATGAATTCAGTGGAAGAAAAATTTACTCAAAAAAACAATTTTTATTTTACACTTACTAATCTCCTTTAGTTTCTCAAACAGTTTGTACCACCTTTCTGACTTGTATGTGAGAGCAAGTGAACTCAAGCCAGGGATTTCATCATCATCATGAGCAACAAATTGTGTTTATGTTTTGTGTTCACTCTGTATGACAAAACTACTAATTGCTAGCTGATGTTTTACGATAACATACCATGGAATAGTTCATTTTCCACTCAAAACACTTACTGTTGACTTTGAGCCATACTGATTTATAAGCATCTCCAGCAACATTCCTAGCAAAGCACTGATACATCCCAGCATTTTGTACATCAAGCTTCTCCACAGTTAGTGTACCATTGCTGTCAATAGTGTACCTGTACAAAAAAAGACATAATAAAAGATGATTCTTTCAGCTGAAAGTAATGTACAGTGCCAGGTCAAAAGAAGTAAGAAAAGATTGTCCTTTAGTGAAGTATGTTATCAGTACAGCAGCAAAGCTTAAAAACTGACAACACCTGGTAGTTGCAAGTGGAGGTAAAAGGGCAAGAGTTATTGCCCTTTGTGGATATAAGATATATAGGACAAGACAATTTTTTTTTCTTTTATTAGGGCTGGATTCTTGAGGTACCAGTGTTATATTCCTAATGTTAATTTGATTGGAGAACATACTGAACGGAGCAATTGTAAATTGTAGCATGTGCTAATTTTAGGCCTTTCTGGTGATGAAAACAAAACATGGTGCCTCACAATAAGGAACAGAAGCAGACAATAATTCATTTAGTTGATAAACATTTTAGCAGTAGAAAAAATATCTCACATAACTGGAACATTACATCTTGTTATTCATAAACTTATTAAATAAAATCTTCACAAATGGTGGTCCCTAGAAATCAAGAAATTTGTTGTTGTAAGGATTAATGCCATTTTTCAGCACAATATAGGCTATACATGGTACCAATTATCAATGGTGGAGGAAGAACCTGGGAAAACCTCAGAAAGAACCAGAAACCCATGAGAAGCTACTGGCAAGCTTTCTCACATACCTACATTGGCTGAATAATTGAGAAATTAGCTGAAGACCAAAAGATCATGAGCAAAAGGGATGATTATATACTTTCTTGCCATGTTGATTGGATATTTTGACAACAATTAACAATTTTTAAATGACCAAAATCATGCAATGATTTTACCTTTTCAAAGCACTGTCAACAGAATATGGAAGAGTTTAGGATTCTTGAGATGCAACATATAGAAACCAAATATGATTTCTAAACAGATTTGCCCATAATGTTATAGATGAAAGGCACAAATAACTGGAGAATTGAAAAATATCAGCACAGAAATTAAAGTTGTTTTTGCAAAGATTGAAAGCATATGTTTGAAGAAACATTTTTAAATATGGCAGCAAGAGACGAGGCCTGTAAAATGCACACTTGACATTCAAGAATATTTTGGCAATATTTAAGGAGTACATAACCTGCAGTGGTGTTTGGAAATCTAATTCCAGTGGTGGGAAAGATCAACTTTAACAAGTGTTTCAGTGTCTTTAATAAAAGAGTTCTGACAAATATTAAAGTTTCCAAATGCAGTAAGGACGTTCCAGAAAGATAAACTGTCCAGGCCCTATTTCCAGGATGACAAAATAGAGGAAAATGATAGAATAAAGAATCCCTAACCTGGTCATCATGCATCTTCAATATTACTGTGAACATATGGCAAATAATTAAATCCAAGCTAGAAGACTTAATGAAATCAAATCTTTATCTGATAGCATTATGTTTTTCAGGTTTGAGACTCTTTCAATAAACTTTAACCTGAGGCCTTTATAAATCCATACCTAAGTTGTTGCTGTTGTTGTTGTTGTTGTTGGGCTTAATGCCATTTTTCAGCACATGATAGGCTATTCATGGTGGCCAGTATTAATGGTGGAGGAAGAAACCGGAAATCACCAGAGAGAACCACCGACCCAAGAGAAGCTACTGGCAAGCTTTCACACATTAGCCTAGACTGGAACACACCCAGACAGAGGTGATATGGCAGTGATCCGTAACGGATAGAGCTTTAGACCACTCCGGGCCCCTCATTCCTAAGTTATTCCAAGCATAAGTAAGGGCTATGGCATTGTAAGATATGTCAATATAGTATTTGAAAGACCTCTTATCAAAGAGTGCTGAAAATACATGGACAGAAATTTAAATAGGCAGTAGACTGGATTTGACACCAATTTTATGTTACTTAATTCCAAGGTAAGACCACTTTCATTTGAATTCCATCTAATGAACGGAGACATTTTGGTACTTTTGTTGCTAAAAGAAGCTAAAAAACATGAAGATCTCTGAATGCTTGTGAAGGCTGGATTTGTAAGGAAATGGATTTATTCTGGAAATATGATCGAGCAACATATTGAATGAACACAATAATTGACTACTCACCCATTACTGTTATTTTGGATTTCTACACCATTGAAGAGCCAGTGGATTGTTGGCTGGGGCGGTCCAATGGCACGGCAAGAAATCGTGACTCTGTCACCAAAATCCTTGGAAATATCACTTGGAAACTGGGTTGTGATAAGTGGATTAACTGAAGATAAAGTTATAATTTGTACAATTTTTGTAGGCAAAAGGTAGCTATTAGTTCAAGACTTGCAGCACTCTAATGATGTCCAAGAGATAGCAGGCCAAGAAGGAAACTGTGATATAAGTACTTGAAAATGATAACACTTATGTGGATGAATTGGTCTGAAAATGATAGCACTTATGTAATTGCTAAATACCTGAAGAGCTACAAGTAAATGATACAATTTGTGTGGGTACTTTTGTCTGATTATGTAATTGGCCAAGACACATAATTTATATAATTCTAAAGCAGAATACTAAACACAGTAATTATAATAAAATGAATTCTGTTATGTCCTGAATGCAAAAATAAGTCTATCATATACATTCAAGATGTTTATGTATACTGCCTACTTAAAATTTTCAAAATTATTAAATTCAACTGCGACTGACAAAGGTTTTGACACATAAAATGTATGTCTGTAAGACATTTTCCTCCTTTGAGTACAATGGTAGTGTATGTGCCTGCATCATGTAAACAATGCATATACTACCTTCAAACTTACCACTAACAAACAGACTGGCTCTGCCAACTGCATTGCGTGTGCCTGGTATCTGCTGGTCATTTTGCATGAGAGATGCTTCACACTCGTAGATTCCTGAATTGTCAGTATCTGGGTCTTTTATGGTCAGAGTTCGATTTTTAATTTGGGACAGAAGATATTTGTCCTGATTTTTGACAATAGCAATCCTGCTGCTTCCATTTACCTTGTACCATATGGTCTGAAGGTTGTCCATTGGTCTGCAAAAAAGACATGGGCATAACATTAATAGGAAACAAAAGATGGGCAAGCAGCCTTAATATGAGTCGACTGGTTAACATGAGAACTCATTAATACGTGCAGATGTGGCTCAAATCCACTTATGATATAGGTTATAAATCAATTCTGGACTAAATCTAAATCATAAATATAGCTTATAGTCATAATAAGTGCAACAATTCAGCAGAGAGAATGCAATCTAATTAATTTTTCCAGATATTATTCTTAATTGAATTCATTCAGCCACTAGAATGGTGATATACTCAGCCTCAAACTGTCAGAACTCTGCATTTACATGCAAAGAGGTTGCCTGATGTTCCAAAAATGTCCTATTTGCTTGGTATGTTGGACAAATGACTTAAAAGACTAAATCAATATGGTGATGGTGGTCATAATTTTCCCATGCAGTGTCACATGCAAGAAGCCTCACTAATATGAAACTTTTGTGTGCAAGGCTCAATTTACTTATGTAATACTTATACACCACTATTGCACTGCTTTCCTTTTCCAGCATGCTAGCTCCAAGTCCAAGCTGATGTTCTTCCCTACAATTAGTAATCAGTAATTGGAGGCAAAGAATTGACAAGAACAAAATTTCAGTGTGACTCTTGAGTCATACCCAACATATGGAATACCCTTCCCCTTTTGATATGAAATAAAACCACAGGACATGTGAACAGGGTGGGATGAGGGAATCTTATCAACAGTAGCAAGTATGTCCTACATAATTAAAATTAGTTTACTCTACCCACAAAATAAACTACATAAGCAGTAACACAAAAAAAAATTGCTATTACTGCATATAAATTTCCCAGTTAGAGATAAGAATGATAGCTTCAACTTAAACTGGTATAAAAAAAAAACACTTGGCCTTCAACTAGTCAGCTGGTAGACCACTATCGGCAACATGTTGTACTAATGCTGTAAGACCCAATGATCAAGGTAAAATGATGGAATGGAAACACAAGAGTGTGGAAAGGTTGCTTTCATAACATCATCCAATGAGGAGTGATCCAAGAGGCCCAAGATGCAGCACAGCCTTAACCTCATGAGCTTAAATCCTCTGTGAAGGACTGTTACATTTTCTAGGTAATGAGAACAACCTGCTTGGAATATAGGCCAAATAAATATGCATGGAACTCTTTCAAGGGAGAAAGAATTGATTCGAACCTACCTTGTACATGTATATTAGAAAAACAATAATACATGTAAAACCATATGAATCAGCATGGCAAAGATCATCCCCAGAATAAAGACAACTGAGACTTGAAATCTGAATATAAATTCTTCACCATAAATCCAAGCTGGCAGAAAAGTGAAACCAAATCATAGTTCCCAAAGAACTGTATAAAACCCTTTCTGTTTTCAAGTGTTACAACTCTATGGTCTTACACTAAGTAACCGAGAAAAGCAAAAATCAACAAGTTTTGTAAAAGTCAAAAGCAAATTATATTTCCCTAGAATAAAGTGAAAATTTAGAAAGAACTTATGGTAATGTGAATTAAATCTCATAAAGTCACAAAAGTTTTATCAGAAGTCCAAACAAATAACATTTGAATTTCAGTGATATTCCAAATATTTTTTGATATTGAATGCATTGATGTGCCTGTAGGATCAATGTTTTAATGTGCCAGACAGTGGCCTTGATTGCAAAGATGTGCTCCTGGTCTTTTGATGTATCACAACAATATGATCAAAAAATGTTGTCTGAAATCACTTTAATTCTAAATTATTGTTCAAGTCCAAGATTGTTGAGCAGTTTTAGATCCAGTGAATCCACCCAAATAAAAAAACTGAACACAACAATAAGAATGATTCTGCTTCAAGATGTTAAGGCAAGAATGAATAATCCTTAGTTAATCAAGTATAATTACCCTCTACTTGATTCTGGTCACAATTACCAATTACTTACAATACTCTGTCAATTAATGGAAACATCCATTCTGGAATTTTCTAGGGTCAGAACCAAGACAATAAACAAGTTTACATCCATTGATAATAATCTGAATATTTAATCTACACTCATAGAGAAATGATAGCTATGTATTATATTGCTGACAAAATAAATGTCACTGTTCAGTTACAACACAGACCTGATTCTGGACAAAATCAAGTACAAAATACAGATATACATAACAAAGGGTATGATGTCACTTGTTCTCTGTTCAGACATAAAGGAGAGCAGATAGTCCAAATGGTAAGGCACTTAAAAAAGGTTTTGATAGCACCAAAAGAACACACTCAATGTTCCAACTAGGCATTATTGTTGTTTTCAGTTTAACACCATTTCTCATCACAACAGACTATACACTGCAACCATTAAATTTGGTGCAGTAAGAACCTGTCAAAATTCCAGGATGTACCACCAATCCAAATAAGCTACTAAGAAGATTTCTTACATCTCTTTTGACCTTAGAATCAGGCAAGCTAGAGCTACTAAGGGTGAGACAAGTAAATGAAAAATGAAGTAAAGCTCAAGTTCCAGTTAAAGGTAACAGGCGTCACATGTCTGGTTATCACCCTATTCTACTGAAATGACATTATCACATTAGGTGTTTTAATGTTTGGCCCAGTGAGGTACATACATGACAATTCACTTACCTGGCACTGGCAATGCATTCGAAGCTTATCTTTGTAGTTCCTTTCTTGACATAAGCATCTTTCAATGGAACAACAATTTCAGGGTCCATGTACACAGGCAAGTTATCCCGCCCTGGAAAAAATGTGACCATTTTAAAACAAAACTGAATTAAAATATAGTCCTATATGACTCATTCAAATAAGACACAGTATGGAATAATTGTACATTTAAAATATTTCTCTATGAAATGTTATATATTCAGCCAATCACTCAATTCTGCAGCTTTGTATCAGTCCAGGCACCATAATACTTGCTCAAATCTTAATAATGTTCATTTCTAAATGGAACAGCCATATATGTCACATATCAAACAATCTCTTATATCCTCAGTTCTACTTTGAATGGGTCAACAAGGCTATCCCTTTTCCAGCAGCAAGGATAAAACTGCATTTGGAAGTCAAGTGACAGCTGCTGAATTCAAATGAAATTTTGGGATAACATTACTTAGCATTGTTAACATTCTGACTAAAATAGTTACATGTTCAACTAAATATTCAGAATTGTCAAGTGAAAACTGCCAACTGGTCACCATCTGAAAACCAAGATAATTAAAAATATAGTGACTATAAAAAGACAAACACATTCTTATTACATGTTTTATGTAAACAGCCTTTGGCAGTTTAGAATTCTACATAAGAATTTCATAAACTGGGTATTTTATTCCATGGTTTCAACTAATTGTGCTGACATGGTGTTTTGAAAGTATTGTAAAATACAAGTGTACAATATCAGACTGAGATCTTAAACATCAAGACACATTCTTCTGAGGATGAATCTATGGCCCAATGACCAAGAATAATTTTCAATGTGCTCTATCTGCATAATGTTCTCAAAGTGAAGTATTATTATAAACATGCAAAAAACATCTGGAATGTTTTTTGTCATCTGAATGCATATAAACATTTCTTTAAGCATTTTCTGTCAATTTCTTTGCATATTAAATCCAAACAAGATGCTTTATCTCTAGTTGCAATTTAAATAAATATATAATCTGTTTTTAAACATGAGATAGCCTATATCTATATTTTGACACTATTTTTGCAGGCATGTAGACCGACTTAAACCCTATTTAAAATGACATGTGGTATCAACTGGTAGAGATCTAGAAAAATACTGGCATGGAGACCAAAACAAAAATAGTCAACATTAAAATAAGTTAGTCTAACTACCATAAGCACAGATAAGACTAATGCTTTATTACTGAAAACTATCATAATAGTAAAGTAAAGGTTAAGGTCATATATCAATATATGTGAGAAAAAAAGTGTATAGAAATGGTTTAAAGAACTTCATATAGTGAATTTGCGTAGGGCAGAGGCTGAAGCTGGGACTTGACAGTTCTGTTAGAGAGATCTAGGAATACTATTAAAAATAGCCCTATGCTAACCTTTAATTTTCCCAGTAAAAACCTTCAATTTTGCCAACTACCATCTATTCCCTGCTCAATGTATTATGTTCCCAATGTCTAAGGTGAACAAATTATTAGGCTTTCTAAACTGTGTCTGAAAATATCAAGTAGGTCATACTACTAAAGACTGATATGCACATTAGGCACTGCTTTATTTATAAAATTTGAACAATTACTGTATATGCACAGGGGCTTGCATCTTTGCAATTTACCGGTCATAAATGTACTGTAGAATATAGACAAGAGAGGACACTTCTCTCCTTGCTTGCACAACCTATTTAAGAATAAGTGCTGATATTTCAAGCTACATTTCGTGTAACGTAACAAATTTGGTAACGAGGTTTAGCTCAGGCTTTGTATGCATATCCTAGGTTTTGTTTACTATCATACCTTTAAGGAATGCCAGACCATTTTCCCATGGTTCTGTCCAACATGGATCTCATTGTGCCCGTTTATTATGCTAGTGAAATCCTGCTGAATGGAATACTGTCCTCTAATTGGTTAAAGACAATGATGTCCAGCATTTGTTTATAACTTTTTTTCAGTTGGCCAATGAGAACAGTGTATTGCATTCAGCATTATGCAAAATGTAGCTTGAAATATCATCGTCTATTCTTAAATAGGTCGCACAAGCAAGGAGAAAAGTGTCTTCCCTTGTCTACATTGTATAGTACATGCATGAACGGTAAATTGTTAGCAACGATACGAGCCCCTGTGTGTATATACTCATTTACAAGTTCAATCCAACTGCAAACCGCACAGATCCAGATCTGCATATGCTTGGTATTCCTTATTGCCTGCAAAACACAAAGAGACATTTTAATTTAATTCAAAAGCAAAGTTGAGCTGAAACAATTTTCTTACCTATTACAGTAACATTGAAGACTTGTGTTTCAACCATTGTTGCTGTGACCCCATTTAGAGCAGATGCTCTGTAAAATGATCCAGAATCACTCGTCTCTTGACTTAACAATACTAGTGATTGGTTCAGTGTAACTTGGTGTCGAAGACCATCATTGTTGATGAATGTGTTATTACGAAACCAGGTGATGGTAAGTTCTGGCACACTATTGATGGGTGGTAACTGAATCACATAATAACTGCTCTGATTCATTTTTATTTCTTGGTATGGCAGTTGATTGGTAATACTATCTAGGTCTGAAAAAGAAAGCAATTTACCCTTACAAAATTTCTAAAGGATATTAACATTTATTGAAGATATATTTCAGCATACAAGATGGCTGTCCTATAATGATATATATATTGTGATTTTATTCCTTGTGGGGATCCAATTTATATACATGTATATACTTTGGTTGATTCAATGCACCAACTTTATGACCAAACATTTAATGATCTTTCTGTGGAAACAAAAAATCTTTTCTCCAAGACATAAATTTAAAAACCAATAAACAAAATTCTCTTTTCAAAAAATATTGATATCGACAAGTTCACTTGTTATTCTGCCTTACATTTAACATTATCTTCATTGGTTTTAATACAGTAATATTTTTGGTTTTAATACAGTAATATTTTTGGGTTTTAATATGGTAATTTTTTTTTGTTTTAATATGGTAATATTTTTGGGTTTTAATATGGTAATATTTTGGGGTTTTAATATGGTAATATTTTTGGGTTTTAATATGGTAATATTTTGGGGTTTTAATACAGTAATATTTTTTTGTTATAAAGACATTCTGACAACAAATGCTAACTGCTTACAAAATTTACATGATTTGTTCAAGTTGGAGTTAAACTTCATGCCACAAGCCCCTTTCAACAATATTGTACATTTCCACAACTTAAACAAAATTGTGTACTGTATGCTCTACATGCTCACAAATTCATTTGAACTGCAAACTGCTAAGACACAAATTCCTTTTCTGATAAAGCACTACATAGTCTGATATTGAATACTCTGTAGAACAAACAAACTGCAAACACACTCTGATACAAACTCTGATCTGCCATAACATCCTGTACATTAGAGTTTATGTTCTTTGCAACTGATCCTAAGTGACAAGTGAGTATATACAATATTTCAAACAGAAGAATTTATGTATCAAATATTTTGCTTTAACAATGCTAATAACAATGTGACTGAAATGTACAATATTTATCATGTGACACCAATAAATGTCAGCATACATGATAAATTTGCAATCAGGCAAAAAAAACCTGGTTCTGGTTATTGACCAACCCTTTCTTTTCCTGCCAACCATATATATTTCTTTGGGGTTAAATTTGGTAAAAAGAAGAACATTTTGGAATAAAAAATTAACCAAAGAATGTAATGATCAAAATTAATTTCATGATTTCATGATAAGAACGATGCTGATTTTCAAGTTTATGCTCCATTTAAATCCATTAGATAAACATTTGTGCTAATCTACCTAAGGTAATGTTTTTTCAATGTAACTAGAACAATGCCAATTTTTTTTTCTGGCCTAATCAATCACATGAAACCAGTTACAAGAAAATCACAAGGCTGGAATAAGTTCTTGTTTAAAAAAAAAAGTCATGAGTGGAAAAGATGTAACAGTGGTCAATTCCATCTAAATATTTTTCTATCTGAATAAGCTGAAACATTTACAGTAACACACCAAGTTCTCCTACCGAAATTCTCTCTGCTACTAATGTGACTCATGACAAGCATAAATGCTCCTAAGAAAACTATTCAACTTGCATTTTTACACATGTGGTATTTTTGAAAATGTTCTGAACTTTTTTTATAAATGTCATGTTTCTCTGAACCTGTCAATAAATTTAAATTTGTCCACTTACAAAATAATGCTCTATAAAATGATATGCAACTGCACATGCAGTGCACTGAACATAAAAAAAAATAATACTGACAATAAATAAGTAAACATTAATTAAATTTATAAGTCTATTCTTGTTGGCGAAATATGGGAGTTTTAAGAGCACTCTTGACCGAGATAATTGTCCTTGCATCCAAGATGAAAGGGCATTTCAATTTGCTAGACCCTGGTATGCAAAGGAACACAGTCTTTTTGATTTCTATATGAGAACAATGAGAATATGACTGTTTGAAAAGCGTTGCAAGTTTCTAAAAAGGGTGCCAACAATATTTAACTTAACATAGTAAAGAAGAGTTTGTGTTTAATTCTGAATTGAATGGATAGCCAGTTATGGTTACGGAGAGGTGTACTTAAGTTGTTCATACTCTAAGGATAATCTGAGCAGCGGTGTTTTGAACATTTTTGAGTCTTTGTAACTTTATTATTTAAGATACCTGACTGTACTATGCAGTATTCAGATTTACCTTCCAAAATGTATACCATTCTGTAGCCTTTCTAATTATGATATCTGACTGTACTATGCAGCATTCAGATCTAACTTTCAAAATCTATACAATTCTGAAGCCTTACTAATTTTGATATCTGACTGTACTATGTAGCTTTAAGGTCTACCTTTAAAATGGTATACCATTTTATCCAACTAGTCCACACATTTCTTGCCATGTTCTTGAAAATCATGATAATGCAAGATCTATCCTAAATCTAAATAAGTAGGAGGGAAATTACCATCATCAATAGAAGACAGAACATACTAGCATTAACTGTTATATTATTTATTCATCAGTTCACAATTTATTCTTTTTCTCCTAAATTTTCTCTTACAATAATCAAACAATGGAAAAGACTATGGTCATATAATATGATTCACTTATCTCTGAGTACATTGTTTATTGTCAACAACAAAGAAACAACCCTACAGAAGAGCTGCTGATGTCATTCAGGTTATCAGGTTTTTGAAATCTTTCATGAAAATACCCCCCATGTACTTTGATAATAAAAAAAAATAGTAGAACAGATAAAAAGAAAATAAAGATAACAAATGTTAATAAAACTTTTAGGAATAAATTTTGATTTAGAATGTTCATAGAGCAAACCACCTGAACTAAGCATTCACAAGTTCATTTGTCCCTCTTTAATGCTGTGATTGGCACTGTACATTCTGTTACTTGTGCATGGGGTAAGCATCACTACTTGACTGTGGAATTTTGTTTCACTTCAATCAGGTATGAATGTAATTTTGTTATTATGTTTATCATTCTTTGCACAGCAGTGATTACAGAATAACTTTTTTTCATAAAAAAGTATATTGCATGAAATTAGCTGATATCTGACTGTTCATTATATAACAATTTTGAAGAGATGTCTCTCTTAATCTCGGAACATCTTTAAAGCATGCTTACTGGGGTCATCATCAGTAAACCATGCCCATATTAGTGAGACCCCATCTATTTCCTGGGCAGTCATCAAATTCAACTCCAAATGACAGTTTAGTGTGCAAATCTGTTTTCCAGGACAGGCTGTGGCAAATCCATCAGAATGACTGTGGAGGACCATGCCTAATCCTCTCCATCCACAGTCCAAATTTAGTGTTTCAAAAACTTGTGTGAGATGTACTGTACATGTTGCTAAGATATACCCACAATTGATATGTATATTTATAATTTAATTTTGTGTTAGTTTAAAAAATTTATTTCATTACATGCTACTGTAATGTATTAATGTAACTTTGTATGTTGGACTTGCCCAAAACTTTAGTCCATTTCTGCTTCACCTGACTAACGTTTTCATCTTATTTTGTGTAAACAACTAATACATAGTAAAACTTTGACTTAATCTGTATCATCATTAATAGAAGTAAATATCTTTATAAGTTTGTCTGGGTCTAAATTTTGAAATTTCCAAATTATGGTTTTGATTTTGCAAACATCATGATCATTCTGGAAGGTTATTTTCAATTAGAGTTTTTTTAGTTAGAATATGCTTATTGTGACCTGAGATCAAGTAGAGAACTATATATATATATATATATATATTGTGACTGTGAGATTACTTGGTCATTTGTGCTTAAACATCTAGCACTTTTATTTTGTATTATATTGTATGCAGTTGTGGATTTTTGTCTACAAATAACTGAATTCAAGCAATTATTTTCTCTAGTGCTCTGATAACCTTCTTGGAAAATGACATTCAATAGAATTTATGGTGAATTCAAACCTGGAATTCTATTTCTGTGATTCAAGAAAGAATGTTGACTCAACAACACTCTATAAGCTATAACAAACATGTCATCACATTCAGTTTTTGAATTTCTTCGAGACTGCTGAATTTTATTCAGGACTTTAAATTACTATGACTTGCATCTGTAATTCCTGAATCATTTGTATTTAATTCTTTTTTCTCATTTTCACTTTGTGTTCTAGGGTAAAAAAAAAATTTAAGTTTTACAAAGCTTATTCTCTTTCACTCTTTTTTTTATTTCAAGAGCACAGACTCATAACACCATATACTTCCAGTGTCTCCCCCAAAGGTATAAAACTGAGGGTCAAAAAAATACCCTTGATGTCTAAAGTGGGAGTCAAATAAAAAATGTACTTAAAATTTTCATCTGCCCATACCTTTCAGCTTGAAATCGGATATTACAACTTTGCGCATCTCTCTCTCTCTCTCTCTCTCTCTCTCTCTCTCTCTCTCTCTCTCTCTCTCTCTCTCTCTCTCTCTTTCTCTCTTTTCTCTCTCTCTCTCTCTCTCTCTCTCTCTCTCTCTCTCTCTCTCTCTCTCTCTCTCTCTCTCTCTCTCTCTCTTACAAAATACAGAACATACTACATGTCTCAAAATACAACTAAATCAACATGCACAATTAACACACAAGTGCATTTTGTCTATTCAAAGGATAATTTAATTAATTCTCTTTCCTTTTTGTTTAAATTCATACTTAACAGTCTCCTTATATTTTAGCAATATTACAGACCAACACATTACATATAAGCCAATACAAAAAGCCAAATAAATCTTTTAAAACCAAATGACAATTTACTGCCTGTCATATAATGTGAAATATCAGTTTCATTGTATGTAGTCTTAATACACATTTATCCAAAACTCAAAGAGGCTAATGATTCATATTCTCTTTAACAAGAACTTTCCTGAACTTTTAACTCTTTCTTTCATTGCAGCAAAGTTAAAGACCAACAGAATATGCAATTACTCCCAAATTTGTAATCCATATAAAGGAATTATCACTGCAAGTTACTGATTTCTTTATTGTGAAAGAATGTTTTGGGTGATAATGTGTTCTACAGATATCTTGTGGCAAACAATCATAGATTTTTTAAAATTCTTAAACCCTGTCACGAAAGGATTATTCATGTTTAGAGTCTTCGCAATCACGCAATCAGAAGTCACACTGGTAATCCCAATGGACTTGCCGTATTAAAGCCAATGGAATTATCTTTTCCATTTTTCATTAAAGTCAGATCCACAGTTACTCTTTTGTGTTCCCTTCTTTCACTTTCGTGGCTAATTATTCTTAATGTTCACTGTTTTAATCTGGAGATCACTTTCTAGTGCAATAAGCATTGAGGTTAAACATCTGGATGACAGCTTGCTGAGCTTGATGGAAATCGAATGAGAGCTTGCAACATTAGGGGAAGCTACTCTGTCATAACATTGCTTATGTGAGTATGGTTTTCTGTTTCATATGCTTTGTATGGCAGAGTGCAACGCAGGGAGCATAAGATACTGGGAACCAGACTATTCCTATGCTCAAACTATAGACCATTCTTAATGAGATCCTCATGAATATTAATATATCATGAAAATGAGGCTAAGCTAGGAAGCTCATGATAATACTGCATATAATATATTATGTAGATACCTTTTGAGAGAGAATATGTTATACTGATTGTGACTTTAATGAATGTAATGTATTTTATAGACTGTTTCCTTTTGAGTAAGAATACTTTAATAAACAGAATTACCACTGTATATATTATGATGATGAAAACTTAACCATTCTCTAAAACATAATTTGATTTACATCTTGAGTGTCCTTTTTCTCTACAGCACAAAATACAAGTTAACAATAGAGAAAACAAACTATCTGAAGCATGAATTTGATTCTGATTAGGTATGGTTTAAATGTACCACTATGATCAATCAATACTGTGGGAAAAACATGCAGTCAGAATAAAACATTTGCAAAATGTGCATAGTGACACAAACTGCCCTTATAACCAACCACATTCCCCAAACCAGCAGACTTTTGTGGTGTGCTTTAAATAGTTTTGGGTTCATGTCGGTATGCTTGCATTTTAATTTGTATCATAAGTGCACAACCTGATTGTTTTTATGGTACGTGCTGCTCTTTGTGTCTGGGGAAATGGGATTTTCCTTTAGAATGACATTTTTTCTTTTTTGAATCATTTTTCAACTGACAATATGGATATACAATTTTATTGATACAAACACATTTGATTGTTTCAATAACAGACTGGCAGTTATATATTTACCCACAAAACAGCAGGATTATTTGTTATATATATATATATATATATATATATATATATATATATATATATATATATATATATATATATTTGTGTGTGTGTGTGTGTGTGTGTGTGTGTGTGTTTAAACTTCTTCATTGATTATAATTAATATCATTTTTGTGGAGTTGGTAGATGGATGAATTCTAACACCCAATATGTAAATGCAGACATTAGATAAAGTAAACATAATTGGAAAGAATCACATCTAAAAAATAAAAGAATTTGTAATTTTATTTATGGGATATTCTGTTAATCTGTTTATTAAAATAATTTTCTCTTTAATTTTAACAAAACCTTTACCTGCTATAATTTGGTCGCCTGGCTCTAACAAATCTATAAGCTGGTGCCTAACTTAGCCTTGTTTGGATTCATTAACCCAGGGTTACATGAATACATTTGTGATGTGTCGAATTTTGAAAACTCATAGAAGCTTTGTTTAAAGGAATTGTATCAGTCAACTTAATTAAAGTAGAAAGGGCTAGAGATAGTTAGATGATTATTTTTCATTTCATCTCTGAATGTCAAAAAGGAATTCATTCTAGCTGACGTAACATGATAACATGACCGAGTCAGATACTATGGTACAAAAGAATGACATAAGACCTTTTCCCAAAATTGGCAGCGTTAAAGGCAGCAGCTGGCTATAGATGATAGTTCAAAGTAATGATTAATTACGGCATGATTAGTTGTTTAGTTTTCTTGTCAATCCAAAAATTCTACAAACAGGTTTAGGAAACAGTCTATTCCGATTGGTACATATGGATTTATGGGCGTAACTCTGTAAGAAATTAAAGGTTTTACTTTAGGAAAATTCAGCAATCTTTAATCTTTCGCAAGGGAAGTTAAATGATTCCGGGATCGTATGAGACGTTATCTCGTGATTTGGCAGTAAGGCGAGAGTTTTGTCTCAGCAAGTAGGCAAACTCTACATTTTGAATTCGCAAAAAGTACGTCTTCATTATAGAGTAAGGGGCCAGATAGTTGTATCAGTTAGGAGACAGACTATATGCGAGATTCGTGGAAACGAATAAAGAAACGGCTAAAGGAAACAGCTTTCCTGGATTCACATGAGAAATCCCTGAACAATCATAGGACCAGAACAAATTCTACGAGGAAATCTAAGTCCAGAGACGATTGTTAAGTCAGAGTTCGACGGACAAGAGTCCAAGACGAAAAAGCTAGACAAAGATCGACAGAGCAGGGACGAACGGAAGTCTTGATGTCTGCATAAATTAGGTGATGAAGTCTCTCATCATTGCACTCAAAGGTCACATCTCATTGGCAATGAGGATAGCAATTTAACATTGAAAGTAACTTTACATTTAAGGAAATTTGTATTGTCTTTTTTTATTTGAGTACATGTTAGTACCATTTTTCCTTCTTTTGTAACTAAGTCATTGATTTCTTTTCATTTTAAATTCTGTTGTTCAGTGATCTGCATTCTTCTTTCTATCTATCCACACTGGGTAAATCATACCGCATAGGTCATTCCCTAGCAACGAACCATAGTGAAAGAGGTTGGTGTGTTTTGCACACTGACAATTTGTCACAACATTCTAAGAATGGTCTATACACAATGTCATCCCTCATCCAAAGCAATAGATATGAAATAAATCTGAATTTTGCAAATCCTTTGCGTAAAAAAAACAATGCAGCACAACAACAAACTGTGTGCATCAATTTTCTTCAGTGAGCATCCCTGATGCACAAATGTGCATAAAGGGAAACAGTGTACTTCTAAGGAGTAGTACATTTTTAGTAACTTGTCACCATCAAAAATGTATTTTCTGCATACCACAAATGCACTTCTCAAGCATACCTTATGTAGACCTTTATCTGTAAGCTACCAGATGTGATGAGGTATTTTTTGTCAGGCTTGGTGACCCCTGAGAAGACCCCTCTAGAGCAGAACCTCTTTAATTAGGTATTTGGGCAGTCTAAGACTACATTGTAATAATGACACCTCATAATACAGAAATAAGATAGTATACAATTTATAAGGGAACAACATTTAGTTAACTGATGGATGACTGTCAAGTAATACTTTTCTCTTGGTCTATACTTACAGGCCACCTCAACATATGCTGGAGAACTGAGGATGGATCCCAACTCATTGCTTGCCAGACACCTGTATGCCCCTGCATCTTGCCTACGTAGATTGACAACCTTGTATGTGTAGTCATCAGTTTCATTTGTGATAAAACGGTCATCCTTTAACCAACGATAAACTGGGGCTGGGTATGAGCTCACTCTACACGTCAGGATTTTTGTGCTTCCCTCTAAGTTAGTGCTACCTGCTACTGGTTCTTGGCTGAAACTCTGTGGGGGGTACTTTTCTGTGAAAGAAAGCAATTGATTTTAAAGTTGTTCATAGGAAAACAAAGTACAGAGTCCCCTGATTACAACACTAATCATGGCGGTTACAAATGCATCATGGAGACTTTGACTTGCAGATAGATAAACAGAAGGTATCACAATATCCCCCATCCATTAAAACAAAATACATCACAAACTTCATTAATCCTAAAATGAACACAAATATAAGACCACTCAATGCACAAATTATTGGAAAAATTAATGGTTAGTCATTAACTTCATCAAACTGAGCTTATTTTAGTTTTTGCATGAGATTGGAGGGTGGTAAAAGAATGTATTTTGTGTTACTTCCAACTGAATTCAAGCAAGTCTGATTAAGATAGACTTTCCTATCATCAAATTCTTAAATAATTATTTCTTTTGTTCATTGGCTATTGTCACCTATTAGCAAACGGGTGAAAATTTAACTTCTATATTATTCTTACTGATTCCTTGACTTTAGCCTGCAGGTTTTCTTTATTTCCAAATCTCAAACTTACCATATCTTTCCAAAGATTGATCTATTTATGTGATGTCTAGTCAGATCTGCTTTAGATCCGACAAGACAAGACATGTCTAAAGTCCAGTTCTATATAGAATACCTGGTCTCAAAAGTTCAGTGTTTTTAAATGTATTTATTAAGCATGATTGTAAAGCTACAGTATATGTACACCTTTTCTTCTTTACTCTAATCGACCTGCTTGGGAGTATCAATAATATAGATCATATCAGCATGAATTTCAAAATTTAAGGCCTTATTTCTCCATCAACAAAGAGCAAAGCATGTAAAATGTAGGCATAATTTTTATCAGCAGACACATTATGGATATTTGTTGTTGCTTGACTTATAAGCAAGTATATACAGTAAACACCACAAAACCATACAAAATACCATACATCATCATATACATGTATACATACCAAGAATTTCTGTCTTGCTTCCATGGAAGTCACTGATCAAAATATGCTAGTAAATGCATTTGATACTTTTCTATTATCCCAAGTTAGTGACATCAACCAATAATGTCATGAACTCTAGTCATTCATTAGCTTTCAACAAACCACAACTGCCTTATTATCAAACAATAAATGGCAGTAGCTTATGTAAGCCATGTTGTATGATACAACCTGTACAAATATATTGAGTATCTGCCTCAGATGCGGCAGATCAGTGGGTTTCATCCCCTGCTAAGCCATACTAAAGACTTATAAAAATGGTACTAACCTATACAAAGAAATTGATACACTGTGTAATACACCCTATACAAAGATATTGATATGTTGTGTGATACAACCTATACAAATATATTGATATATTGTGTGATACAACCTATACAAAGATATTGATACTTTGTGTGATGCAACCTATACAAATATATGGATACTTTGTGTGATACAACCTATACATATATATTGATATGTTGTATGATACAACCTATACAAAGATATTGATATGTTGTGTGATACAACCTATACAAATATATTGATATGTTGTGTGATACAACATATACAAATATATTGATACATTGAGTGATACAACCGATACAAAGATATTGATATGTCATGTGATACAACCTATACAAATATATTGATATGTTGTGTGATACAACCTATACAAATATATTGATACATTGTGTGATACAACCTATACAAAGATATTGATATGTTGTGTGATACAACCTATACAAATATATTGATACATTGTGTGATACAACCTATACAAATATATTGATACATTGTGTGACAAAACCTGCACAAATACATAGATATGTTGTGTAATACAACCTATACAAATATACATATATGTTGTCTGATACAACCTATACACATATATTGATACACTGTGACACATCCTGTACAAATACAGTGATACCTTGTGTGAGATAACCTGTACAAATATACTGATACATTGTAGGATGCAACCTATATAAATATATTGATATGTTGTGTGATATAACCTGTACAAATATACTGATACATTGTAGGATGCAACCTATAAACATATATTGATATGTTGTGTGATATAACCTGTACAAATATACTGATACATTGTAGGATGCAACCTATATAAATATATTGATATGTTGTGTGATACAACCTATACACATATATTGATACACTGTGACACATCCTGTACAAATATACTGATACATTGTAGGATGCAACCTATATAAATATATTGATATGTTGTGTGATATAACCTGTACAAATATACTGATACATTGTAGGATGCAACCTATATAAATATATTGATATGTTGTGTGATATAACCTGTACAAAGATACTGATACAAATATATATTCTATGGGTAACATGTGACACTTGACTGTTCTCAGGCTGTTAAATATACACATATGAAAACAAATCCCATGTGTAATAAAATCACTACTTGACAGGTAAACTCAGGTAAACTAGAGGTGCAATCAGCTGAATATCTATCTGGTTTATAAATCTACTTCTGTCCTTTTATCATTTTTGATTCCAAGAATCCTATCCACCAGTTTCTATCCAATCAATGACTCAAGGCTTGATAAAAATGGTCATCAGTAACTGGTCACTTTGATGCAAGGTATCATAAATATAGTCATTAGTAACTGGTCCCTATGATGCTAGGTATCATAAATATAGTCATTAGTAACTGGTCACTTTGATGCAAGGTATCATAAATGTAGTCATTAGTAACTGGTCACTTTGATGCAAGGTATCATAAATGTAGTCATTAGTAACTGGTCACTATGATGCAAGGTATCATAAATGTAGTCATTAGTAACTGGTCACTTTAATGCTAGGTATCATAAATATAGTCATTAGTAACTGGTCACTGATGCAAGGTATCATAAATAGTCATTAGTAACTGGTCACTTTGATGCAAGGTATCACAAATGTAGTCATTAGTAACTGGTCATTTCAGAAGTACAATAAGCTATATAGTACAAGCAGCACAATGTAAGCATTGAGAAAATAACTGTTCCTCAAAAAAAAAAAATTTAACACCTAATGCAGGATGGACCAAACTCCCTCCCTCCTATAACAAAATGTATTCCAATAACAGGTCCAGGACTTAACCTGTTTGTTATTATTATTATGGCAAAAAATCACATGGGGAAGGAAACCAATGTTATAGTTGGGAGTACATACCTCTCAATCTCATACAAAAGTGGGAATGTTGAGGAACAAGACCTCAACTAGTACTGATATTAGGTAGATCAATCCTAAATTTTAAAATATGTAACTTTTTTTACTGTCAAAATCCTTTTCATATTTTTTTTACAAAAATACAACACTGCAGACATTACACCATTGAAGAGCCAGTGGATTGTTGGCTGGGGCGGTCCAATGGCACGGCAAGAAATCGTGACTCTGTCACCAAAATCCTTGGAAATATCACTTGGAAACTGGGTTGTGATAAGTGGATTAACTGAAGATAAAGTTATAATTTGTACAATTTTTGTAGGCAAAAGGTAGCTACTAGTTCAAGACTTGCAGCACTCTAATGACGGACACACTAACATAAAAATCTTACTTTTTCAGACAGATGGAGGACTCCTCAAAGGATTTTATATAGCTGGTAACTTATGTGGAGCCCACATAAAAAAGAGCATATTAAATATACTGTCTATAATCACGTATAAGTTGAATCAAACTGCAAACAACAGAGATTCTGTTCGGACATAGTATAATGAGCCTGCAAAGCAGGGTTTAAGTTGTCTGTACTACTGGTTACTCCTAACAGACTACACAGATCCAGATATGCCCACACATCATGTGACAGGTCTGGATCTGCAGTTTGCAGTTCACCTCAAGCAAGTACAGATAGTATTCCAGTCATTTCAACCAAAGGCTAAAAAATATATGCGCATATTACATTTAAAGTTGAGCAAATTATTTTGAACAATCAACACAGCACCATGAAAGAAAGTGCCCAGCTAGCCTAGCTATGAAGACTGTAAATTGGTGTTACCAATAGAAATTTTCATATAGCTAACGCGAGTTTCCCATTGAAAACTTTCATAAATGAAGGACCAGGTTCCACACTGAATGGAAGACTTGGTTATCCATTGAATTCAAGGTTTTCAATATTGCTATATTTCGGTTCAAAAACTATTTAGTTACCAACAAGCGAGATGGGGGGGGTAATTATTCTGGCACTATTATTTATTTTCTTTCAAAAGCTGGAAAACAAGCAGTGTACAGTTACATTTCACAGCTTCCTCTACTGAGCAGATATATAACTCACGAAAGAGCTTTAATAATACTGCAAGTATGAATCCTATTTATTTTCAAACAGAAAATAGGGTTCTATCTACTTAAGATCAAAATCAAAACTAGTCAAGGAAAGTTCTAAATATTGCTTGCTTTGGCAAATCATTGCAACTGGAGGACAGTGCATAGAAAATGGGAATCATCCTTATGAAGTTTATGAATCTGAATGAGAAATATATTGTAGATGATTTTTTCTTTACAAAAAGTATGTGTTGTATGAACACAAGTCCCAATTAGATAAGTCTTGAGTGATATCTGTATTTTAATATTTTAACTGCATTTTAAAATAATCATCATAAATGTAGTATCTCTTTATCTATTCAAATGTGAAGAAAGTCAATTGATAGTCACATCAATGCCAGCAAGTTTCTTGGTCATACCTCAATTCATGGTTTACAAAGACCTATACATTGTTTTCAAGAAGTTTTCAAGGACTTCAAAAAACTGTAAAGGGTATTTCTTTTACAGATATTCTGAACCTTTCTCACATGTTATTTTCTTAACTATTGGTGCTGTGTATCCTTTTATTCACCAAATTTAATCCTATTTTATCTATTTATGCATTCATTTTTGGACATTTGAGAAAACAGAAATAGTTCTCCATTTTAAAAAAGTTACATATTTTAATTTTATGTACTCCTGGGGATAAATTCAGAATATTTTGGCAAAATTCAACAAGTTTTTCAACAATTTCAAGGACTTCTCAAGGATAAAGCCACACTTTTTTATTTCACAGTTTTCTAGGCAACACATACATTTAAGAATTTTTCATTGTCATATGAAATACCAGTATGTAATTGGTATTTATTCAATTACTATGGGGGACCCAGAGTGGCTGAGTGGTCTAAAGCACTCTTAGTTATGGATCACAGCCACCTCACCTCTGCCTGCATGGGTTCGAATCTTGAATTGAGCCAATGTGGGTATGTGAAAAAGCTTGCCAGTAGCTTCTCATGGGTCAGTGGTTCTTTCCAGGGTTTTCCCAGGTTTTTCCTCCACTATTAATACTGGCTGCCATGTATAGCCTATCATGTGCTGAAAAATGGCGTTAAACCCTACAGTAACAATAGCTATGTTGGCTCTATTGATAACTTGATAATTTATTGGTCCTTCCATGATAACACAAGTTAATAAACAGATTCATGAAAGGGTCCAGCATCCTAGTAATAGATGGCAGTATAGATCAGCAACATTTCTTGTTATATCATATACTGTGGACAACAACAAAATTCTGCCTTTGGCTTAGCTATGGATTGTTCTTTAAATTTTACTAATCAAATAACTGAAAATGACTTGCAAGTTCTAGTAAAACAGATTCCCAGCCCCCAGATCACAACCCAAATCAGGATCATAAGAACATCTGGCGGGTCAAAAAAACTTTTTTACAGTGTTTTTTAAATGTGGCAAAAAATTTGGGAACCACTGTAGAAAAATGCATTATTTCAATCTTTTTTTTTCTTTTCTTTGGGTCTTTATTTTGGATATCCTGATTTAGTTTACCATTTTTCATTACATGACAGGCTATACATAACAACCAGCATGACTGGTACAGGAAGAACCAAGGAAAACGCCAAGTAAGTAACTCCAACCCACAGGACACAGTTACAGTACAGTGCAACATCCTGCCAGTGTTTATCAATACAAACAATATGGAGTTGTATTTAACAAGTCAAAAAACTGCCCTCTCAATGAACTAGTAGCATTATTTAAAGTTGCTATCTTCTGGAATTATCTAATGCAACTATATTGATCCAGCATTTTATGATCATTGATAGTTTTGTATTTACTTCCAATGGATATACAAAATGTAATACAGTGGGAGGAGACTCAAATTTTACTGATGCACGAGTCTATGAGTAATGCATATCAGCTGGATTTTACATTTATAGACTTATCTGATTTCCTAAAATTAAGGATCGCTTGAAAATGAAACCATTAAATGAATATATCTTTAGTACAATGGAGATTATAGTTCTTTCATAGCAAAAAAAGATACAGGAACCACCCCTACCACAGCCCCTGTCAATATTTAGCAACAATTCTTTCCCTCTATACTATCTCATACACCTTCACCTATGTTTACTGGTGCCATAGCTCATGGGTTATCTAGGGTGAGATAAAATACAGGCAGTTTTTCTATGGTTTTCATTACATGGGCCATACATTACATGTATGGCATACAATCTATAATAAGAAAAGGGAAGTATCAAGCACATTCTTGAGGGTTTAAGGAGTAGACTATTATAGTGCAAGTTTTGATTTTTCTCAGAGGGTATTGTAGTCATCCTTATTTGATGAGAAGATACAATTTTATATAAATCAAATGATAAGTACTTTCTTAAGAATTTCTTTGGTTATGAAAGAGAGACATATCCCTATTTACATGTCAAATTTAGTAGAGCAATCCCTGTTCAATATGTTGTTATGGGGGGGGTATCTACATCTAGTATTTAAAGCTATCAAATGAAACAAAGAAACCTATTACAGAGGTAAAATGGTGTTGTCTTAAAGACTTGCAATAAATCATTGATATCAAGTTTTCCTTACAGCCAAACATTTTGGGTGGTGACATGTGTTGCAAAGTTTGCAGCCCCTTAAGTAGGTATAGTGTGCTAAAAATTAGTTTGGTAATTTTAGTTTTATTTTAGAATCAAATAGCTCACAAGGGAAAATGTTACAAGTGATTTCACATATATCATTTTTGGAAAAACTGTTACTGGTACACAATAAATTTTAATAATGAACATAAATGGAAAATGGATATTTGACTAGGTCATATAGGTTTAGTGCATTTTGGTTTGTATGCTAGAATTAGATAAATGTCTGCAGTCAGACTATAAGTTAGCCCATAATTAGCCTAAAATGATCTTCAGGGAATGCCTTCTTGAACCTCCCCAAGAAACACTGATAAACTAAAGTCAGCCACAGTGCAATGATAAGCTAAAGTTTACCACAGTGCAAAGGCCAGTCCGAGTCTATCAGTCATGCAGTCAGTATGTAGACCTAGATGGCTTTATATGGAATTAAATGTGTAAATGAATACCCTCTTCTTTGGCTATTCCATAAGTAAAGCACAGTTACAGTCAAAAATGGTACTACAACACAACTCCTTTATCTAGGTTGGATGTCTTCAAATATTAAGGCCCATTTTTCCTCCCAAGATCATGTTGATCCATAATTAAGCTTGATTTAATCCACTGAATTAATGGTCACTGTCAGACACCAGGCAAGGATGGTGGCAAGTCAGGAAAATCTTGATGTTTTAGGCTAGTTAAAGTACTTTATATACTTATTTACAAATCAAGACCAACTGCAAACAATGTAAACCTTGATCTTCCATGGAACAATTTATCATCAGATCAGGTTTGTTCTACTGATCACCCCTAACAACTGCATAAACCAAAATCTGCCAGCAATGGCAATTTGAATCCATTTTGCTGCTGGACTGGACTATAACATAAATCCTTCCTTCCAACATGACAAACTGGAATCAAGACATACTTAGAAAGGGATGTAAGTTTGTTTTAATGAGATGGTGTGTGATGATTAATGCATAAGCAAATATTATATTAAATACAGTATCAGATTAATTATTTTAAATTACATCTATCATCTGATATAAATAAAACTTATGAAAATTTCAATCCTGCATAAATAACATTTTATCTTTTTTTCTTCTATTTTTCCTTAAATATCTCAAAAGCAGATTTTGTCATCAGTTTGGTTTGCCCCTCCCTTAACCTCATTTATGTCTCCAAATTTTCTAAGCTGTTTGGAACTTGTCTGGTATTTCTTACCACAATGCTACAATCCATAAGGTTTAAAAACAAACATCCTTTGGAACATTCCTGTTAAAGTGTAAATGACACAAGCTGGTATGGTACAGTGCACATTATCAGTTAACACAAAGCAAACACAGATTAGCTAATAAACATGGTATCTATTTGCCCTCCACACATGGACTAGGAGAGAAACTGCCCCCAACAATCCACAAAATTCCTGAAGCATGTGCCACAACATTCTGAAAATATTCCACACCAGATGATATGTCCTCCACAATTTTACAAACAATTAAAAAGTATTTACCAGGGGCATCTCTAATAGTAAGGCAAATGAAAATTTTTACAACTTTTATTAAACTAACCCCTACACCCCACTTACAGATTTTTCATTAAAGATTGTACTGTGTATTCTTTTAAAGAAAAATGAACTATATAGAGTTATGTATAACATCTCTATGGTTCAGTGAGAAATTGTGAGCATACAAGAAGATCAAGTTCATTTAACTTCCTTACAATAGCTGTAAACACATCAAGTTACAGGCTTGTCACTCCATCCATCAGAAACACCATCAAGAAACTTGCTTTGTTTTCAAAACAACAGTACTTATTTTAAGTGTAATATAATCTGCTACCATTATATTAAATAAAAGCTCCTAAAACTTTTTGTGCAAATACTCACAAAAAAACAATACTGTGTCTATGTACTTCATGTACATTCTTTAGAACTGTTATCAGTGATTTATTTTTCTACTTACTGCTGGCATTATTTCAGGTTTTTCAGGTGAAAGATATAAACAAATGTATGATTCCTGCAATCTGACCCCACCCCCATTTTCCTATTTTTATTAGCTTTATGGCCTGCTGATCTAGATATGTCATGCACCTGGAACATTTCAACACTCAATTGGTCATATATAACTGACATCTGTTTAGTTCAGCTGTCATATACAGCAATGCAGATTTGCCTTACAGGTGCATCTTGAATAACAATATAAATATTACACTAAACAGTAACAATACTCTGAAATGATCTACATCTGTTCCAATTTGCTCCTTAATTAATTGCAGAGATCATAGCCTTGTGACTGAAAAATTGTTAGTTAAAATTCCAAATCAACAGCCCCAGACAAAGAAAATTGGGTTTAAATGTTTTACTAGCATACATTTCAGATTCCCAATCTCAAATCATATGTACATGTATTTTTACTGAGGTATCAAAAGGCAAATCTGAACATGGATCTGAAATTGTTCTGGCATCTATCCCTACATTTGAATCCATTGACATAAAAACTAGATATATTAAGTATTTAACTGGCTATTCATGTGTCTTACATGGTTCTAAATGCATCCATTTATCAAGAGGCCAGAAAATGTGGTTGCAGTTTACAATTCAAGAAAGGGATAATGATCCAGCTGTTTCTAGTTAAATAAGTATTTGTTGACAGTGGTATCAAGCTAAGTCAAGTGATGTGTACTAGTACCTAATTAATTGCCATTTAATATGATGCTTTTGACCCACTTTCACTTTAACCACCCAGGCCTTCCATGCATACACACACATACACACACACACACACACACACACACACACACACACACACACACACACGATGGCACTTCTCCTGGGGGTCTATCATCTCTCCTTACTACATCAGCCTATAACTACATCTAGTTATCATTGTCATTTCCAAATAATCTCTTTTCTGATTATCATTCTGATTAATAGCAACTGAGCGTTAATTGAACCAATATCAACACACCTAAAATATTTCCTTATGTATGACTTTTTGTAATATATGAATGATGTACCATTGACTCAAAACTCAAATATATACAAAAACATCTTCAATATTAGTTATGATAGCAACAAAAATAAACTTCAAACAGGAGTTCTGCATATATGGCCATATCCCTGTCAGTAATCGGAACTCTTGGTGAATTAAACTAAAAGTATGATAAAACAGTTATAAGCATATATTATAACACTGAATATGTTTTGCAAAACTGAACATTAATTTGAACTAAAAAGGCTGTAACTCACCCAATTTGTTGCCTTGATTTAGGCAAAACATAATGCCAATCTGACAGCTAAACACAAAAAGCTTCCCCCTCCCATTGCCACCCATATCTAGATCCCCAAGTCATGTATAATTGTGCATGGTAACATGTATTAATGTATTATGCAAATAATGTAGACATCACAGGATGCAATGAAAAAGTACACTTACAAAAATACTATGGTGCACCAAACACTGGAAACTGTGGTAGTCTAGCCAAGCCATATCAGGTATTTTATAACAGCAGTGTGGAGTTTACAGTGATATCAGGCCAGTCAGTTCTAACATTAACCCTTTCATCACTGTGGACCAGAAAAGCAATCAGGGGGAAGTAAGTCCGTAAACACTATGGACTGACTTTTCGGTCTGGGGCAGTGTTCTTCTTTAACATTATAGTACCCGACTAAATAACTTTCAGGGTACCTCTAATAACTTCCATCTTGTAATTTAGATGTTATATTTGGATGATCTCATGAGTTTAGCTTGTATACAACTAGAAATATCAAACAAAGTAGGAACTTTTAATGTGTATTCCGAATGCTTAAATTTGAAGATATTAAAGAGAAGAGTTATTGGATGATTTTAATAATTTTGACCAGGTAAATTTGTATGAAAATGAGAGAAGAGATATGGACAGACAATGGAATGCACTTGTGGGTGACAGTGATTATGATGAAGAGGACTTTGAAGGTTTTGAACCAGAGGAATTGTTTGGACAAAGCCAGAAAAATCAAAAAGATTTGTTTCAGTTTTTTGACAGAATTGGGCACACCCGAGTATTAGATGGCTCCAGGAAAGCTTCAGAATATTTTCAAATATTCTATTCAGATGAAGTTTTTGGAAAAATTGTCCTATTCACGAACTTCAATGCACTGATCAAATGGTGCAGAGCGATATAGGTATGTGGACAGATCTCACCTTGGAGATCATTTTGGTTCATTTTATAGAATTTTATATATTATGGACACCATAAAAGAAAGACTTGTGCTGCTACTGTGATTATTCACTAGTACATCTAGGGTCAATTGTACAAGTTTTGAGAACTTTCTATGTTTTCTAAGAGGTAATAAAATAATTACTTGTATTTTACCTGTTGTCTTACCTGTTTGTACCTGCAGTTTAACAGTTCTAATAGATATGCACATTTTATTGAATTAGTCATAAAATATAATTTGATTTTGACACCTAATCCAACCAGATATCTTTAACATTGGCAAAGTTATGTTGTTTCAAAGTCCACAAGTCATTTTGCTTTACAACTACAAAGTTACTTAGTGTTGAGGACTCTATGCCTACAGAGTTACTTAGTGATGAAAGGGTTAACCTCTTCATGCTGAGTGCCAAGCAAGCCAGCTGCTAGTATAGTAGGGGCATTTGATATGATTCAACTGTTTTCTAATTTTGGTATAAGGTACCAATTGTACAACCCCAGGTGGGCGGAGCTTAAGGTGTAGGGAACATTGCATTCAGAAATAAACAACAAAACTAGCAGTGATTGGTGCATTATGTAAGAGTTGTACTTTCTGTTAGGCTTTTAAAAAAGTTGAGCCTCTTGGCAACATGTGAGATTATGTTAATTAATATCTTGATCACATTTTGTATTTTTTAACATTTTTTTAAAATGTGGTACACATGACTGAAAATGTGTCTGGTGTAACTAGATAACTCTTACTCCTGTCTAGTTCCAGCAGAGTTATCTCTCTTAAATGCAATGGAGCACCTATTTTCATTGTTATAAAATTGACAATCTAACATTGTTCTCTGCAACAGTGTGACATGCATGCTGAGATAGGATAGAAAGTATATTTATTTCACAAAACATTAGCATGGAGGTCTATGGAAAAAAAATTGGTACCGTTATACCTTTTTATGGTCTTGTACAATAGCCATATTGGACAGAATCCATATTTCAATAAATATTCTGATTCCACAGTCTAAAATCAATACAAGTAGAATCTCAAGCTCACCCCACTATGGCCTATGGGACATTAATCATGGTCTAGGTAGTGAGAAGGCAGGCCTTTGTGCAAATTAATTAAATGATTATTTACAAGACTTATTAATTAATTTTAGATTTTTAAAACATTTATCATATTAGAAACAAGATAGATTAAGTTTCTCAAAATAGCAAGAATAATTTGTATATTGGTTTGAAAGAAATAGATATTTTATACTTAAATTCTGACAATTTTTGCCAACCTATAAATTTCATTCATTTAAGATTTATATTTTGAGGTAGATGATGTAAGTGTGAGTCTGATCAGATATATTATTTAATTTGAATATAGGTGGGAATTTAGAGACAGCAAAAAGTAACCATTAAAGAAATATATAGCCTAAACATTTGTTTTGTTTGCTCTACCAGCCAATTCCACAAAGTAACTGTCACCCACCCACAACAGTAACACACCTACTACAGCTCCACAGCTACCACAGTTAGGTACAGCTTTACAACACTAGTACCATTTTTATAAGCATTTGGTATGACTAGGCTGGTGTTCAAGGTGACTGGAGCAGTCAATTCTCTTACTATTTTTAAATAATGTCATAAGATAACATAAAGGAGCTGACCAAGTCAAGTCAATCGCTCCGATGGCCTAGTCGTTAGAGTGTCCATCTCAGATGTGGGAGGTTGTGGGTTTCAACCCCCGACGAGTCATACCAAAGATTTTTCAAAACTGGTACTAACAGTTGCCTTGCTTGGCACTCAGCATAAAGGGGTTAGTGTTAAGACTGGTCAGCCAGGTGTCAGGATAATATGACAGGATGGGACATGATACCACATTTCTGAAGCATGATGCCCCAGTGCAAGATTTCACTATAAACTGTCACACTGAAAACACTGTAGCCATATAACTGAAAAATTGTTAAAGCTACATTAAAAATCTAAACCACACACGCACCAAGTCATTGCAGCTAGAGCTATTGGCCCTCTTTGGAAAATGCATACTTTTTATTACACATTGTAAAGGAGCAAATTTTTCTGATCTCTGTTTTGTTGTTGATCTTTGCAGGAAACATTTCGTTAGACATGTATACTATTAATTAGCTTTATGGAGACCTGCATGTGTTTTAAATCGACATAATGTACTGATTGGTACAGGCTATGTCATGAGCTTAGAGATTTTTTAGTAGGTTAAGTGTGTTTAAACTGACCAGAATTGAAATCAACTTCTGATCTAAATGGAAAACTACCATTTCTGAAGGTATTGTTGGATAATCTCTGTTTGTCAGACAACTGCATTTGTTTGAGCCTGAAATTCAGGTAAGAAATACATTTCATCTTGATTGGACACCCTGTGAAAGGGGAGGGGGGCAAGGGGAAGGGGCGAGGTTTCATGTGAAAACTCTCAGTTTAAATATGCTAATAGTGAATTTAAACATTAGTCTATTCTTTTATACAAGATAATAATAAAAGTAAGAACATAAGAAGACTAAGAGTAATTTAATAAATAAATTCACTCATAAAATCATCCAGGAAATTATTGATTATCTGGAAGAATTGACAGATAAAAAACTTTGAAAACACAAGGTGAGATAGCTACAGGACATCTCACACATTTACAAACACAAAAGGGGCTATAACTATGTTGGAAGGGCTGAAAGAATCGAGATACTAGGAAATTTGGAAAAGGAAAGGAAAAGGTAGAGAAGACCTAGACTTACTGGCACAAGGAAGTCAAAAAGAATAGTCAAAGTGGACTTTGCACAGACATCAGGTTATGAATCAACACAAGCCAGTGTTTGTCTTTCTCTTGATCTGATGATGAATTAATTAATTAATTAATTAATTAACAGTTTTGCTACTGATATATTCATATTTGCATTTGAAATTCCTTGAATAAGTTGAACCAAAAGAAAGTTTATCTTTGGAATTGTAAATTTATTGTTATATATCTTGATTAAATTTTGTCTTTATTTGTAACAGGAGTTTGTGTTATTGTGTTCTATATACATGCTCAGATCTTTATTTATTCCCCCCCCCATAAGTTTCATAATTTATAATACTCATTCCAGGTAAATTACACAATCAGCAATCCCTTCTAAATAATGATAGCCAAAACCAAGTAACAAACCCAAACAAAGTTGAGCAGGGGTTTATGACACACACATCCCATACCCAACCCCAAATGTGGACACAACCCTAACATTACTAAAAGCCAAGAAGGGAGCTGACAGTTCCTCTATTTGCTTGGCTAATAATTACAGTTGACTCTAATTAGATCAATTTTGTCAAACCTCTTTGGATAACTGCCAGTAGATACTTTTAATGAATAACAAACACCTTTTGTGTCTTAAATTGCTAAACTGAATGCAAGGCAAGACTTTATATTCTTCTGCCAAGGTAAGCAAGGAGTCATGTGGTCTAGCCCTGAGCACTAGAAAATGTTTTTAACTTTACCTTGGATAAACAATTTTTTTTATGACATTCTATTTCAATTTTTATTGAACAGGAATTATAGTTTTGTACATGTAACAGTTTCATACCCTAGCTATTATGTGTCAGCTTGATAAATATGCCAATAAAATGTCCCATGCTTTAAAAGAGAACAGAATCTACTTATAATTTGAAACTAACAAAAGATTCTATAGGATCATACAACCATGTATTTTAAAAAAACCAAAATATTATGATAATGCATCTTAAAATATATAGTATATTAATGAGTAAACAGAGTACAGTACAGTTTTTCATACAGATACTTAATTTCATAGCATGACAAAACCAACAACAAAACAGTCAATATCTATATACAACAAGATTAATTTTTACATAACTAAGATTGATTTACACAAAAAAGTAAAACAGTACTGAATCTTTTTAATCATCAACAAAATGACATTTGAAAAACCTGCAAGAAAAACAATGCAAGTGATAAACAATGAGATTATCCACCAAAAGTTAAAACTACTCCAAAACACTTCTTATATAAAAAATATTAATGATTACAGTACAAGACTAAATCATTTTATACATTTAGAATGTTAATTGTGGATTGCCAATATGCAGTAAGTCCTGTGTTAACTATGCTGACATATTCCGAAACCACATACCTACCCACCCAGCCACCTATCCATCGACTTTACCATAGACTAAAACACTTGGATAAGGACATTGTTTAGGATATCAAATTAAAGCTACCATAATGAATATAATTTGTAATATTTTGTTTTAAGAATTACTATTCATAAAAACTGATCCAAATGCTGCAGTCTCTCATAGAAGACAGAATTTACTGAGTGAAACTTGCAGGCTTCCAAAATCCTAGTTGACAGCCAACAGAACAAAAATACAGTTCATTCACCTACTATAAGTATCTTCATTAGCAACTACTAGTACCACTTCACCTGAAAGCTGCAGTTCCAAACAGTTAAACTGCTGAAGTTAATACATTACAGTACACAATGTTTCTTTAATATGGAATACACATATTTATTCATTTTCCCAACTGCATTGGCCAGAAAGGACATTCTATGCAGGTTAGAATGTATCCATGTCAGGCTAATTTAAAGGATTTCAGTAACAAGAATCTCAATGGTTGGCAAACAGTGGATTATGGGTTCAAATGTTACCATCTGACCTGGTCAGCTACATGTGTGTCCTTGGGCAGGGCAATTTACTGCTATTGCCACAGCACTATATAACTCACTTGTGTTGCTGAGGGTATTATACCAAGCCAAATCAATATAAGCAAGCTAAATTCAACTCTGACAGTTTTTAAAAATTACTGTAATTTAATGACAGAGATGGAAAGAGAAAACTATGTGGAACTGTTGTGAAGATTAGCACAAGTAGTAGGTAAGCAGTAGCAGTTATAGGAATTACATGTTTGACATCCATTGACAAGTCAAATGTCAAAAGTTCAAAAATGTAAGATCTACAGAAAATATCTAAAATGTAGCAAATAGCAATGCTGTAGTACACGAAAGCCCTATTATTAAAACAACAATGTAGATTGGTTGATTTTAATGACACTTTTAACACACTGTTTGCTACATCATGTCCAAACAATGGGATTAAGTTCGTTTCCTAAGGACACATAGGGTACAACCATTTGAGTTGTGTTTAAAATTCCACATGATACAGAAAGACTGAATCACTACTATTAAAAATACCTATTTGGTTACATGTGATGGAGATAATGGGATATAACTGCTTTTAGGCTGAGCTAATGGATTTGTTGTCGGGTTTAGCATCATTCTTCAGCACATGATCGTCGATACAGAGCAGCCAGTATTAATGGTGGAGGAAGAAACCAGTATATCCTCGGAAAGAACCACCGACCAAGAAGAAGCTACTGATAAGCTTTCTCACATATCCACATTCGAAGAATCTTAGACTCAAACCCACGAAGAAGTGAGATCCATAATGGAGAGTGATTTAGATCACTTGGCCACTTGGGGCCTCTAAGCTAATGGAAATATCATGGTAATATGGAAATCTAAAATACTTCACTGGACTAAGTTGGACAAAAATAAAATCATAACAATGAAGCTATTCCCTGAAATATCTTCCCAAAGCATTTGATCATCAATATTAAAAAGTAGATTTAAGAAAACAATGTAACCCATAGACAGAACGAACTTTAGTGTCGGAGTTCCCATTACATTAAATTAAATGTAGGTTCAACAGGCTAAAATGCAAGATTTAGGGGTCCTTGAGATGAAAGAATATATTAAAACAAAATTAACTTCTTTAAACTGTGAACTTGCATACATAGTCCAAAGGAAACCAAAATCTAGTTATATTTTAGGCAAATAGTTACATACATATAATTCAGTTTGTCCTAGAGAGCAGGTCAACATATCCTCAGTTTGTAAATAGTTAAATGGAAATTAACACTAAAGTAACCTGCTTCAAGATCAAGAGGTAGACTCTCATCTCAAAATAACATGAAAGTCAAGATAATCATTCCAATGGTGGCTCCTCTTGCTTTGATTCAAGACAGTTGTGCAACTGTATCAATCTTTACAAGATTAAATCTTCTGTACTGTTGCAAATGGAAAACACTGGAATTGGATGTGGGTGTCATATATATATATATATATATATATATATATATATATATATATATATATATATATATATATATATATATATATATATATATATATATATACTTCCAGCTATGCATTGATAAAATGCTGACATGTTACAGGAAAGCACACATTTACCAGGTGACTGCACAGAATATATGTTAATACTTTTTTGGGTGTATATACATGACTTGACATCCAGACATTGAGCTAAATTTAAAAAGTATCACTACACAATTACAATGTTTACCTGCCCTGGCTGAACTGCCCAGTTAAATTTGATGGTGACCTATTGACATGAACAGCCACAAATGAAATCTACCCATATTAGGAGTTTTCCACTGACAATATAAAAAAATTACAAAAAAATGTTCTTTTTTTTCATAGCTAAGGAGAATAGTGAAAAATGGGATTAATTAAAATTTGCACTTTTATTAAACAGTGCCACTTTAAAGCATACAGTATGGATCCACATGTCAAATATGCTGAATTTCATAGTGTCATTTTTGCTAATGTCATTTTTGCTATGAAAGGCACATATAGACTACATAAGTTACACTAAGAAAAAAGTTTATATGAACTCTAACAAATATTGTTGATTCATTGTGGTGAATCAACGTGCCGGCAATGAAAACAAATTTTAAAAAAGTAATTGAAAATGTTAAACCAGCACAAGCAGATTTACATGAGAATCTGCGTGGAGATCTGACAGGCACAAATAAAGTTAATGCTCTTGTCACATTTAAAATTCCCAGCTTATTTTTAGTAGCTTGTCAGATAAAGCAGTTTGTTGTGTTAGAAAGTTTTATTAGTAACTCCATTTCTGAAAGAGATGTGTAACTTTTAGAAATTCTTCTATGTGCAGTCACTATAGAGGCCTAGTGATTAAAACATTTGCCTCAGATGTAGGAATTACAGGGTCTTACCAAAGACTTATAAGAGTACAAACAGCTGCCTCATAGACACTTTTCATTAAGAGGTTTACTTGAGGACTGGAGGGCCTTTTGTCAGGATAATGTAATGGGGTGGGACATGAAGCTACATGTCTGCAGCATAATGCTCTAGTGCCAGACATCCTTATAAAATGACACTGCAGACATCATAGCAATATGACTGCAAAATTGTTAAAGCTATGTCAGTGTTCATCATATATTCAAGTAGCACTGATTACTGAAGCTATGGCCTACTTCATGTTTGCTCTGACCATACTGTCCATCAAAGACATACTGAAGAAAATTTATATCTTTTGGCTTAAGATGACACTTGATTGTAGCTTGTTGTGGTTCATGTTGAAAAAAGTAAAATACCTTGTTTCACAGCCTTTCATTAATCAAAGCTTTATACTTTCTTTTGTCTGTGTGGGTTTGAGTCTAGGATTCCTCGAATGTGGATATGTGAGAAAGCTTGCCAGTAACTTCTCGTGGGTCGTTGTTTCTTTCAGGTGATCTCCTGGTTTCTTCCTCCACCATTAATACTGGCCGCCATTCATGGCGTATCATGTGCTGAAAAATGGCGTTAAGCCCAACAACAACAACAAAATTCTTTTGGCTCAAAGTCATTTAAATTTAAACTAGGTCCATTATTAACAATCTGCATGTGACTTATTAACTTCTCTGAGTGTAACAACAGAATTTAAATTGTGTTCATTGAAGAAAATAACCATTCACACTATGCTGTAGAAGGCAAACATGTGAAGAGCAACTCTACCAGCAACTCTACCTTTTTTGGGGCCCTGACTGGTTCAGTGGTCTAGAGCAATGGTCCCCAACACCCGGGCTTCGGACTGGTACCAATCTATAGATCAAATGGTACTGAGTTCCCAAGGACCATTAAATTATATATATTTTATTTACTTTTGTGTATTTCTCTGGGTTTGTAGATCTTTCCATTGATGAGAGGTTAACTGGGTGCAGAATGACATTGCCTAAAGTCATACCTATACTCTGCATTCGAAAATATTGTGCTATCAGAGCAATTTTTAGGTCTGTCTTAATCTGAGCAGCAAAAATCGGACATGGTATTGTAGCTTTGGTTGAAAGAAGATGTGTATTGATCTCTCTGTTCACCAGTACTTATGTAACAGTGTTTGGTGTATGTGTATATTGTGTTTGCTCAAATTTAACCAACAAATTAGCAAAAATAAGTACAAAACATACATGGTTAAAAATTTTCCTTGGGAAAAAGAAAAGGCCACGTGAAGAGACAAAAGAAGAGCTATCAACATTAAAGAAACAAAACTTTTAACAGACAATACCATGAGTCCTACTTGATATATGGACTTATTGGGACAGGTGATTACCACACACTAACCCTGCTGTGCAACGTTTGCAGTAACCAGCTTTCTAATGAAGCAATGAAATTTTAAAAACTGCTTCGCCACTTGAATGCCAAGCACCCTGGATTAAAAGACAAGACCCAGGATTTTTTTGAAAGAAAAAAAAATGGAACATGAACAGAAGAAATTTACGAGGGCCACTACATCAATAAAGGAGAAAGCACTAAGAGCATCACATTTGGTGGCTAACCATATTGCTAAGGTTAAGAAGCCATTCACTATCAGTGAAGAATTCATCTTGCCCTCCACTAAAGACATTTGCTGTGAACTTTTAGGAGAGGCTGCTGTGGAAAAGATAGCACATGTGCCTTTGTTGGTTAGCACTGTGACTAGGTGCATTGAGGAAATAGCTGAAGACACTTAGACACAATTGTTGGAGAGGATTAATTCATCACCATGGTACGAATTCCAGTTTGACAAATCGACAACAAAGCAATACTATTTGTTTATATTCGATATCTATATTAAGAGGATGTGCATAAGGATTTGTTATGTGTACTATCTGTGCCAACCAACAGCACAGGAGCAGAACTGTTCAAGTCACTGGATTGTTATTTATCATGAGAACTAAAATGGTCCTTTTGTGTCGGCATATGCACAGACCTAGCTGTTGCCATTACCGGAGGACTGTCTGGTTTAACTGCCTAGATTAAGGAAGTTGCACCTGACAGTGAATGTACATATTGTATCATTCACAGGGAATTTAACAGTGTATTGATTGATGTTGTTAAAGTTATTAACTACATCAAAGCACACACCCTTAACTGGAGCCTGCCTCAGCAGCTTCGTGAGGAGACTGACGCAGAGCACAAATACCTTCTCTTATACACAGAAATAAGATGGTTATCCAGAAGAAAATCGCTAACCAGAGTATTTGAATTATGAGAGCCGTTGCAATTATTTCTCTCAGAAAAGAAGTCACCTCTGACAGCACAATTCAGTGACAAGGTATGGGTCGAAAAACTGACTTACCTGTGTGACATATTTAGCCTGCTCAATGAACTCAATATGTCCCTTTAGGAGAAAATGACAATTGTTTTCCAGTTGGCAGACAAAGTATCTGCATTTAAAGCCAAAAGGAATGACGTCGAGTGAACAGAGGCATTTTGGACATGCAAGGAGAAGATAAACTACTGCAGATTGTAAATGACAGCGGCCTTAAAACTACATTTGAGACAACAACTATGCCGGTGTTCTGGATTAAAGTCATGTCGGAATACCAAGATGGTTGCCACCACAGCACTTAAATCCCTATTGCCATTTGTGACATCCTATATGTGTGAATCGGGTTTTCTGCAGTGACAGCAACCAAAACAAAACAACAGAATAAACTGCACATAACCAACACACTTCGAGTTTCATTGTCTCCTTTTACCCCCAAATAAAACCATCTCGTTGCAAAGAAACAAGTTCCGGGTTCACATTGATTTAGCGTTCTAGTGAGTTAAAATGTTAAATTACATTATATTCATTTTTGGTGTAACTGTATATTATTTTGAAGGCATGTTTAAATACAATTAAATTAAAACTATTAAATCAAAACAATCTAAAATATAAACAATCAATGTCGCCCCCCCCCACCTCAGTGGGCTGCGGTAAGAATTATCAAACGTTGACTGGTACGCTGCAATAAAAAGGTTGGGGACCATTGGTCTAGTGTGCTCACTATTACAGATCAATGCCATCTCACCTGTCTGCATGGGTTCAAGTCTCAGGCTTATCTAATGTGGATATGTGAGAAAGCTTGCCAGTAGCTTCTTCTAGGTTGGTGGTTCTTTCCTAGGCTCATCCTCCATAATTTATAGTGACTGCCATATATAGCCTATCTTATGCTGAAAAATGACATTAATCCCAATAGCAACAACCAGGACCTTTATATGCCTAAGCTGTTTGTCTTCAGATTAAAATAGCTGATAGAAAACTGACTTTTGAATACATTTAGGTTTGCCACTGATCAGAATGTTTTGCCTAATATCCTCAAGCAAACCTAATCAATAAAATAAAACAACAAAGGAAGCAACAACATCATTTTCATACAACATAAGTTGATTTAGGGAGTGTGGCAATACTTAAACTTTGAAAATTTGAAACCAAGACTACAGAATTTCAGCAAAATTGTTAAATCTTTCAATAACTGTTAACTAGTTTGCAGAAGGAGCACTGAATGTAATTATCGTCTATGAAGGCCTTCCATAATGGACCATTTTGTATGGTGTTTGGATACAATAGAGTTTCTGTGTCAAACTAATACAATAACAGTATTCAGTCACAACATCATGCCACTGTGCATGTGATGCATTTCATTCACTGTCAAAATACCTTTATGCAACTGCTGACTGACTGCTTGATGATATAGAAATTAGAGATCATTAAGTACATTTTTCACAAATTTAACCCAAATAATCTTGTCCAGAAGTTTATTAGCTTGTCCACATTTATCTACATGTTTTGAAATCTCAAGAACATGCCCAAACTGTATTACTGTTGGTTTGAAGTCCATATAAATGGCATTTACAATGCCAGTGTTGCAGTTTTTAAATGAGAGAGCTTGCCAGTAGTTTCCAGTCAGTGATGGCTCTTCACAATGTTTCATGGGTTCTTTCTTCACAGTTTATACCAACTGCTATGTATAGCCTATCATGCACTACAACATGGCATCAAACCCACAACAACAGTATAACATTTTGATGGTATGCTCAAGGTAAGGGAATTTGCAGACTGCATCCAAAACACAAATCTCTGACAGCTTACAGTGTGTTATGATGACGGAATTCAGTGTCTGAAGACTATTAACAACAATCTTCTCTGCCTCTGCATCTACACTTGCACCATCCATATTGACATAAACAAGGTTAGAAGCAACAAGTTGTATAAAGTTGTATATTACCGGAACCATGGAGATGTAGGTATATAAGATAAGAAAATTCCTTCATAAATGCAGTAAAACTAGGGGGTGACCAGAAACCACTCCGGACATACACCCTGGCCGAATAGTGAAGTATCCAGCAACATCCAGATTTGTCAATTTTCTATAGCCAAAAAAATATGGATTCCGATTTCTGCTTAGTGAATCTGGGGCCTGACTCGTAATTTGTGAACAATAAAAACTGACAATAAAAATTTGAAACTCACCATCAGTCCAGCCCTTAGGAATGCAAAACATAACTAATTTCAAATTTAGCCAACAAATCGGAGCACTTTTTTTAATCGATAGGTGGCGGCATGGTGCAAATATTTTTCATCGACAGATAGTGATTGAGCGATGTCTTGCAGCATTTTGTATAGTTGCCAGCTAAATAAAAGTAAATATTAAATTAAATTTAAATTAATAAAAGTTAATTACTAAAAAGAAATTACACAACCTGGGTGTCTGGACCCTTGCTGGCCTTGCACTAAAATACGGAAGACTAACTGAGGCTTGCAAGCAGTGATGGTTGTGTGTAAGCAGTGACATTCGGATCAGGATCCGGCAAATATTTCCCCAACTATCCCAATCTGGTGGCAAAATACACATCCAGTCACCCCCTAAGTAAAACCCAATAAAAATCCTAGCTTTCATGATGGTCAACACTTACAATTATAATATTGTAAGTAGACATATAGAATCTGTGTTGGTGTTTGGACCAAGACAATGAAATCTCAGTCAAGGGGTTACATTATTTATTTCCCCATGAGGCTTGCCCTAGTGGGGCGACATATAATGCAAAACCCAAGACTGGGGCTTCCTTGGCTCTGTCCAAATCCCAACATAGATTCTTTTTATCACTAAATATTATCATTTAAAGTATAAAAGAATACTGTTACCTGTGCAGAATCTTTCATGCACAAATGTTTGTATGCAGGGCATTAATACAAATATGTTATTGTGGACTGTTGCATGACATGTCATCCAAAGTACACAGATTTTATGTGTGAGCCAAAAATATACAGTAAAACCTGTCTTGAAAGACTGCCTGTTTTGAGAGACCACTTGTCTTGAGGGACCATTATTTCCTGGCAGTAGGGGTTTGTCTTTCAGGACAGGTTCAACTGTAAAATGTTGCATAGTTTTCAGGTATTATAACATCTAATATATGGATTTTGTATGAAAATAACTATAAATGATGAATATTTATTACAAGTAACTTGTTTCATTTTCATCAGTTCCAATTTTAAAAAGTTATATTGTAAATAATGAAATGAAACTGAGTACTAAGCTCTACTGTAGTTACACTTAGTACAAACTGTAATGAAGAGTAACAAGTTGGATTAGATTATTAACATCTTATATAACTCTCCTTTTCTTTGAAAGAGGTGAAACTGTGATATACTTGTGACATACTTGTGTTGTCCTTACTACTGATTGTAAAATAATCCCAGTGTATAAAAAGACTCTCCAAATATGAACCCCAGCGGATAACCATGTGCTAAACTTTCAAATTCAGAGATTCCTTGAAAAATTCTTTTTGTTTTAGAAATATGGCAGGTGATATTTGCTTATGGATTAATGTGTTGATGGATAAATGATTCCTTCTGGCTGGTAAGTGCATTTTTTTTTTGTCATTAAATATTATAGGTATAGTTCTGATTCAACTGAGGTACAATTAAGATGCTTAACAAAATTATGATAAATCATATTTGACATTTCTGGCTGTTACTAGATTTTCCTGCAGTTGTTAAGAGAGTTGGTAGGCTATGAAGTGTATATAGGTCTATAGTCTATGTGAATAGATCGCTGTTTTCTGTCATAGCTCATTTCACACAGCATTGAGTAATTTATCCTATCTCTAGCACAGTCAATTTTCAGGTCAGCATCATTAAATGTAGCTAACAGTATATAATTTATTTCACATAATGTATTTAAAACTAGTTGTGTACCTTTAGCTGCATTTAATGATGCTAGCATGAAAATGTACTAAGCTAGACCTGCATGTAGGTAAAATTGACCATGCTGTGTGGAACAAACCAGCATAATACTAAAAAGCTCAACATCATGTGCATATGAGTCTTTGTCTCTCTCAAAATGGTTTTCTATGTTGTGTTCTCAAAGATTGATTTACCTTAAGTTACTATATTTTTGTTATACATTTGTTGTTGTTCTTGTCTGACATTAGAACAACTACGTCAGGCACAGCAGAAGACAACAAGGTTAACTTTTTTAAAAGCAGTTCTGAGCACATGGACACCTACAGACAACTGACTGAGACAAGAAAAGTACAGTTCGCAATTTAACAACTCAATTTAACAACTCGATTTCTATGCATGAGTGAGAAATATATATATATATATATATATATATATATATATACATACATACATTCATACACATACATATATATATACACACACACACACACACACACATAGAATAGTCTACAAAATTGAACAAAAATGCATTCTTGCTCTGTAACTTTTGAATAAATGCTAGCATCAAAAAGGATGGACATGAATTTAGTTCTGTATTTTTTATACTCGACATACTTCAGTAAAACATTAGACATATGCTTGATGAGAATCAGATATACTGATGTGATCCATGTCAAACCACACTTTGTATTTGTTCCTCAAAAAATAATTTATAGTATGAAAAATATTTTCTCTGCTTTGTGATGGCAGCTTCTTTTAAAATTGCATTTGGTGCACACTGCATTTACTGATCAGTTTATAAATCAAACACATTTTCTCATATCTGACCATCTCAAGGTCAAAGTTTTATGAATATGTTTAGTGACAATCTTTTTGCCTTCACTTGAGGGGTACCTTTGATATATATTAGGAAATTTCATTATATTCAATGATTAGACAGAAGTTTAGAAAATGATTCAAAATGATGGATATTCTATGGAGGCAATATTCTCTGGCCAGTGAAATTTCCTATGAAACTATTAAAAGATATCACCTAAATCAGAATTGTATGTTCCTACTGATGGGGGCCACAAGTGGAAAAGTGATTTAAAGTACTTGCCATTACCAATTACTGTCATACCACCTTTGTCAGCATTGGTTTGAGTCTTGCACTTGGCCTATGTGAGTATTTAAGAAAGCCTGCTGGTAGCTTCCCATGTGTCAGTGGTTCTTTAAGGGTTTTTCCACCACCAGTTACACCATCTACACAACAATTGTTCTCACTGCTTGTGGCCATAGAAGATATGGTTGTAGTAATAAATCACAGCATACATCATGTAAACAACAAAGAACAGTCAGTATCATTTTTACTGGTAAGTATGAATGACATTAATAAATACTACTCAAACAAAACGGTAAATACAGCAACAGTCAAGAGTATTTAGATGTCAAAGCATTTACATGTTTTATCTGCACACCATTGTGATCCATGGGTAGTGATGACTCTGTAGCAGCAGTTGGAGGTTCTGTTTATAACTGAAATTGTTTCTAATGTTTATCAATACTGATCACATGATTCAACCCTCAGGTTTGTCCTATTGGCACATAAGTCATGCTGTCAAAATTTTATGAAACTTCTGCGGGGTACATATCCATTTTAGGGTAATCAATTACCAGGGTACCCAATCAAAGAAAAATTGTATTAAATGTGTACAAATCTAAACTACATTTTTTTTAGTTTTACAGTATCCAAAAAACATCAATATTTAATGTCATAAGGTATGAAATCCAAGAAATCATCATCATCATCTGATAGAGTTCTTAAATTCTCCATCATCATAAATATCATCTAATTAAAATTCCTCACTGTCACAGAATTTAGGCTTTGTAACTAACACTTTGATCATATAGCTTGTGAAATCTATTACAGGTTGCAAATGAACACATGCCAGTTGTGCAGTAAGATGAAATAACCACCCTATGTTACTTGCCATTATACCACATTATTGCTCAATCAAAAGGTTATCATGTCTGAAAACAAGTTAGGATTAAAGTCAATTATTTACTTGAAGAGGAAGACCTCTGCATGGTACTTACACAATACATTTTTTCATGGCTCAGTCAAAAAGATTGTCAATTGAAATTAAAGTGAATGCTGCTTTTACAACTATTAGCAAAAAACTAGAATATGGTAAAGGGGTACACTATAGCTCTTTTTATTACCTGGGTTATTATCAACAGGGGGGATAGTCCTACAATGTAAGACAAAGCACATTTTTGTTTACATGCTCTGTCTTACTACTGAAATAAAAATCATATATAGCCAGTTCTGATGTCGTTGACATCAGAACAAGTAGTCAAACGTTTGGGAATATCTCACTCACTTGGCAGCATATGTCAAACCTTCCACTAATTTATGTATAATTAATATTCTTACTGTGATGTCTTTATCCTGGTGGAATCAAAATAGGACACTAACAAATGGATGCATTTTCATGTTCTGCTGACATACATTTGAATTTGTTGCAATGCGACAGTAGTCAAGGTATGCCAAAGTATGTTCCAGTAGGTTCATGTAGGAGATGTTTCTTGAATGAAACGAAATTCTGCTTATAGTTCCAATAGGCATAATATTTTTTTATTCTTTTCGTTAAAGAATAATATATCAACCTAACCCAATATCGGCATTCTCAGCTTTCATCACTTTCCAGCCAAGAAGAAAATGGCCAATGAAACTTGAAAACACCTGGTGCACTTTTTGGATGAAAATCTGAATTTATTAGAGAAAAGACATCAGGATAAGTAAAGTCTGACAAAAATATTACAACTTTACTTTGTAGAAATGCATCATTATTGATTGCAAGTTGTGTGATATTCCTGAAAATGATGGGATACCTGAGTACCCAAATAAGCACTGACATCTTTACATAAAAGATTAGGTGGTTTAATGTGAACAAGGACATGATGTTGGGTACCATAAGACACTTGTAGTTTGTGAAAAAAAGGAACATCAATGACAAATTATGACACAATTTAATAATCTGCAGGGTTTGTTACATTTATTGAACATTTTGGCTAGACTGAACAATATCGTAAGAAAAAATTATTTCCTTTCACAACAAATAGAGAATTAAAATCACTAATACTCGAGTCCTCACAGTAAAATCTTAAATTGTTCAGTTCTTATTGTGTTGTTTCTGATAGCTGGTATAATTATAACTCCAGTTTACTGTCCAAGAAGACACAAATGTGTGAATTTCTTGGATTATAAATTTTGACAAACTTAAATCTTTGTTTTAACATGAGGTTATATTTTATCATAGTTATACATTGATCTCTGTAACAAGTGACTTACGTGTATGATGTCATAAAACTAAAACGCTTCAAGATGGATAGTAAAATGTTTTACTCACTGCATACATGCTTATCTAATTATCCAATTACCACTGAGACAGCATGGTGAATATTCCCCAAAGTCTAAAGCAGACAATGCATAAACTGCTGACTTAAAAGACTAAGTGTTTTGCATTTTTTTAATATAATTATACGTTTCGATTTTAAACTCGGTAGGGGTACAAACTGGATGTTATACGCCTGAAACTATGGCAAAGTTTAACATTCTGTTTTTTCTCACTTACCTTCTTGACCAAACACTTGCATCCATGTTGTTAAAAGAAGTAACTGAAGAAATACATTTGTCCACGACGAGTGAAATAAAGCAAATGAACAGGAGATAGTGTGGTCACTTTTGTCGACCATGGCATATTCTCTACTTTGGACAATTCACACACAAGTGTTATTCACAGTTACACAATCACTTGTACAAATTTGCATCACAGAGAGAATAAAATGTGTTAATGGATTCTTCAAACTGCGATTGAAGCTATAATGTAGATATATAAATCACATTTCACACGGTGTTCGCTTGTCGGAAGTTTACAACTCGGCCATATTGGATGCTGTCACGATAGGTCCCGAATGACAAAGGGGAGATACCAGAAGGTAAATCTTTAGCAGAAGAATTAAAAGAATCAAAAATATACACCCAACGTAACCTTTGAAGACTGTTTTTGTTTTCCTTTTTATATCTCAGCTTATTATCCCTGAATTTGTAGCTTATAAACAGGACAATCACAACTACTGTTTTGAATAGCACCGCTCACGTGACAAATCATAGGGAATCCATTGGTAGAATCCTAGTGTGTGACCTCTAGTGGGAGTGGACACGCTGACACAGGTAACGAAAGGTAAATCTTTTAAAAGTGCGGAAAGGGAATACCTTTCCGATTACGTCATGACGGATCGCACTGTGCTAGAACAAGACAGTAAGAATTGGTAAGAACATGAAAAAAATCAAGCACACGACGATAATTTGAAGGTGGCACTTAACAATCAATTGCCTTAATGATACAATTGTCACAATCAATACATTGCAGATATTGAAACTCACTCATGTAGGCCATAAGAAGTACACTGATGGCAAATGAACACAAATATGACTACTTAAAGCATTTGTGTGTGTATGTGTGTGTTTGAGTGTGTGTGTGTGTGTGTGTGTGTGTGTGTATATATATATATATATATATATATATATATATATATATATATATATATATATATATATATATATATATATTTTTAATTCTTTTAATTCTTCTGCTAAAGATTTACCTTCTGGTATCTCCCCTTTGTCATTCGGGACCTATATATGTGTGTGTGTTATATATATATATATATATATATATATATATATATATATATATATATATATATATATATATATATATATATATATATATATATATATATATATATATATAGATGCAATAAACTGACGACGAACAGTACGAAACTAGCAACTAACTAGCCTAAGCGCTTTCGACTCTTAATGAGTCTTTTTCAAAGGCAAATACAAAACATAGTTACGACAAACAAATTGTCGTAACTATGTTTTGTATCTGCCTTTGAAAAAGACTCATTAAGAGTCGAAAGCGCTTAGGCTAGTTAGTTGCTAGTTTCGTACTGTTCGTCGTCAGTTTATTGCATCTATTTTAATTTATCCCTGACAAACGTGATCCCTTGGTGGATCCAGTACGCTTGAGAGGGTTGTTATTCGCCATCTGATTTGTATTCTTTATATATATATATATAGATATATATATATATATATATATATATATATATATATATATATATATATATATATATATATATATATATATATATATATATATATATATATATATATATATATATATATAACGTGTGTTATGTGTGTGTGTGTGTGTGTGTTATATATAACGAGGGACTTTAAAACATTAAAGCCTCTTCAATTGATTTGGCGATCGTTAGCTAGGGAATGACCTCCCACGGTGTTATTGACCAGTGTGGACGGATAGATGGAACGTTAACAGAAAGCTGAGCAAGGCTATTGAAAGAAATAAACAGCTACGAGCCCCTTTTACAATAAATAAATATAAATTTAATCAATTAATACGTAACCAAAAGTTCACCTTTCAATCCAACATACATTGAAAGAACTTAGTCGCAGTGTTCAATTTACAGCATGTTACGAGTAGTGAATTAATGAGTGCAATTCCCACGCTTTGACAGCGTCATATGACGTCACTCCCCTTGTCTTGTTTCCACGTCAAATGCGTGCGCTCTTTGGTCTCATTCTGACCTTGACTATTCCGGTGGTAGTTATCGCTATCCATAGGATTATCAACCTCGGTATTCTAGCCCAGATAGAGTGAAAATAAAAATATGAAATTTATTGAGATCTGAGCAGAATAGAATAACAGTAGCATCCGTATATAAAAAAATAACAATTTAATCAATTGGATAAACAAATAAAATTGTAATAGACACTTGAAGGGTGCACTTCTATTAGAAATAATTACCAAAGGTTTTTGAAAAATGCAATTGGCAATTCTGTTTACACAGATATGACAAATTTAATATTAAAACCGAGTCAGCATTGAAACTTAATTTTTCTCATGTCTGCATAGCATGATCACTTATGGTCGAGCTATTCCTTTTGGCATCTTATATGACTACAATGATAGTAGTAGAGGAAAACCAGGTTTTCAACTCACTTTGTTTTTTTTACCCTCCAAACAAGTATAAATTATAGTCCTAAATTATCCCCCACCCCACCCCCTTTTTTTCCAAAATAAAACAGGGTTTTGACTCACCCTCCCCCACCTCTTTTTTTCCCCCTACTACTACTATGTAAACAGGTATTTTGTAACCAAACAAAACAACAGGTGTTGGAATGCGATAAGCTCTTTACACAGAGGTGACTAATTTGTTAGAACAGCGCATGTGTGGAATACAATTATTCTAAAGACGGCAAACGGGTTTTTACCACAAGATAACAGGATGAAAATTAAACTGTGCATTAGAACGTTTTAGTTAACAAGGTGGAAATTAAACTAGCATTAGAATGAAAATGATATTATTTTATATCTCGTTACCAATGATTAATGTTTCAACTGTTGATATTAAAAATATTTCACTATCACGACTATAGATACTAAATTTTACTTTACCACTCACACAGCGACGGGACTCAAACAGATCTTTCATTTCTGGTTTGTTCAGAGGATATTTTTTGTTGATAAAATATACCTTTGACCGATCGAGATCAATTGTGAGTTTAGTGTAATTTTGTTGGCTAATGGGGCTGTGAAAGTTTTTAAATTCCGTTAGCAACTTTTGATACAATTGTTCGAGATAATTGAAATACATGCTGTCATCAGATCTGATGAGCGAAAGTTTTAACTTGTCACATGTTCCATTAAAACATACCTGATGTTTCATTATTAAATTCAACTGTCAATTGTTTACCGTCCATCATTAGATATTTGATGTTACTATTGTAGCTATTTGTCATTGTCAAATTTTCAAACATTATTTTATAAGTTTAGATAAAATTTCAGTTGGAAAAGATAATGTCGAGTATAGATCTATCATCATAACAATACCCAAGGGCAAATGTATCTACCCCATTTTCACAATAGCGTTTGTCATCAAAATTATACAATCCACGTTTGATAATGACATCTGTTTCGAGTTTATGATGATTAGTTCGAATTGCCATAGCTCTCATAAAACTAACACCACCATCAAGCGCATACCTGTAGTCATCAAATTTCATAAACTTTTTAACAAAATCACGAGGTAGACCTTTGGCTTTTTTCGTTATTTTATTATTATCTAACAATACGGCATACATTTTACTACGTAATCCGATAAAGTATTTGATAGCGCTCGAGTTCATTTCATCTTTAAACTTACCAATAACCTTTTTATTTGTGTCGTCATGAAATTTACTGTCACGTGGATAATCGGAAAGATCAAACAGATGTCGATTATTATACATATCCTGATAGATGTCCTCACATTCGATTTCATATACGAGTGAATCAGTATCAGTAAACAATAATCTACTAGCCGGCCACTGATTTTTAACAAAAGTGTAATGAAAATCATACATCATCCACTTTGATAAATCTAACACTGCAGCTCCAACATAGATCGGCTTGTTTAGTTTTAGATTTGTTTTTCTTCTTTGTATCGCAACAAGATTTTCATTAAATATTTTCATGCTCACAAAATCATCGTCTGATACAAGTTTGTTTCTGCGATTGACATCATTAACTATTTCAATATTTACGCGTTTCCTAATATTCTCCATCGTCTTACCAAAAACGGAATTGTTCATCAGTTTAAAGAAGTTTTTCTCAAACTCTGTTTTCGCTACAGCTCTTCTTGAAGTGTTCGAGTTAATGTAACCTCTCATCCACGGCGACTGATTAAATTTTAGTACACGATGAACTTTTCTCAACACAAGACCAGCATCGACTGCTTGTTTTAAAACTTTGTAATGCAAAACGTAATTTTTCTTATCAAGTAAATTTGGTACTAGTTTCTTGACCATGGAATGTTGCCTTGGTGATGCTAACGCTTGTTGTTCTTTTGATAACAAACTATAATCTATTACCATCGATTCCGCACAGAAAGGGTAATCATTATGTAATTTGTGTAGCGAATTTGGATAATCAAGATCAACTTCAACGAAATAGGAAACATCATCGGGTATCTTTTTTTCTGTCTCTGATAGAAATCGATCAACCGTGATCCAATGAAATCCGCTAAAAGGCATTGGTTTTGCCATCGAACCACCGTAAAGATTATTACAATCTAGATAAATTATATACTTCGAAGGAAGGTCAGGGTTATACTGTTTCAGGTATTTGTTGTTTGTTTCAGCATATTTTTTTGTTATCACGCTAATACCACCTCGGATACCTTTTTCGATAAAATTGAACATATCCACATCTGTCAGTAATTCTAACCTTACCTTACTAAACTTTAGCAAAGCATCCCATGACAACCCAGGGGCAGAATAATACCAGCAAGGATCTAGTCCATAATTATTATAACTCACTTCACGAAAACTTTCAAAAACATCTGCTAATAATAACACGTCAGTTTTCAAGTACAAATCATGATAATCACCAAAAGTCTTACAATCAAACTCTTTCCAGATATCTTGTGCATACCTGTACTCGTCATCGGTTATATTTTCGTTTTTAAGTTGTGAGTAAAATTTGTCTTTGTCAGGTAAAGATATTTCATCAAATTTACTCCAATCGTCGAGGTATTCGTATGGAAAAACTCCTTTTTTAGCTAGTAGATTAAATTTATCTCCAAAACAGTCTCTTAGGTTATCAAATTTACTACAACCTTTCACTAACTCATCTAACGAGGCTGCCATAAACTGCAGGCTGTCAATAAAACGTAATTTACCTAGCGTAACTGACATGTACTTTTCAAAATTATTTGGGATGCATTTGATGACGTTATCGAGTTTTAGATGAGCTTTTATCTCAGGATTACCAAAAGCTTCTACTATAATATGGCTATCATATCCTCGAAAATTGTGAAGAATAACCGGAATAAAATCTGGAGCATGAAATTTTAAATTACACTGATTATGAGCCGCTCCACGATACTGTCCAGTCAAATGACAATGGTCATGTACTTTTTTATCATCGTCAAAAGCTTTTTCACAAATATGACAAATTTCTGCTTGCTCGTGATTGGATTCTTGTTGAGGTGTTAATTTTAACATTGGCGTTACTTTTTTCAAATGAGTAAATATATTATCAACTTCATTAATCAACTGCTTGAGAAGCCAAACAGCTGGATTTTTACCACGATATAATTTGATTGATTTAGATAATCTAGAATCAGTACAACAAACTACCTTATACGCTACTCCACACGGAACATGATTTTGAACTTTTCTTGTACTCGATTGATTAGGATTATTTTCTACACCAAGTACAGGTTGAAGTAGGCATTCGAAATCAGCGTATATGACGAAAGGAATTTTTAGTTTGTGATTATGATGGACAAACTGTAACACACTCTCTTTTTTAGATGGCATTGTTATTCTTTGCACATCACTACAGTACTGCAAATGCTTTTGTAATGTTTCATTGTTTGTACAGCCATGCAAGCAGCGGTAACAAAAGAACTTTTTGTTCTTATCCTTATTGTACTGTCTACCATCTAGTCCGTTAAAGTTTTTAATCCAAACATAATGATTTTTGTAGTACAGTAAATTTATAGTTGATTGTGAAGCTTTTTCTGAAATATATCTCGGATATACGTCCTCCTTTTCATCTAGTCCGAAGACGTTAATTGAAACATTATTCTGCTTTTCAAATTTTGGTATTTGATTTTCTGCCACTGGAAAGTTAATATCTTTAAAATTTAATCTAGACACATGACTGATATACCTTTTAACACGAGTAGCGTTTTTTTCTGCTGGAAATAGTGCGGAAAGAACAGCCCATTGGAAACATTTGTTATCTACGTTTTTGATGTTTATACAACATCTTTTACTTTTTATTTTTGGTGGCAGGTCGACGTATGAACTACCTCGTAATACATTATATTTCATCGTGTGAAACAATATTCCTTTGATCATTTCAAACTTCCAACCCGAACCTAATTGACTAAATTCCTCTATTTTTTTCCAAATTTCTTGGTGTATTTCATCAGATAGTGATAACAGATCAGTCCCAAGCAAAACACGTCTTGATTTTGCGTTCATATAAGGTTCTGCAATTTCCTTGTTAGTTAATTCTTCCATTATAACTAACTTTGAAAATATAACATGATATTGCACAAATAATCTGATACTTTTGTGTTTTTCGAGCTCACGTTTTACAATTGTCTGTAATAGGTGGTAAAGATTAGTTGCAGTAAAATTTACTAAAACAATTTGATTATCAAACTGATAACTATTATCAAAACCTGTAAAAGCAGTCGCTATTTTATTAGGTTCTCCCATAAGACTTCTCTTAGCTATATCACGCAATTTTAACATTATTATACTATAATGTAATATCTAATTGATAATTTTTTCACACTGCGCATGCGCTAAAAATCAATTAGAGATAAAAAATATCTCCTATAATATAATGACAGCAAATCTAACAAACACATGTGAGCAAGAAGCATATCAAGTTCACCCAAAACATAACTTTACCTCACACTGCGCATGCGCTAAAAATCAATTAGAGATAAAAAATATTACCTATAATATAATGACAGTAAATCTGACAAGCGCACGTGAGCAAGAGATTTATCAAATTCACCCAAAGTATAACTTATACGCTGGAAATGTAATTGGTTCGGTTATTAACATTAAAACTAGAATACCTGTTGGCAAATTAACGTCAACGGGTTATAATATTAGTGTAAAGGGAGATAATGCCGAGAGGATTACAATGTTTAGAAAAGATTTTATTTACACGTTGTTTTGCGATGATATTCCAGAGGGACAGCGTGTATATCATTATAATGGTAAAGTCACTGATGATAATATTGAAAATTTATCCTTACAAGATGAGTTTCAGCCGCACCCAGTATTTGATTTATATGAGGCTAACGATCGCGGTATTATTAGAAATAGAAGAACTAAAAAAATTCTTAGTACTATTAGCAATATGGGATATATCAGGGTAACTGTTAGAGGAACATCAACAAATCAAGTTCGTTATCTTGGTCATAGGTTTGTTTATGAGGTGTTCAATAGATCTATACCCAATGGTCTTGTTATTAATCACATCAATAATATACAAACTGATAATCGATTGGAAAATCTGGAGATAGTAACGCAACAGGAAAATGTGAGAAAAGGAAAAAATAGTAATGGTATTAATTTTAGATGCCCAATAAAACCTGTTATTTCAAAAAACCTCGAAACGGATGAGGAGATCGAATTCAAATCGATTTCAGCTGCGGCGAAATATTATAAGATAAATCCCGCAGTCGTAAAAATTATAGCTGATGGAGCAACAAAGTCAACTTTTTCAAGAGAATACGATGCTAGGATTGGTTTTAGATATGATATTTGATAGCTCGGTTTTAGTCAAGCAATGATGAGCAAATGCTATGATATCATCGTGATTAAATTTTAACGTTGTTACTACATTTTCATTAATTTTATCTTTTTCTGCTTCTGTTAGTAATATTTTATGAGAATCACCTTGCATTACAATAACATCAACACTATAACCCAACAAACATTTTCTTACCGCTTCGGCTAGTTCGTTATAATTTACTATATTAACTTTTTGGTAATATTTTATCTCATCAGTCATCTTATAATAATAAATTAGATAAAAATATATTATAATAATGGACTTGATGAAACGACTCGCTGAACTCTACGAAGAAGATACTAGTGATAAGGTCGTCAGCGATAAGGTCGTCAGTGATGAGGTCACGCATAGTATTACATTTTCCAAAGATTTCGTAGACAAATCTGTTGGTTATAGTGAAGATGATATTTTGTATAACAATGAATCTGATGATGATGGTGAAATAGTCACTGTTGCTGACAGATCTAATTACAGCAGATCAACAACTAAACGGTATAATGTCAAGTATCACATTGCTAAGCAAATAATTAAATTTAATTTTACCGTTGCCGAACAGTGTTGATGTTATTGTAATGCAAGGTGAAATATTTTTAATATCAACAGTTGAAACATTAATCATTGGTAACGAGATATAAAATAATATCATTTTCATTCTAATGCTAGTTTAATTTCCACCTTGTTAACTAAAACGTTCTAATGCACAGTTTAATTTTCATCCTGTTATCTTGTGGTAAAAACCCGTTTGCCGTCTTTAGAATAATTGTATTCCACACATGCGCTGTTCTAACAAATTAGTCACCTCTGTGTAAAGAGCTTATCGCATTCCAACACCTGTTGTTTTGTTTGGTTACAAAATACCTGTTTACATAGTAGTAGTAGGGGGAAAAAAAGAAGTGGGGGAGGGTGAGTCAAAACCCTGTTTTATTTTGGAAAAAAAGGGGGTGGGGTGGGGGATAATTTAAGACTATAATTTATACTTGTTTGGAGGGTAAAAAAAACAAAGTGAGTTGAAAACCTGGTTTTCCTCTACTACTATGATCTCTCTCTCTCTCTCTCTCTCTCTCTCTCTCTCTCTCTCTCTCTCTCTCTCTCTCTCACACACACACACAGCTATCTGGAGTCTTCTACGAGGGAAAACACTATTCTCAAGTTCCACAAGAAGTTGGACCTGTTGATTTCTCAAAAGGCAAGAGTAGAACTAAAGAATTCTGAGCAAGAGGTACACTACAATCCAAGTCTCCCAGAGTGTACACTCTTAATTTTTTTCCGGACCAATCGGATATAACTGTTCCTGAAATTCTCCCCAAATAGTCATGTCTTTCATCAGATTTCGCCAGCCTAAAAAATGCTACAATTGGCATTCATGTTAAAGATTAATTATTCGATCTAAATTCCTCTTCTAACCGATACAGTCGGTGATTCTGTGCATAATGTGTCACTACACCGTCACGATGATTCGGTCATTTCCACTGGAGCTTACACATAGACCCTTTTATATTTCAGAGATGAAATAAGAGAAATAATATCAGTGAGCTTTCTCAAAACGTTTCTGGCTTGACTATGATAACTTCAAAGCACAATTTATTCAACCTCACCTTTCAGGAAGTCTTCAAAATTTACCACAGCTCTCTCTCTCTCTCTCTCTCTCTCTCTCTCTCTCTCTCTCTCTCTCTCTCTCTCTCTCTCTCTCTCTCTCTCTCTCTCTCTCTCTCTCTATATATATATATATATATATATATATATATATATATATATATATATATATATATATATATAATCATCATGCAACGAGTACAACGCATCCTGAAAAATCGGCTGGCAAGACCACGTCCCACACAACGTGATCCTTCGGCGTGCAAGTATCCCAAGCATGTGCGCTCTGCTGAGAAAACTCTGCCTTCGATGACGGAGACACGTCCGACGAATGGAGGATGGGAGGTTGCCAAAGAAAATCCTATACGATCAGTTGGCCACTGACACCAGAAGAATCGGCCATCCACCACTCTGCTTCAAGGATGTGTGCAAGAGGGATATGAAGGCATTCCGTATTTCACCAGACAGCTGGGAGAACAGGTCGAGGACAGAGGTTTCTGGAGATTGACAGTCAGCAAGGGCATAGCGGTCGCTGATGGAAAGAGAGTCCAACAGGACGCAGAGAAATGTGAAAAAAAAAGAAGCGTGCATCAGCAAACCAAGCTACTCAGACTTCTCTGTACGTGTGTTCCAACTGCAATAGGGATTGTCACTCGCGCATCGGCCTGCATAGCGACAACAGACGATGCCAAAACCCCAGAGATAGGCAACACTCCAAGGGTGCTACTCAGATGGTCTCCGGTAACTGATGCTGCATACATACATACATACATACATACATACATACATACATACATACATACATACATACATACATACATACATACATACATACATACATATATAGAGAGAGAGAGAAAGAAAGAGAGGATTACTACTACTATAAAAAAATGAAACTAATACTAATCATAATTAATAATCGTCGACTGTAAGGACAATGAACACAACACATCATTCTCACCATTCTAAAGCGCTGTCCGTTACGGATCACTGCCATCTCACCTCTGTATGCGTGGAATCGAGTCTAGGATTCGGCGAATGTGTATATGTGAGAAAGCTTGCCAGCAGCTTCTCGTGGGTCGGTGGTTCTTTCTGGTGATTTCCCGGTTTCTTCTTCCACCATTAATACTGGCCGCCGTGTATAGCCTATCGTGTGCTAAAAAATGGCACTAAGCCCCACAACAACAATAACAACAACAACAATATTAACAACATTTCATTTACATAGAAGACAACCTTAAGACCATGAGTTGCCTTCCTTACATTATTCCCTTTAAAGAGAACGACAACAGCAACTGTACGAAGAAATAAAAATGGCTAAGCAGCGAACAAATTATAGTTAATTAAGAACGGGATCGGGAAGGAAAACTATTATTCACAGAGTATAAAACTTTAAGCGCAATCTATCTTAGAGTACATCTACCTTAATTTCACAATCTATGCATGCAATTTAGAATTGCAATTGAGAAACTTCAATTTTATGGGTAAAAATAATCCGTTAAGGGACGAGACATTAGTATAGGACGTCAATATAAACTTTTGGCATCCCATATTAAAAAGGGTCGTAAGTTTACAACTCAGACTAGATTTTATCGTCGGAAAATTTATAGTAAAAAGTTTAAAGTCTCAAACGGTCAGATGTTTAGGGCCTCCAGCGGATTTTAACATGGGAAAATTTGTGGTTGAAATTTAAAGCCTCAGAAAAGTAGAACGTTTATCGCCACTGACGGGATGTTTATTGACCCTGACGGGAATTTATCAAGATTAAATCTATGATATCGAAAGTTTATAACCTCAAAAAAACGTTTATACATCAAACTGGAATTTAATATGGGAGAATTGATGATGTCAGACAGTCCGTATGTAATTAGCAATACCCAACTTATAATATACAGCATACTTTACATAATGGCCAACACCCATCCATCAACTATCAAACGCTCCTCATAATGCCATCATTACACCATGTTTTGTGAAAAATATCCAAAATATTCTATGCAGCATGCAATATGTAGAGACTAACCGAACAGTAATCTCTTATCCAATACACCACCGTCAACACGCTGTGCTGAGCGACCAAAATCTCCCATATACTCTATCAGGCACACCGTGTGTAATGAGCAGAGCAACACCCGGTCATGTACATTTCTGCATGGCATATTATAACCTCAACATGCCATGAGAATAGACCTATACAGTATAGAGCATGCTATGTGTAGAGATCAACACCCATTTTACTACTATCTAGCACCCAACATTATTCTATCAGCATACAATGAGTACTAACCAATACCAAATACGTTTTATCTAATACCCATATTAAAGCATCAACAAAACATGAGATTTTTTTATATAAAACATTGTCAGTAAATTTGCATTTCATTTTATTTATTAATATCGTGATTGTCACCAATCAGGAGACACAACAATTAATCACACTAAAATAGATTAGTAAAAGTCCGAATCTGTAGACTTTAGAGAAGACTGAAACATCAGACAAATATTTCAAACATTTTGTCTTGACTACAAAAAGTAGTTACATTTTTCAACTGTACTAAGTTTAAGCAGAGACTGAAACGAATCCTTATAAATATGTTAATAAATTAGGCCTATAATAAATGTCAAACTGCCTGATTTTAGTGAGGAACCAAAACTGATCCGGAATAAATGTGAAATAATTTGGCCTAGACTAACATAATACTTTTTGTGATAATATAATACGAAATTTAACAGAGAATAAAAAAAAAACTTTTACCAAAATGCAAAAATTGCAAAATGAATTTTTGCAATTGTAGAAAAAAAATAAAACATTTAAAATTTAAAAAAAGATAAACATGTTATATTTATATATTTAGGAATAAAAAAAATGCACAAACTATACAAACTTAAACCAAGACTGAAAAATGTCAGTACAAATTCAAACATTGCCAAAATCTGTACAAATTGTAAACCTTTTGTATTAACTTTTTCCAAATTATGTGTGTGTGTGTGTGTGTGTGTGTGTGTGTGTGTTGGATTTTTAATGTAGGTTTAACCATTTTACATTCATATTTCTACGACGTCTGCAGTGTGGCAGTTTATAGTGATGTCTAGCAGTGGGGCATCATTCCGAAGACATGTAGAATAATGTCTCACCCAGTCACATTATCCTAACATCAGACCGATCAGTCCTAACACTAATCTTTTAATGCTGAGCGCCCAGCGAGGCAGCTGATAGTACAATTTTTATAAGTTCTTGGTATGACTGTGATTTGGATATCCGCCGTTCTCTCTACGAAGGACAAACTAAAGATATTCAACAGTTGTGTCCAGTCAGTGCTGTAATTATTTCTCATACATATGGAGAGTCAACTCATCCATATCGACAAGATCCAGTCATTTATCAACGAATACATCCAATATCTACTCAAAATCAGATAGCCGGAAGCAATCTTTACCAAGAGAAAAACTCTAGAATTAACCTACCAGCAACATATCACCTTTGTGCTATACAAGGGAACGTGGAATGTTACGAGTATATGGTCTTAAAATAAGAAACAGTAAAGAGTGAAAAGCAAGACACTTTGTAAAATTTAACAGATAATATTTTCTTCGAGCTTTGCCGATTAAATCCCAAATAATCCTAGAATTACAAACTTAAATGATAGTAATTAAATGTCTGAGCAGACTTAGTAAATCCAAATAAAATCCAGCGCTGAAGGTGTTGGTGTGCCTGTGGTAGCCAGTATTAAGGTTTGAATTTACTATAAATGCCAGTAAATGTATCTGTCCAAGAACAGTTATTATTTATGAGCACTCTGTATTTCAAGAGAAATATCTCTTGAATTACATAATTTTAAGTAATAAATTCCATCCCAAATTTATTATTATACGCAACAAAATATAATTGATTCTGCCATGCTCTTAAACCATGGATAATATATTTTTAGAAAAACATCAGTTATATGACAAACTATGACGCAAAACAAAACCCCGGAAGAGAATTCTAAAACCATTGTTTAAGAAGGATTAGAAAGTTTGTTGCCATAAGACACGTGACGGAAATCATGTAGTCCAAGTATAATTATGTAAAAAAAAATCCAATGTCCTTGACTCCTCTTAAGATAATGATTCTCACTCAGAGAAAAAAAAGTAGTTTAAATATTGTCACTGATTTTGGACACGGTCAGCAACTAGGTACACTGTAGGTTACCCGCAACATCTAATGAAGTAAATAAAATTGTTAAAAATAGCAAACATTGTAAATTAAATATACATAACAGGAGTCAAAACACACACACACTGATGAAGGTAGTAAACAACGTTACTAGTAGAGCCTAAGATTGGAATCGTCAAGGTAAGACGAGAGTAGGCAGGTGAAAAAAAAAACAAACATGGAAGCGTTTAACTGAGGAAGAGATAAAGATGGTGGGAACCATCTGGGAAGAGACCAGGAAAGAAACATAAAACAGAGCTCAATGGAGAAGCTTTGCAGAGAGCTTTTAGACCTGATGATGATGATGATGATGATGATGATGATGATGATGATGATGATGATGATGATGATGATGATGATGATGATGATGATGATGACGATTTAATGACTAAACACCCTCACTTACTAATCAAGGAAAACGCAGTGGATGAGTGGAAAACTTAAAAAGAGCGACAGAGAGAAATTGAAAGAGCGTGCTCAAAATACATTTTCTGTTGCTTCAAACCCAGCCAACACTAATTGTTTTCTAAATAAATATATTTTTAATCCGCACCACTCACTGACATATCAACAAAACCAATAAAGAAGAATTATAAAGCTACTACATTTCACTTTATTTACATTTTTCAAACATTAAAAATGAACTTAATTTCAAGGTTGATAACCCTGCAGAGACAGGTTTGATTACCAATGATCCAATAAATGTACTTTTGCACTCCAGACACACTGCTCTTCTAAGCGAAAGAAAATTTATAACTTTACTATTTGCAAAACCACATTTCTTAACATTTTTAGAATACTTAACGGCCAAAACAAATCACTAATGATCTAAGCCAAATTCATGACTGCGTTGATAAAGCAAATGTGCACATGATTGTCTACAAACGTGAATCAAACGGTCTACGGTGTCTTACAGACATGGTAAACCATAAGAATCAAACTATTTCACAAGCTTGTCGCTGGGACAGTAGACAGTTACCCATGGGTTCTTGGTCGATGATCGTATGTGTTGATGACATATGCTTCAACACCTTTAGGTTTTCGCCAAGGCACTTTATGTTTAGCACACACCATATAATTCAAAGAAGTTGTGTACATATTGTGAGTCAGAAGGAAATGAAGTTCCAAGTTATTCATTGTTTTCCATGGGTAATGGTAAATCATCAATTCACATTTGACTTTTTCCTCAAAAATATGTGAAGTAAATCGAAGACAGAGAAGTTTCAGTACTCTGATGCAAGAGAAGTTTATAGCATATATGGTATATTGGCCAGTACACATAGTGTGTTGATTGTATAATGTGTGATGTGGGATAGTAGAAGACTTGCTACTAGTTTTTTCACACTGCGTGTTGATGGCATAATGTGGGGTGTTGGATAGGGTAGGACTGGGTTTTGGTCACTACACATTTCATGTTGGATCGTACATGTGTGGTAGTATCCAATGTATGCTAATGGTATAATTGAAGGTGTTGGGTAGTAATGTTTAATTCTTTGACAAGAATGCTGTTTTGGCTTGTGGTCACAGCTATATTTTACTTTTTGTCTTGATCTATTGTAGTAAACTTTATCAATTTTCGTACAAATGTTTTAAGCACGGGGAAGTTTATGGTGAAAAAAATGTATTCTTCATAAATAGATTTATTTATTGATTTATCATGGACGTCGCCCTCATCGCTGAGGCTATAAACTTTTGACCCTTACATTTTCCCTGCTGAAGGACGGAAACATAAGGATATTGCGAAAATGAGATTCAGTAACTCTTAATTATTTCTAATTTACCTAAGCAATCCAGTTCACAATGTATATCCGCACACTCAAAGTTCTCTTTTGAAATTTTTACCATAATTTTTCCCGCCTTCAGATGCTACAGATTCATTTTTACCTCTCATAAGGTTCCCCAAAATATTTCTACTACTACTACTACTACTACTACTACTACTACTACTACTACTACTACTACTAATATTACTACATTTTTACCATAATTTTTCCCGCCTTCAGATGCTACAGATTCATTTTTACCTTTCATAAGGTTCCCCAAAATATTTCTACTACTACTACTACTACTACTACTACTACTACTACTACTACTACTACTACTACTACTACTACTACTACTACTTCTAATAGTAACAATAATATTAACAACAATAATAAACTTCTACCACTACTAATACTAATAGTAGTAGTAGTAATAATAATAATAATAATAATAATAATAATAATAATAATAATAATAATAATAATAATAATAATAATAATAATAATAATAACAAGTAGAAGAAGATAGAATGTAAATGCGCGTTGTGACCTTTTATTATTTTTTTTAATAATCAAAACATAAAATTATTCCAGATTTTTTAAAAAATATATTGTTAAAGTAGCATAGACTTTCGAAGAAATGTCTTGACATATCCATTTCAGCCATTTACATTTTGTAATTATGTCTTGACCACATTTTCTTTCAAGCGCAAATACTTTTATGAAATAAACTAACTTTATTTCTCATTGTTGCAATCGTGTGGATGCAACATGCACATCAAACCTAGCTTTATATAAAGGACCGTAGTATTAAACCAACAATACCTTCCTTAGCTATGTGGAGTCTGTCTTAGGAGAGCAATTATCTTAGGGTTCCATTAATAATTGATGTCTCACAGTTGCAAAACGAAGTATCCATTATCTTAGAACTGTTTATAAGTCAGGTGTCGGGTCAATTTGTACATGTCTAATTTTCGTATTAACATAACTGACCATGCGATCATCGATATTGACATCGTGACGAGAGACAAAGAAAATCAATAAACTCTGCTTTCGTTAATTTTAAAATGCAAATTTAATACTAGTACAAATTTCCCACACTGTGATAAAGCAAGCCATTATAGTATTTTGTATTAGTGCGTGTAACCTTGTATTTTCATTCATCAAAGAAAACACACTTTTATCGGCCATGCAGTCAATTCCTGGTGATTGGGTGGGGAAGTTTTTGTTTCTTTTATATCTAGATACTATAATGTTTGACAATATGATCAATATAACATGTTATTTTTTCTAAATAATTTATATTTTTGTACAACTCAAAACAAGAGTAATTTCTCAAACTATTTTGTAGTCGAAATTTTTATTAAGCCCATTCCCCGCCATACAGAAAACTATATGGTTATCTATGTACTCAGTGTTTCATCGTAACTGGTCAAGTTCAAATTACCTAAAATTTTAATTACAGTAAGGTGTTCGAATATTTACTTGTAAAAACAACTTTATGTATTCAGTCATAAGAGAAAGACACTATATGTTAAACGAATGTCGGGTTGAGACCACGTGAAACACATAACAGGTCGATTTCGGGGGGTGGTGGGTGGGTAAGGAGTGGAAGTTGATGGCAATATACTTTATAATACTTTATAATCTTAAAAAATGTGCGGTGTGTGAAATTTTTAACACATTTTATTAAAAGAAAATTTATGCTGTTTTTGTTTACACACACACACACACATACATATATATATATATATATATATATATATATATATATATATATATATATATATATATATATATATATATATATATATATATATATATATAAGATCAGACTTTAGAAACTGGAGAGAGAGAGAGTGTGGGGGTGGGGGGCTATATAATATATACCTATAATAAACAGAATGATTATTTTGTCAAATAACCAGGATTTAGTACTGGAACGTATAAAGATAGAGGGTTCTCAGTGATCGCCTTCAAGCGTATTAATGTCACGATTTATAAATCATTCTGGTGACACTCCACTTTTGTATTTTATGCTGGTAACCTTTATCTACCTTCCGGTGTAATACAGTGGTTAATATTGTGCAATCTTATCAACTGGACATATAAAATGATTAATGGTTGTCGGTCAATCAGTCACTGCCAGACTTTTTATAAAATTCAAGTGTTTGCCTGCAAACGAAAGAGTGAACCCATAAACAATAATATACATTAACTGAAGGTAAACAACCGATTTTCGTTTCAAGGTTAAATAGATCTCCAATGTTGGGACCTCCCAAACCCAATTGAACAACATTCTAATTACACAGTAGAACGTGTTGCTCATTTGTACAATAATGAAGATAACGACATAAAATTGTCAACCAAATTTTATTATACTCGGGCTAGTTAGATGTTTTGAATATTAGTACAGTGTACAATTAATTTCTTTCTTCAATCTCCACGTGGTACTAACTATGCAGCTCTGTACAGCTTTTAAAGTCTGAGTTACTTATAATTAAATGCGTTTTATATTCATTATTTGCTATGTTGTTCTTATAATTGAAAACTCCACTTCAAACTTCATAGTAGCTTTCAACTCGGAGAATATTTGATAACGGGAGTAATCTAAAAATATCACGTGGAGCTAAATCAGAGGATGGTGCGAAGCTTAGATGCTGTGTTCCATCACGAAGTCTGTCACGACGGCCGATAAATCAGAGGATGGTGCGAAGCTTAGATGCTGTGTTCCATCACGGAGTCTGTCACGACGGCCGATAAGTCAGAGGATGGTGCGAAGCTTGAATGTTGTGTTCCATCACGAAGTCTGTCACGACGGCTGATAAATCAGAGGATGGTGCGAAGCTTGAATGCTGTGTTCCATCACGAAGTCTGTCACGACGGCCGATAAATCAGAGGATGGCGCGAAGCTTGGATGCTGTGTTCCATCACGAAGTCTGTCACGACGGCCGATTTATGCACAGGTATTTTGCAATGGAGTAGATGTCCCACACTTCGTGGCAACGTTTTGAGACATAAAAATATTCAGTTACACTGGCAAAAATATCCAATTACAAGGGCTACAATATCCAGTTACACTTGCAGAACCAGGCACAGATTTTTCAATATATTAATGACAGCTGACGAATTAACTCACGTAACATTATAAATATCTTCCGCTGTGTACAGAGCATCTTCCTAGCAATCACTTCCTGCTCACCAATTGGAAGTGCAGACATCGTAGCGATATGACTGAAAAATTGTTGAAGCTACGTTAAGAATCCAAAATAACACACACACACACAAACACACACACACGCACGCACACACACACACACCAACAGGAGACGACGGACTTCAGAATATTTGGGTCATCGTCCATTTTTTCGTAACCATCAATACAATGATGAAACCACCTCAAAATCGTAGAATATGACAGAATTACATCGAAATCGGACTTTATATCAAAGTGTGTCCTAAGTGCGCCCGGTGTGAACAGTGTTGCTCCGTAATAGAATTCTACCCCTTCTGCGAGATTTGTACCCATGCTATGCTACACGCATATATATATATATATATATATATATATATATATATATATATATATATATATATATATATATATATATATATATATATATATATAATTGTTCGTGTTTTACGTGCATATGGAATCATGTTATAAACCTTTTTTATGTTTAACGATTGCTGTCGTTAAATAGTTTGACTGGTATAATGAAACAATAATGTTATAACATGTTATAGCTTTTCAAACACCCCTCATGCATTCAATGTTCTACTCAAGAAATCATGCTGACATGTACTTGACAATTCGACAGCTTCTATCAATTTGTTGTTACACATGTTAAAATTTAAAAGTAATTTTCCAAAACAAGATAAATTCATCCATCGAGTACAAAAGACAAGGAAATGTCTACCTCTCCCTACTTGTGACAATTTATATTGTAAAAATGTTAATTAGTTCACTGGCTAGTTTTATGTTTAAAAAGAAAATTAATAAACTAATAGCAAATATTATAAATAAATAGTATCATTACGTTTTAGAATTAAATAACAAAAGTCTGATTTTTATTAGTCATTCTTACTGTATCTAGTTTTCATTTATTTTTACTTTTTTCATTTCTACCTTCTTCCATTTTTTCTTTCTTTTTACGAGGAACAACGAATGAAAGTACACCGTTCTCTCCATCTTCAGAGGCGCACGCTAATTCTGCTGGAGCGATTCACGACCACACAATATTCCTGTCGGATTCATTCACGACCATACACTATTCGTGCCGGATCGTTTCACGACCATACACTATTCGTGCCAGATTGATTAACGACCACACACTATTCGAGCTGGATTAATTCAAGACCATACACTGTTAGTGCCAGATTGAATCACTAGCATGTGTATCAAAATGTGATCAAACTTTGTCCGTGTTGGCACCTCAAATATTCGGCTGGCATCGGGACGATAAACCTGTTTATATAGAATAGGTCAGTGGCATTGGAACGTAACAAATACAAAGATAAAGGTCTAGGAAAACGTGAACTTTTCCTCCGAAGATGCCATTGCGAATATTTTATATCTCACTCGTTCGCGTTACATATTCACACGGGTGTCCGAACATATCTCAAATGTGGCATCATAGTCAAGTCACTTGATCAGATACGCAGGCCATGTGGATCTGTATACGAATATTGTAGAGCACTCCGGCAAATACTTCCCAACTCGAATGTGAAAAACAACGTTGATGTTGTCGAAAAAAAATGTCGTCTAGAAATATCCAGGATTGAAGCGATTGAGGATTCTAATCATGGTAAAGGAAAAATAATATTACAGAAATGGGATGGTTGAATAAGCAATTTAATAATATATTTATTATAAAAATATACCTACCGCTAATTTGCTTAAACAATCTGCGCGATACCATGGAATAGATTAGTAGAAGTACACGAAAAGTTTATATATTGGCAATATTAGTCCTTCCCCGGACTAGCCACTTCTAACTGTAATGTTTCGAATCTCTGGTTTTAATCTAGGTAACAGAAACGAACGAAAACAAGCATGTTTTATAGAATTCAACAAATAATATTTTCCATAGAATACAAAGAGAATGCTTAAAAATATCTTACACTAATGTGAATTAAATACCAAATAGTCATAAGTTTTATATCAGGTCAAAGTGTATAAAGTCCCGACTTATTTCCAGCGGTATTCCAAATAAATTCCATTTTTGAATGTGTTGACATATCTGTGGTCTTGAAAATGATAATGTGCCTGTAGCCTGGATATGTGTCGATGTAGTCATCATCGTCATTGGCAGCTCAGTCTCGATGGACCATTTGAGAAGCACCCTTATAGTGTTATCTGTCTCTGGGGTTTTGACATTGTTGTCGCTGTGCAGGCCGATGCGCGAGTGACATTCCCTATTGCAGTTGGAGCAGATATACAGGGAAGTCTGAGTTGCTTGGGTTGATGATACACGCTTGTTTGTCTCGCGTTTCTCTGCGGCCTGCTAAACTCTCCTCCCATCAGCAACCGCTATGCCCTTGCTGATTGTCAGTTTCCATGTGCCTCTGTCCTCGTCCTGTACTTCCCAGCTGTCTGGTGAAATACCGCATGACTTCATGTCCCTCTTGCACACATTCTTGAAGCGGAGTGATGGACGGCCGACTCTTCTGGTGTCAGTGGCCAACTGGCTATATAGGATTTCCTTTGGCAGTCTCCCATTCTCCATACGTCAGATGTGTCCCAGCCATGGAGTACAAGCTTATGATACTTGCATGCTGATGAATCTCAGTGTGTGGGACGTGGTCTTGGCAGTTGATTTTCAGGATGCGTTGTAGGCACCGTATATAGAAGTAGTTGCGTCGACGCTCTTGGCTCATGTTATTCTCACTTCCATCTAGTAGGGTGTTCAGAAAGCATGCTTGGTAGACTTGAGTCTGGGTGTGACTGTTAGCACGCTGATTTTTCACACCTATTTTGTTCTTCGGGCCATGATGGAGTTTGCCTTTCCAAGCCTTCTCTCCAGCTCCATATCAAGCGAAAGAGTGTTGCTGATGGTTGATCTCGAGTAAATAAAGTTGTTGACTACTTCCAGATTGGTGCCGTCTATTTTGATGGAAGGGGCAGTGGTGATATCTGGGGCGCGGACATTTGTCTTTTTCAGGATGATGGTAAGCCCAAAGTGTTTTTAGGCATCAGAGAAACGGTCTCCCAGTCTCTGGAGCGTATACTCAGTGTGGGTCACAAGATCAGCGTTGTCGGAAAAGAGCATCTTCCTGATAAATACTGACCTCACATTGGTCTTTTAACGCAGTCATACCAGGTTTACAGACTCCCTTAAGTGGACGTGTTGAAGACGTGAAACAGGATCATAGGGGTAGAAGATTCCAAAAAGGGTTGGTGCCAATACGCAGCCCTGCTTCACACCGCTGTTTATAGGAAAGGAGTTTGAGGTGGATCCATCATACAAAACTGTATCCTTCATATTGGGATTGAAAGAGAATATCATGCTGCGGAGTTATGGGGGCAGGCGATTTTTTCAAGAAGTTCAAATAAACCCTTCCTGCTGACTAGGTCTAAGGCATTGGTGAGGTCGATGAACATCGTGTAGAGTGGCTGACCTTGCTCTCTGCTTATCTCTGGGATTTATCGGAGGGAGAAGATCATGTTTGTTGTCGACCTTTCTGTCCTGAATCTGCACTGAGATTTCAGGTACATAGCCTGTTGAGGATGCGGACAAACACTTTGAAACGATGCTGAGAAGCGAAAGTCCTCTGTAATTGTTACAGTCATCGCGGTCTCCATTATTTTTGTAGAGGGTCACAATGGTGGCATCGTGCATGTCTTGGGTGACTGCTCTTTCTTCCATGCAGAGGCAGAGTAGCTCATTCAGCGGATGTAGCAATGTCGGTTTCCAACGTTCTGACGAGATGCTATCGCTACCTGGTGCTTTGTCATTATGGAGGGAACTGATGGCTTTGCTGATTTCCTCTAAGGCAGGCATTTTGTCGAGTTCCTCCATAGTGGACAGTTTTTTACGTTGATAAGGGCCACATTGGTGACTGACATTTCTTTTTTATATTTCAAAATTTTATTATCCCCGTAATAGGTTGACAATTGGGTCGGGGAACCATCCCCAGGTCACCTTACAATCAAAATTTATTGTTTCCAGATAAACTAGGGATAGTAAATATAATCTATGTTAATAGGAAAAAATAAAATAAAAGACAATACAAACATGCACACACTCATGCACACATGCATATGGCACAATGAAGGTGACATAAGCTTTAGAAAATAGTGTTTTGTTCCTGTTTACCATCCAATCAGATACAAGTTACCTATTCATCTGTTGAGGTCCATTTCTTAAGAAATTTGTCTTCTTTTTTGTTTGTCTTAGCAGCATATTTTTCAACGTTCTTATACATTACAACTCTCTGCTTAAAAGCATAGATGGAAGGATTTTGCATATTGAATCTGCAAGTAAAAATGTAATATTTTCCCAGAATAAGCACGAAATTACACAAACTGTCCAGTTGTTCACTTCCTAAAAGTATTTCCTTTTTTGACAAATGGACAATATTTGGGCAAGATGTTGTGAATTGATCAATAACACTGTACCAGAACTGTGAAGTAATATTGCAATTATAGAAGAAATGTTCAATACTTTCATTCTCTCTCTTGCAAAACGTTCATTTGTTGTCGTCCAATATGTTTATTCTTTTCAAAAAATCAGTAGCGATTATTCAGTGGATTAATGTAAAGTTAAAGGAGATCAATTTGGTATCCTTGGTACAAAATTTCGCCATGTTATAAATCTCAGACCACTCATCACTACTTATATTTGTATTTAATGATTGTATCCAAGATTCTTGCTTATCAGTATGTTGCCTTTTAGCCCTTTTTGAAAGATCTTTGTAAACAAACTTGAGTGAATGATATTTTTCAGATCCATTATTTTATCCTCCTTCCTTTCAAAATTATTATGTACTAAATGGTTTTATATGGCTTCTTTCCATGCTTTTGGAATTTTGGATATTAAGGAGAAGTATTTCAAGAAGTCACATCTTTTAGTTTTTTGTTTTATCATTTCAAAAGGTAATAAATTGGCATGATCAACTACTAGATCATTCAAAATTTCAAAACTGGTTTCTGTCCAGGATTTGTATTGATAGAACATTCTAGGGGGGATAAAATTAAAAATGCTTATGGATAAGAACTCATTTGCACTTTGCGGTTCCTCTTTTCAATAAGATGCTGCCAAAATGACATCTTTCCAAAAACTGTTTTAATGAGCTTACTAAATTCTTCTAATTTCCTTCTCCCTAAGTTCCAAATATCCTTTTCATTTCTGAGTATATTTTTTTATTGACTAAGTTCTGCCAAGCTCCATTTTCATTTTCCAACAATCATCTTACCCATCTTATCTTAATATACCTAATAAATGAGAATATATGTATCATATTGAGTCCTCCCTCGTTCTCTGGGGCTACTAATATATCGCGTTTAATTCTTTCTACCTTTCCACCCCATACAAATTTAAATAATGTACGATTTAATTCTGCTTCAACTTTGGCTGATGGATTTGGAAGTGCTGAGAAAAGATGTATAAATATGGGCAGAACAAGGGTTTTTACAACAATTACCTTACCAACAACTGACAGATGTCTTTGACTCCAGCTTGCCAATATTAGTTTTGCCTTTGTTAGTTTCTTCATATAATTAATTTCCACTATTTGTTGTAGATCTGGCGAAAAATCTATGCCAAGGAGTGTAAAGTTTGAGGAGGACTAAATTAGGCCCATATCGGGACATATTCTTTCATTAGAAAATTTCCTGTTTCCAATCCAAATGGCTTTTGTTTACATTTAAGTCCAGACAATAGAAAAACCTTTGCAAGATATTCATAGCTGCTTTAAGAGAACGTTGAGATCCATCAAGAAGAATAAAAGCGTCGTCGGCATACTGATCCAATTTATATTCATTGACACCAAAGATCAATCCCCGTACATCCACATTTTGCTTTAAAGTTATAGCTAAAATCTCAATCCCAGTAATAAACAAGTAAGGTGCAAGGGGATCTCCTTGACGACATCATCTTTCTAGTCTAAAAAAGATGGCATATTCCCATTATTTATAACACAACTTTTAGATTCATTACAAAACAGCCTAAACCACTTACAAATAGAATCACTAAAATTGAAAGATTGTAAAGCTTCTTCCACAAAGGCCTATTCAATTGAGTCAAAGGCTTTTTCAAAGTCTATTAGTAATAATTAACCATACTATTTTCATTTTCAAGTTGATTCATGATATCGTATATCGTATAGTAGCCTGGTATTTTCTCCAATAAATCGTCCCTTCATAAATCCTTTTTGGGTATCACTGATTAATGAGTGAAGAAACTTTTTGATCCTGGCTGCAATGGCTCCCGAAGCGATCTTATAGTCAATATTTGAAAGTGATATAGGTCTCCAATTTTTGAAGAATCTTCTATCTTTTTCTTCCTTTGGTGGACATGTTATGACTCCTTGAGTCTGAAAATCTGGAAGTTTTCCTATAGTGTATCCATCATTTATTGATCTACAAAGGAATCCCCCAAGAAACTTTTAGAAGAATTTATAGAACTCTACAGTGAATCCATCTGAGCCAGGACTTTTTCCGTTTCCCATATTTTTTAGAGACAATCCACATTCATTAAATGTAAGCACTCCCTCGCACGAATCTCTTTCCTCTTGACTGAGTTTAATATTATGATTAAAAGATATATTTTGGTTGGATAATCTATTTTGAGTTTCTTGAGTCTCCTCGTCATCAAGCTGAACAATTCTACTTTTGTATAATTCCATATAAAACTGTTTTGGGGCTTCTAAAATATCTATTTGATCAGATAATTTTGTCCCATCGTCTAAAATAATTTCATTTATTATCTTATTGACGTAATTTCTTTTTCAAGATTTAAAAAGTACCTTGTGCTTTTTTCTCCAAATTCATACCATCTGGCTTTAGATCTCAAGATAACTATCTCTATGTACTTTTTCCTAGATTCCTCTAATGCCGCTTTATTTTCCTCTAACTTTTCTAAAGTTTTCCCATTTGTGTTATTCAACAGTTTCTCCTAAATTTCTATTATTTCTTGTTCAATTTTTTAAACATTTTCCCGTTTATTTTTCGTTTTCTTAATAGAAAAGCATATAGTTTCAGATCTTATTTTCATTTTAATTTTTCATTACAGGAAAGAGAAACATGGAAGGAATCATTTTTATTTCCCCCTACATAATATTCATTTACAGTGTCAGCTATACACTTTTTGACTAAATCAGTATCCTAATGTTCTTCAACAGTTGGGCATTAAATTTCCAATATCCTTTTCCCCTTGAACATGTTGAGAAAGCCACACTCAGAGCTGAATGATCAGATTTATATCCAGGTAAGATACACGCATCAACCGTAATCATTTGAATGTCTTCAGACACGAGAAAGTAATCTAATCTACTTTGTTTCAAAGAAGATTTTTGCCTCCAGGTATACATCCTTAAGTCTTGATTCAAATTTCGCCAGGGATCAATTAGTTCCAATTCATATTTTATGTCTTGGATCACTGCTCTAGACTGTTGGTGTTTGTCATATAAAATATTATAAGTATCCAAGTCTAAATCCTGAACAGTATTCCAGTCTCCGCACATTATAATTGATAAGTTCTCAAAAAATAAAATCTCCATTAACTTTCTAAAGAAGTTAGGATCATCTTCATTAAAACCATACAAATTCACGAGGGTTATTCTCTTGCCGTTAATTGTAATATCTCAAGTAATAAACCTTCCTTACCGGTAACATCTTTCTCTATAAATTACAAATTCGAACGTGTTTCTAAAATATATTGCAAGTCCAGCACTATTCCTAGAGCAGTGGCTAAATATACATTTGTTATCCCCATTCAGCTGCCCAATATGTTTCATCGTTCTTTGTACTATGAGTTTCTTGCAAGCATACTATCTATACATTCTTTTGTTTTACCCAGTGACAAATATCCCTTCGTTTAAAAACTGAACCTTGCAGACCTCTAACATTCATAGATATAATTTTTACGTTATTATTAATGAGAGCGGCAGAAAGTTTACATATACATTTCCTTGTTCAGGAATGTATGAAGTAATTATCACCTTGAATTTATCATATGCATGGTTTTCACATCCACATTCACACACATACTCACACAAAATACTATTATCTATAATAAAAGCATCCATGGTGTTGCAATACATGCTGTAGATTTGTCTGCAGTTAACATTGATACCGTGAACAATAGACAACAGGTGAAACAGCTCCATTTATGATAACTCTTAATCACCTTTGACAAATTTCCAATAGGCACAGATTAATAGTAGTATAAATTACAAACTGAATGGGAGAAGGAAAGGGGGGAAGGGAAGGGAAGAAAGACTGACATTTCTTGGGAGTACAGAGTAGTTTTCCGCCCATCTGGTCATCTGTTGCTCACGGTCTGTGATCTTCTCTCCCGTCAGAGATGTCAGCGGGTCAACCTCTTTCACTGTAGATCCTATGGATTTCTTGATGTCACTGTAGATTCCTTGGATATTTCCTGACTCGGCATTGCGTTTGACTCCTACACACAATTGCCACCAGTATTGGTTTGCTTACTCTCTAGCGATGCGATGGATGGTGCTTCTGGCTATTCTGAGTGGAGTCAATGTACGTTCATTAGGGCATTTTTTTGTAAGTTATGAAGGCTTCTCGTTTGTTCTCGATTACTGGTTCCATCCTTCAAAGGTTTGCGTTGAACTAGTTCTTGCTTGGCCGTTCCTTCTTGCTCAACGTCAACATGGCTGTGTCATAGATGGCGTCATTCATGGAGTTCCACTTGGCTGTGGCATCATACTCTAGTAGGTCATGGAGAGCATGATTAGGGCGGACACATACTCCTCAACCATGGAGGAGACATATATCTTTGCGAAGTGTTGATGCGAGAGCGACCTTTTGGTTTGGAGAGTTGTAGTTTTTTCGACTGTAGGCGCCCTTCGTGTCACACAAGGGCATGGTCGGAGTCACAGTCTGCACTATGGTAGTTTCTGGTGGAGAGGATACTGTTCAGGGCAGAGCGCCTGGTGATGGCCAAGTTGAGTTGGTGCCAGCGATGAGACCTGGGATGTTTCCATGACACTTTATGTTGTGGCTTACACTTGACGAATGAGTTTGTAACGCACAGGCCATGATTGGTGCACATCTTCATCAGTTTATGACCATTTTCGTTGGTCTTTCCAGTGCCATGATGTCCGAGTCAGGTAGGTCATGACTCGTGGTCAGCATCAACTCTAGCATTAAAGTCTCGGAGGAGGAATAGTAACTCGTCATTGTGACATCACTAAATCTGTTCGTCTGGCTGCCAATAGAACAGATCCTTTATGTTAGGAGATGTGAGGGTAGCGACATAGATATTGAGGACGTTGACAGGACCTGAAACAGTGGCATGACTGATGTGCAAGAGACGTTCAGTGCCCCCTGAGAAAGGCTCAACTGAGGTTAGGATGTGTGCTTGTTTATGGCAAAGCTAACTCCGAGCTGGTGGGACTCCTCAGATTCCCGGCCCTTCCAGAAGAAGGTGTACTTTTCTTCTCTGAGGGAGCTGCTGAAGGCAATCCTGATTTACTGGAGAGCAGCTATGCTGTCATTTAGTCTTTTGAGCTCGCAGTCAATGATGGCCATCTTCGTGGCTGTCGTCCACCTCCATGAGGTTATCAGAGATGCCTGTGTGCATGGTGTGTATGTTTCAGCTTGCAAAACGAAGCGCTGTAGTTTTTAATGGTTTCTTGTTCCTTTTGTCTGGTGCGGAGTTTCCGTCTCCTTGTCATGTTGAGCAACACACCGAGTTCCAAGCCCCACAAAACAAGCAGATGTTGTCGGGACAACACTTTACTGACCGGGGGCTGCCGGACTTAAGGCGGGCGGTTGTTGGCCAGTGGGACTCAATGACCCCTCCCACCATCGAAGCTGGCGCCCGTTCCCTATACCAATCGGGTGGGACTTATAATCGGTAGACTGTCAGTTTTCGTGTTGTTTTCTCGTTCAAGGGAGAGCTGGAGTGACCTCTCCACGGTGCAAGCCTGTGTGTGTAGTATGGAGATCTTTGGCTTCCCAGACGTCATGATTTCCCTCTCGTCCTTGATGTTGGGGTCCAAAAGAAAGGCACAGCATGACATTTGGTACCAGTTTGGATGCAAGAGCTGCCAGAAGGAAGTCATAGTTGATACCCAGCTGCCTTAGGGGATCCACTCCGGATTTTCTGTCTGGTTTCGAATTGGAGTTTCCATCTCTAAGACGAACTGCCTGACAAGGCTAACGAGCTCTATCTGCCTGGGTTCGGAGTCAGAAGTTTCATTCTCTTAGACTGGCTGCCTGATATGGCTAATGAGCCCATTCTGCCCACCCAATTATAGCTTTGGGCTCTCGGCAACGTCACACAGCAGGATATGTAAAAACAGGGGTCCCAACATGAAGGTGCTATTGTGAACACAATAGTGTAGGAGAGGCCATTGATCTGGGCCTAATATCCCGCACGCTAAAGGAGAGTGAAGCGTCTCTCATAGCCTCTCCTTTCCAGGTTTAGTGATCGTTGAAGAACCACTGTCTGGCTTTGCGGGGCAGGACGTACCTCCATATGGCGAAGTGGTAAAAGTCTCTTAATGTACATAAATAATATAATACAAAATTGTCTTGTCTGAATTCACTGTAGTTCCAAACTAATGTTTCTGTCCAAAAATATTATTGATGAGCACTTTGTATTTTTTGATGAAAAATAATATGAGTAAATAATACCACTGAGAAGAAACGCTGAAAACAACAATAACGTTCAGCCTGCATCAAGGTATTAAGGTGGGAATTAGTAATTTCTCAAGTACAAGCAGTACATAAAAACTAACACACAATAATGGAACAGGGATGAGGGTTGAAAGCTTTTTTATTTTTAGAAAACTCTAATTTGTCAGCAGATAAAACCTGTTGCTAAAATTATAATTTAAAAAAAAATTGTAAATATCAGGTAGACCAGATTTTTCATAGGAGAATTCCAATGTCCTAGTCAAGTACAAAATACAAATGTAATTAATAAGAAGGTTAAGAAAAGCAAACAAATAACACAAATTAAATATACACGACAATAAGGCACTTTACTTTAACAACACATTTACATATCAAAATTCCTTCACTGGCTGCCAAATCATACGTGTGGTTGCCGACGAGTAATGCCGTCGACATAACGTAGTTAGTATTGCCATTGAGGCTGTCGCTTATGTTCATCAAAGAGTCCAAGTCACCGAGTTCATATTGCACAAGTACGTTTGTGATTTCAAAGAGTACCGAACAAGCATTTCACACGAGTACCAACAATAAAAGATGGTGTAATGTTTCTCTCGAGCAGGCGTCTGGGAATCATATCAACATTGCTGCATTTGTTGGATCCAGGTTCAAGGCGAACATTATATTCAGTACGAACCTTACTTCATGCTTGGAGAATTTGATGACTACACTCGAGAATGTACCGGATGAAATCTGTCCACATCCACCTAAATTAATGTTAAGGATTTTCCTTACAAGCCTTTCTCGAGATAGAGTTATCTTTCACGCTAGTGTGCATTTCACGGCGAGTAGTGATTAACGTGAAAAACAAAGCAAAAGAAAGCAAAACAGTGTTTCGAATCAGCAATCTTATCTGCGTATCATCCTACGAGGAATAATACAGATCAGCCTCGAAACAAGATATATTATAGAAGTGAATTCTAGTTTAGTAACAGTTCAGGCTATTGATATTGGTGAGTTTAAACAAATTAACCTTGATTTCGCTGCTAATGTTTCAGCTTGGAATAGGTCAAGAGCTGATTCGACTAATCTCACTTACGCAAAACATAGATTCGTGTGTGCCTGTTCAGAGTTGATCGGTTACTGTTAAGTATTATGTATGTCCCAGAGGAGCTGCACCATTAAGTGTGATTAAAATATTTGCCCTGAATGACCAGCACCATGTTAGACAGTTTTCGTGTTGAAGTTGCATGCATGTGTTTAGCACACAATAACACCTTAACAAATACGACTTTTACTGAAGGGGAGTCATCGAGAAGCCAGAGCCTCAGATCATGCAGGGACCTGGCAAGACTGTTTGCAATTCATCATGACGCAACAAAAGATATATCATTTGTACGGACTTTTAATGTAGAAAGATCAACTTCCCGAACCAAATGTTCCAACAACCCAAGATTTATTTTCGGGGATACACAAATTGCTAAACATGTCCGATGTGGAGTTTGCTACATTGCATTCACATGCCAAGGATTAAATGAGCAGTCGATGTTTTAATGCGTCAAGAGACCGTTTCACGTGTTTATTATGTTGCTCATGATGATATTCGTGAGTTTTCCGTAGTGACACATCGCTAGATATGCAGCAAAACTTTCAGATCCACTGAGGTAAGAGGTTCATGATTACTGCCACATCGGTGGCATGTACGAAGAATTAGAATATAACGCACGCAACCTGCAGTTGCGAATTTACCCATCACTATTACGAATTCTGACTGCGTCTCATATCCTGAGTAGATATGATTGTTACTAATTATGTAAGGAATCGCAATAGAACTGAGCGCGTAAATAATTTCTTTTTTCTAACAACATGGTAAAACATATCACGTTACGGCTGATCATGTACAGTAAATTGATTCGTTGTAGTTCCAAAATTTTAGCTATAGATAAAATCGTCAACAACCTTGCGCCGTAAGTCATCAATCGGTTTACAGTCGTTCTCCAAAAGGAAGGACTGAACTAGAAACAAGGACGCTGAAAAGGAATTTAATTTTAAAAATACACGAGTGACCGTGGGAAGATTTTTAAAATTCGTTTGTTACCGATCAAGGCCACATATTTGTCATTGTTCAGAGACTGTATTTCCGGCGAAAACTCTGTGGATTCAAACAATGTCTGGTTTGCGTTTGGTGGCAGAAATCTCAGTGACTAACACGATCTGTATTTGCACACGGATGTGCTTGTAGGTCACTTACGTCAGTGAGGCATTTACAATACCGAAATACGCGTGAGCAAACTAGACCCTGAGCAATCCAGCTTATCACCAGAATTGGCGTGTGATCTGCTGTTGAAAACGCTCATTGAGTTGAAATGCTAACGGACAAGAATCAACATATGTTAGTTGAATGTGATAGCCGGAGAAGAATTTCGGCAGAGATTAACCGTTACACTCAAGTAAACAATCTGCGTGTGTATAGATTTGACACAGTGTTTCCAAACAGTGACATCATATTCCTTGGTATCAACATCCTATATGAATGGGTGATGATGAAAAAGGTGTTTGTAGGCGAGTTCGCATGAATCTATCCCGCGTACGTGACGTTCTTGAATCAATTTGTAATTTCCGGACAAACATTCCCAAGCACACAACGATTACCCTAATATAGGTGTTATTGCTTTTTCACTCTAATGACTTACAATTTCTCTCGCACAAATGCCCTACATGGAGGCTTCATTTGTCTTTTCCTTGTCACTCGTGGTTTTACTGCAGATCGGTCTCGTGTCAGATTATATCGTGTTGGTTACCCGAGAATATCACAATTAGTTCTGAGATCATATATGTATCAACGGACCATTCAAGGTTAGTCGCACGACATTGCATGCCTTTTGACGCCACCAGCAAATAGTTTTTTTTATGTCTGCCGAAATGAATCAGGTGGTGTTATCTCGGTCGTGAGTGTGTTTTCTGAATTAAACGTTAATATGACCGATTAAAGGAATGTCAAACATTCACTGTAGCAACAGTGAATTAACAATTCTCACTCGAGTATGCGATTGAATCGTTCCAGGATGGTCTGGTCGTGATACATCCGGATATGTTCGCAATGAACCCGCATGTTGTGTTTCACCAACAACACAACGACAGCTTAAATAATTTCTGTGCAGGCCCACCTGCAGATATTAACGGTTCACGTAAATAGATGTTTTTGAACGTGTCTGCTACATCAGCTGAATCTTTAGAAGTCATTGGCTAGGCTTTCTAGTACCTGCTGGTAACATCTGTAACTCGTAATGTATATATATATATATATATATATATATATATATATATATATATATATATATATATATATATATATATATATATATATATATATATATATATATATATATATATATATATATATATATATATATATACACACGTACCTGATCATGCGAACTTCTTTGGGCGTCCTTGCGTTAAACCATTAACGGGAAGTCTTTCTCAGGGTGAGGCGGTAAATCTGTCATAAAACTGGTTTAAGTATGCTGACAGTCTTTTATAGCTTTTCTGTGATGTATAGATTTTCAACAGCTACTTCTCTTTATTATTTTTGATTACGATTTAGCGGAGATGTTTGTTTTATCGATGTCCGTGAGATGCAGAGTCTCCAGGTGCAATTTTAGCTTTCATGTCTCCTTCGATGATGGCTATTCTGTATCCGAGTTTATGATTGATTACATTTGAGCCATGGATGAGACCCATGTTGACGCACTGGCGCATTGGGATATAGTTAAATACCTTATAAGCAAGATCATACCATGTAGAATTGGTACGGAACAAGTACTTGTCCGAGAATTAGTTGGCTATTACATCCCACTTGTACATCCAAACGGATTTCAGGCCTGTAATAATTGTATTCTGGGATATGTTTTTCACTATTAGATTCGCTTCACTGTACCATTGGCATTTTCGTCTCTGTGACAGGGATCGCAGAACAGATTTTAAATTTTTTTTTTGCGAATACGAAAGTTTTACTCCAGACCAGACACATTGTCCAGGAATTTTAGCTTGACCATTACACGTCTGTACCAGAGCATTTGTTTTCACGTGGCATCATACAAAATGCGAAAAACACGATGACAAGCATGCAATAACTAGATGGCCTGGGCGCACAGTAGTGATAAGCTCTCAAGCACCCAATTTACCGCTACTGTATACAATATAACATAAATCGTATTAGAAAGAAATAATATACACTGCAGAGGAAGGTATCCAAGAATTTTTAAACTTCGTGTCTGTATAAATATCGCAACAGAGTAATCTTAACTGCCTGAAACGTGGAATGAAAGAGCCACTGGAAGGTTGGTGTTAGATATATATTTCTCTCTAGGGTAGAGATGCGACAGGGCCACCAACGCCATTACAGGCAAAAATATTTGTACTTCCATAAAGAAATAGCCAAGACTATTCAAAATTTAACAATCTAACCATAACAACAAAACTCACATTAAATTAATTAGACAAACAAGACTTAAGAAAACATGAAAATAGGCATATATGTCCCTCAAATGAGAGACGAGGACGAAGAAAGGCTGTGCTATCTAGGCGCTACGAAAATTAGACAGCACATAAGACTATGCAACGACATAATAAAACAATATCACAACAAAAATCATAAGGGAAAATACAAAAATATGTCAGAGAGTTTCAAAAGGACACCCATCACTGAGGAGATATTAAGTAGGAAAAATGCTACCTTCCTCTATTTTCTTGGATTCTATAAAAAACTTTTCTGAGATTCGAAACATTTAAAGGAACTGAGTTAGAATTTACATGTCAGCTGGACACATTAGGTCCCTGCATTAATTAATGAAGTGGTATGTGCATAACTTGCTCCATGGTATGTTATGATTGTGAATCGGTTTATCATTTAATGTCTGCTTGAATTAAGATATGTCTATATCTTATGCTACGAGAGAGATATTTTGGTTGCATATTTATCTACTTTATCAAGGAAAGCGCCACACAACACCACGAGGACGTAGAAAAAAATGAGACCAATATTGCAGTTGAGACCCTTAGGAGACTTGATGCAAAAGAGAGAGAGAGAGAGAGAGAGAGAGAGAGAGAGAGAGAGAGAGAGAGAGAGAGAGAGAGAGAGAGAGAGAGAGAGAGAGAGAGAGAGAGAGATCATTGTAGTCATATAAGATGCCAGAAGGAATAGCTCGACCATAAGTGATCATGCTATGTAGACATGAGAAAAATTAAGCTTCAATGCTGACTCGGTTTTAATATTAAATTTGTCATATCTGTGTAAACAGAATTGCTAATTGCATTTTTCAATAACCTTTGGTAATTATTTCTAATAGAAGTGCACCCTTCAAGTGTCTATTACAATTTTATTTGTTTATCCAATTGATTAAATTGTTATTTTTTATATACGGATGCTACTGTTATTCTATTCTGCTCAGATCTCAATAAATTTCATATTTTTATTTTCACTCTATCTGGGCTAGAATACCGAGGTTGATAATCCTATGGATAGCGATAACTACCACCATCACAGTTGTCAATTAGGCCAAAAATCCTATATTCAATTATGGAGAAAGGTCAATCACACAATACAAATTAAGCATTAATAACAATATTCAAATAGCAGCTCTGAGTGAAACCCGCACAGATGAGGAAGGACAACTTACGGAAGTGGGAGCCGCTACACTTATTGGAGTGGCCGAAGTTAGAACGAGCAACACAAAGATATTGTTAGCTATGCCATTATATCACGTTTAGTCAACAAGTTCACAAAGGGATAAAGACATCTATTATCAGCGTCCATGCATTAACCTGAATGAGATAATGTCAAATTTTACGAAGACGTGACGTCTCTTATTGTAAAAGTACCAAATGCAGGCAATCTCGTTATCCATTGTGACTCTTAATTCAAGATTTTGCAGAGAATTCCTGACACGGCCTGATGTCATGGACAATAATGTCAAATACAACAACAACGGACTTCTGATATAGAGGAAAGGCTCTGAACACAATCTTCACCAACACAGTCTTCCGCTCGCCAAACCGCCACAATACGTTTTGGACGCACCCATACTCCAAGCACTTGTATGTTTTTGACTACGTCATCGCCCGAAAAAGATACACGCACGATTTCCGATTAACGATAGCCATGAAAAGTAGTACCGAAGATGTACGGATTTTCCGAATTCAATCCAAAACACATTGATAGTTGTTGAATCTGGGACTTTATATATAAATGTTTCAATTAGAAGACGCTTCACCTCCCTGGTATAAGAATGCCTTCTGTGCCACAGCCAAAAGCGCCTAGGAAGATTCGCAAGGATTTGCAAATCCCCATCATCTTCCTCTGCCTTTCCATTGAGATCACTTTTATCATTCCTATCAGTTATTTGTACTCCCCCTTTTCATTTCTATCAACTTCTGATTTTTTTTCTTGGTATAAAATGGTTTCAGATCAGATTTTTGTTGATGTAGCAATAAATGAAGTTCTGCTTGGTCTTGATGTCTTTCCATCTGCTTTTGTAATTGTGTTTTGACTAGTATGTACCTCAGACTTGATGGAGCGTGAATATTCTCGAATCGTTTCTTTAGTGAGCAGCATTTGACTGATGGTGCCTCTTTTTATCATTAAACTTCCTCGGTGTCGTGGTGGAAGATGCTGTGGAAGACCGTCGATTAGTTGGTTAAGCTGCTATTGGTGAAGGCAAGAGAAATGACGTACTTTGGGGTTTTGAGGTTATCGAGGATACTTTGTCAGACGTTGTTGTTAGTTCTTTTGTTGTCAAAGATGATGTTCTGACTCTAATCATTAATTGCATTGGTTCGGGAGATAGAGTATTTGTTGTTGTTTGTGGTTCGGTAGAGATTTTGATATAAATAGTTTTTGATTTTGCTGTCATTGTCGACGATTTGCTTTATTTTGTAAAACTTTTTTGTGGTTGTTTCAGATTCAGAGATTCAGCTATGCTGAAATAACTGGATCAGCTCTTGTTGGTAGGTACTAGATGTAGTTGAGAATTTTTTGGCTAATTAAGATAAATTACTGACTGTAAGTTTTTCAGTGGATGCTGTACTAAATGTTTTACATTTAGTTGCAAAAGCTTTGCCTGTTGTATGTAAGTGACTACCTGTTGGTTTCTCAGTGAATGCTGTAAAATCTGTTGTAGCTGTAGTTGGCAATATTTTGGCCGTTTTTGATACGTTACTGACTGTAGTTACTTCAGTGAATAATGAAGAAAATATTTTGCCTGTAGTAGATAGTTATTTAGCCGTTGTTGATACTTTTCTTGCTGTAGTTGTATAAGTGGATGCAGTAGAGAATGTTTTGTCACTAGCTTTAATTTCTTTGGCCGTTGTGGATACGTTACTGGCTCTGATTATGTCTATGGGCCCTGTAAAGAATATTTGACCTGTAGGTGTTTGTTCTGTATGTAAGTTCCTTGTAGTAGTTGTATCAGTAGATGCTGTAGAAAATGTGTTGTATGACGTTATTGGTTCTGTGGCCGCTATAGATAAGCTACTGGCTGACGTTGTTTCAGTTGGTGATGCAGAACATATTATATTTGTAGTTGGTAGTTATGTGGCCGTTGTAAATACATTACTTGAGGAAGTTTGAAAATCTGTCGTTGTAGATAATAATGTTACCACTGTGGATAATGGCTCGGATGATTGTGTTTGCTTGTCGGTGGATATTGAGGGTAGATTATCATTTATTGTTGATTCTACAGTTACTTTTGATTTACAGACCGTAGTTTGCAAAAAGGTAGTTAATTGCGTAAAACATGGATAGGACTTATGTGTGTAATTTGGCGGTGGCAGTGGCGGTGACGGTGGCGGTCGTGGCATCTGAACTACGTCTAAAGTTTGTCTTATTCTGTCCGAATATTCATGTGGTATTTTGCAGTGAAATCTAAAAGGAAAATACATTATTAGTATTTAGAGTAGTAAGAACTATTACTTATACAACGACGACGGCGGTTGCAGTGGTGACGAATATTTGGCGTAATGATACTGCAGCAACAGTTGCCACAATTTCAGCAACAGCAACAATTACAACAACAATGATAAATACTACCACTATCATCATACAACCACTTCAACTATAAACAAAACGACTAGCAATCTCCACAAAAATCACCACCATATAAAAATCATCCTGAGATTTGTCGCTATCAAGAAGGTTGCAGTTGTAACATAACACCAAATGGGCATTATCACATGAACATTATAAAAGATAGTTATCACTACTTTGCTTACGTCAACATGCCAAAGTTTGACTAACAAGATTTGAGCGGTCTTACTTTCGCGGAAATTGTTAGTTATTAGAGTTTTGAGAAGAATAGACACGAGTCGTTTGCAGGTGGAATTTACTAAACCCGCACTAGAAATTACGATGACTACTTATTGATATAGTATATTAATATATAATCTTGTTTGTTGAGAGGGGTTTCTTAATTACTCAGATGTATCGCAGTATTAACTTTAATTATAGACTCTGAACGTTTCAAGGACAAAATGCGTAAAAAAGACGACGTTACTACTATTTGTACATCTGTATGATCTATGGTGGCAATCATATAGGTACTGGAGCATTATTATACAAATCACATAAATATTTCAGAGTATTTTTGTGTGCAAATTTTAATTAATTTTGTTTCTGAATTTCCTTAGCCCCTGGTATGTTCATCTCAGATAGTGAAACCAACAAAATTTTTCAATGTCATCTAGGGAAGTTTCCAATTCAAAAGGTTGGACTTAAAAAATGGATTGTCCTGGTTTGCCGACCGCTGTTCTCTTTCGAGCATAAAATCATCAATGTCAAAACAGAAACATAAACATGTTTTAATGCTGTATTTGGAGGAAAAGAACATGTTCGACGCAAGAACTTGTCATTTAGTTAGCGAAAATGTATCTGGCTCAAAAATGTAAGTAATATAATTGAAATCAGAAAACTAAATGGAAATAGATTTAAAACTTCAGTCTCATTATAGATTCTTATTTCATATGTTCCTGTGTTAGTATCAGGCTGCAGATGAGTTTAATGTTGTGTTTAGATATAACTTGAGAGGAGATGACATTTGTTTGGATTATTCATTGGAATTACAAAGTGCTCATTGGACTTAAATGCTATTCTGGGACTATTATGAATTTATTCAAATGAATTCTGGACAATGCCATTGTAAGTAGGTACAGTATTTTGCAGCGCCTCTACTAATATAATAAGATTTGGTCGGCATACCCTTGCATTCCTTTTTATCATTACTTCCTTAGCAGTAATTTGTGAAGATAGCTTGTAGCCATAACCAAATCTGAGATGACATATGTTATCAGCTAAAAATTATCTAGTATGAATATGTTCAAGTCACATAAGACCAGGTATTTTGCCTAGCTTGATTCTGAAGGACGAAGCTTTATATTTCAAATCTTATAGTGTGTGTTTGTGAAAAGAGGTGTCCACCTGATCGCATCGTTTGCCTTCTTCATTCGCCACTTATTCATAGAAAGAATTATGCCCTGTTACAGTATGTATGTATGTATGTATGTATGTATGTATGTATGTATGTATGTATGTATGTATGTATGTATGTATGTATGTATGTATGTATGTATGTATGTATGTATGTATGTATGTATGTATGTATGTATGTATGTATGTATGTATGTATGTATGTATGTAGGTAGGTAGGTAGGTAGGTAGGTAGGTAGGTAGGTAGGTAGGTAGGTAGTCAGCAGGCAGGCAGGCAGGTAGGAAGGTAGGTAGGTAGGTAGGTAGACAGGCAGGCAGGCAGGTAGGTAGGTAGGTATGTAGATAGGTAGGTAGGTAGGTATGTAAGTAGGTAATGTTACGCATAAAGGGTCTCTTTACAGAGAGAATAAATCAACTGCGTGAGACTGGCTTTGATAGTCCATGGTTCCACTGTTTGCAAGAACCTCAGTCTTCGTCAGCTGAAAGGTTCTTAAACGCGTAAATAATCCAGATTTTGCTTGTCTAATTCCCTAATGACTACACATGATAAAACTGTACTAATTTGACACTTGCATGGGTTTCTCTTAATTCACCTTTGATGGATTCAACAGTAAGCTATGACTTAGCCGATATTAGTCCAAATTGTGATTAATAACAAGTGTATTGTAAGTTTATTTCTCACACCAAAGTAAACTGTCCTTATCTGTCCAAGTGCAAAATTGTTTTACACACAACAGTCTACACATTGTATTAATATAATTTAATGTAACATACAAGTATAATGAGACTGACAGACAAAAGAACAAGTATATTCCAAGTATAGACAGGGACGTAGAGAGCGATAATGGGTTCTGCGGTAAGAATCACATGAGCTTGTTCTATTTCTTGTTCAAACAAACTTTTCTTTTATAAAATTAAAAAGTGTATTGTAAGTGTATTTCTCACACCAAAGTAAACTGTCGTTATTTGTCCAAGTGCAAAATTGTTTTACACACAACATTCTACACATATTGTATTAATATAATTTAATGTTACATACGAGTATCATGAGACGGACAGACAAAAGAATAACAAGTGTATTGTAAGTTTATTTCTCACACCAAAGTAAACTGGTCCCGGCCCCGGGGATATATACCTAGATACCCCCACCCTCTTGTCGGTCATGAGTCATGATATACTAACCCAGGGGACAAATAGCCTTAGTTTCCACTAATTCTGAGTACCACAGGAAAGACACATCCTAGATGATCCACGAAATCATAGTGCAAGGTGTGTGTGTGTGTGTATTTGTGTGTGCATGTGTGTGATATTGATTTTTAACGTAGCTTTAAAACAAATTCAGTCATATCGCTACGATGTCCGCAGTGTTGCAGTTTATAGTGATGTCTAGCACCGGAGCATCATGCCGCAGACATATAGCAGGATGCCGCACCCAGTCACATTATCCTGACACCAGGCTTACCAGCATTAATTTATCTAAAGTACAATATCCTCGGCAGCTATTAAAATAAAAACAATGAATTTTGCCGAATAGAAAATACCAGCTTCTGAAAGTGCAATGAATGAATTACCAAATATATAAAATGTAAAAATTGTATTGGTCCTTTTTTACAATTTCCCTCTGAAGCTTGGGAAATGAAAATGAGCAATCACTTTTTTGACAGATGAACATCTGGAGTAAGGTTAAAGTGTATACTCTATAACCGATTTACACCAATCAAACGTACACCAAAATAAAGGGAATTAAAGGTTCTTTGAACAATACCTAAGATATACAGATTCTCTTTAAATAACCAGTAAATCTAGTGAGGAAACTCTGAAGAAATTCGCTTTATTTAAAATTCTAACACTATGCTAAATACGAAACTGTAGAGAGCCACCTTTTCAGTGGTTCTTTCCGGTATTTTACTGGGTTCGTCCTCCACGATTTACACTGGCCGCAATGCATGGCCTATCTAGTGCTGAAAACGGTGTTAAACCCTAGAACAGCAACAGCAGCAGCAACAACAACAAACGTAAGATTTGTATACTAATTTTGAAGCAGAGAGAGTTCAAAGTTAGTCGCATACTTTTCCCCAGCACGAAGTAACGGATGTTTGTATTGCGGATCCCTCGACTCGCTCCAACACAAAGGCTGAATGTATTCGCACACAGCACGCCCTCATCTGCTTGACGGATAAAACCAGCCCTGCTGGCTCGTTATGGATGGATCTATCAGCTTGTCGCCCCACTAAAAAATTCTTAGCAGAAAGTTACAAATTCAAACCACCCTAGTCTTACCCACAAACTGTGACCTGCGTATTTGATAAGAGAGGATAGTAAGCAGGGTAAAAGTATAATGAAGTGTATATATGATACAGTTACTAAAACACGTATTTTCCGCTCTGCGAAGAGTACATAATTCATTTGTTGCTGCCCCCTCCCCAGTTTTAAACTTCAGCCTGGAAAGAACTGACATAGTTTACTCCGCATAGTGAAATGCAATTACATACAGAATTAAAGTGCATGTTTCTTCAAATGGCTAGAAAGGCAACTGTAGAAGTATCATCATAAAATGAAATTGCAAGCATTTTGAATCGGTTTCAATAACAAAAACCCAAATGTATATATCTATCAAAATCGAGTTGGCAGTGAAACAACTCTGAATCGGGAGAAATTCGTGATGAAAATAAAGCAGCTGAAACATTGGAATACATGAACGGAGAAGTGTTAAAAGGAATGTTAAACTTACACGAGTTACAAAGTTTTACCAAAAGCGAATACAACGGGTACGAGATGAAAAGCATTCTCAATTTAAGAACACGAAAAGAGGGAAAACGCCGTGTCAAGTAATCTAAGTACATTCGATAGGATATCCGTCAAGTTTTGACTTTTGGATCGACGCTTCGTAAATTATCGACTATAAAAAGAAGTGAACAGCCTGACTTTGAACACAGCCTGAACTGATGCCACTAGAGCAGTGAACTTCGCCTAGAAGATCAACAAAAGCAACCCTTGTGGATGTGGTGTGTGGAACGTGTGCCTAAAACGCAATTCGCTTTTTTTCTTACAAATCTTTATGGTTTATTGTGTCATCGGTGTTTCCATTGCCAATTTGAGTTTGCAACAAGGAGGCAAACAACTATGGACCATTTTACCCAGCAGTTGCATCGATTACCTTCTTTCTGACCAGTCACTGAAATACTCTACTAACGGATAACAGCAACCACGGGAGCCTTGGGTCTAACGTCAGTCATTCTAATCATCACTACCATCCGCTTTTAAAATCTCCTCCAACCTCTAGTGACTCCTCGGACAGTAGAACTCTTGATGTTTGGATAACCAATTTTATTTAACGTTACCCAGTGACGGTTAATTGGAGGTGTTTCCCCAAAACACTTTGTGCCTTTTTTTCGGCCGAATCAACTCTAGCCATTCAACTGGATCCCAAAGCGCATTGGAAAGTGGCTTTAGTGGAAATGATTCGCCCAACACTAATAAAAACATAAGTAAAATCAAAACACTTTTTCGGTGGAAGTTCATGACGAGCACGTGTAACAAGCCTTTGATAAAAGCGCCGCTGCAGTTGACTCTAGGAAAATATAAAACCCCGTACCTAAACGCACCACCTATCTGTTGACCATTCCAGAAAGCTTTTATTTTAGTGGTTAACATCTGCTAAACACCATTTCTACAAAGTTCAATACCATATTTGGTAAAATCTTGGAGTAAACCAAAAGTGTCAGGATCGAGTACCACAAAATAACTGGTCGCCTACATATTAAATTTCAGGAGGATTTGTTTGAGATATTGGGTGGAGACCTCAAATTTTATCATGCTTGGACATGTATGAGCCGCTACCGGCAACTTTGATTTTGCAAAATAGTTTAGACTCCCTGAAGAAATAAACCAAGAATTGAATTTAATCTTTACTTACTCCGATGTGGTGGAGTACAACGTAGTGGGACACACCTCCGTATCTTTAATGCGTTTTATTCCTTTCGATGTGGATTATGTCGCATCCACTGACGAGGAAGGTGGAAACACCTATCACGTTCACAGCGAATTTGTACATCCTCACTATTTGTCCGTCAGCAAGTCGTATTTCGACAATGTCAACATTAGTATAAAAGATCTGGAACAAAATGTTTCATTAACCAAAGGTAAAGTTACAGTGAAACTCCATTTTCGAAAACGAGTACTCTAACCTCTAGTTAGTCATATATCATGTGTACCAAGGTGTCGCTCGACAACAAGGACATAGTTTAAGAGATATGATAAAATAGGCTTTTTTTTACAAGGGCTTCCTTGTTGAAACCGATGGTGACCCGTTGATTGCACTCCTTTAAAGATGCCGCGTTGACGCAATTCAACTAATTCTTCAAAATGTTATCATTCACGAACAAAATCCCAAGTAAGCTTTCTTTAGAGCAGGCAAACATACTTTGCTTTAAACGGCAAAGACGTTTTGGGAAGACAGGATACACCTATAAATGCAACGGTCTCCAACGATTTAGACATTTTTGCTTCCTTAACCAAACATCAAGGACAAGGCATCAAAAGAAGTCAAGACACCCATTCAGAGGACTTCACACTCATACAGCTAGAAATACTAAGAAAAGAAAAACTGTCAGAGATTTAGACGTTTTGATTATTAAAATGTTATAGAAAGAAAATGATGCACAGAGAATCTTGTGCCTTTTACAGGTCGGAACTATATTTGCTTGCCATGCCACCAAGTATGATGACGATGCAAGAATTCCAACGGATAGAATTTCATCCCGTCTCCTGTTCGATGGATTCAGATTTCATCGAGTTTGAAATCAAAGGACAGCCCGAAGATAACATCGATCGGAGTAGCAAATACTTGTATCTGAAACTGAAAGTAATCAAAACGGACAAAATCCTCTCCGGGATTCGATGCTTGAACAGCTTCCGTGAACAATTTTATGCTTTCCTTGTTCAACGAAGTGGATTTGTACTTGAATAACAAACTGTTCAGTAGTTACATGAATACTTACCCTTACCTAGCGTATCCGGAAAGTCTAATGATGTACGGAAATGAGGCCAAGAACACTCATCTGGATGCTTGATTGGTTTGGAAACCATACACCGCAGGCGAGAACACGTTTAACGATAAAGCCCTGAGAGCCGATGACAATTCTCACAAAGTCAGTTTTAATGTCCATCGAAGTAAAATCATACAAGAACGTTGTTTAGAACTGATACATCGTTTACATTTGTACATGTATTTGTTTAACAAAGTCGTTCGCCTGAGACTGAAATCGTAGCAGTACGGCTTTCCATTTGATGGGTCATACCAACAAAACTATCATTCAAGAAGCCAGACTCTGCTGCGTCGTTTAGAAGTGTTGCCGATAGCTGGAAACGACATCAGATATTCCTTAAGCAGAAGAACAGTAAAATGATTGCCATCACAACCCATGAAGAAAAATAGCTTGTTCGATGGCTACCACAATAGTCTCAAAAAGACATGCTAATTCAATAGCTAAAAGTATTTGTGTGTTTGTATGTTGCAAAATAGAAATGTGCCTATAAGCACTTCGTTTCGCTGTCTTGCCTGACAGTGCATGTCTGTGTTTGTAAGTAAAACGTTAACGTGAGTATTTCTTTTAGGTCTGCGCGTTCCATGTTTTTAAACATGGTTAGCTTTTTTGGCGTCCGAGACATTGGGGAGTTTGGTAGGCTGGAGTTGAGGCGGAAAGCCGCTACGCTCTGTTACAATACGCTTCATAAGGTCTTTTTGGGGTCTCAAACCTCTAGGGGTCAGGAAAGGGCCTAGCACCAAGGCCAAGTGCCCTCTTAAAGGGACTGCAGTCTATACCCGGGACTGCAAGCAGTTGTATAAGCCTTAAGGCAGTAAGCAACTTAAAACCTGTTACCTTACCTTATATCAACATTCGGACATTCGGAATTTAGTTGGGGCTGTTGAACAGAGCGGACGTGGTTTCTGAGCTCCCGGACTTTAAGGATAATATTGGATGATTCACTACATATAATGAACACTACAATTAGAAAAGGCTGAGGTAAAGTAAAATCTACTTAAAATCTACCTAAATCACGAATATAAATATTATTATCAGTATAATTAAATTTCTACTGTCATTATTATCATAGACACAATGTACATATATAATGAATCTAACTAAAATTGATTTCTAACTATTACCTTAAATAACTCACTACTATAACTATCAATATAAAATATACCCGCTCATAATAATTATAAAGCAAATTGACTAAACCAAAAACTCTAGCAGTTAAAACAATTTATCTTGGGCAATATTATAAAATCACACCAATATCCCCAATCATTATCTTCAATAATATAAACTCTCCACAAGATAGATCCCTAAAACTTAAATAGAAAACAAAATTAAACATTAATTTTCGCCCACCAGACAAAATTCTCCCTTCCCCATGCCTGGTAAAATATTGAACCAGCTTACACATTAGGTAATACAATAAGCCTTCAATCTAAGATTGCATTTGATTGGCCGAAATTTAGGCGCGCTTTCCCCATACAGAGAATTCAATATCGGGCCAGAGTAGGATTGAAAATTAAATCTACAACAACTAATCAAATATGGCATTCTAATGACGTAAGCAAGAAATTCAGCATTAGCCCAACGCTCCCCACTTTGTCACAAATTCAAAAATTCTGAAAATTATGCTCACTTATTAAAACTTATTATAAAATATAAAGCTAAAAGCATTAATTTAGATCTATTGTAATAAGAACCCTAGCAATTTTTACTCCTTACCTTTAGTCAAATTAGCCTTAGTTATAAGCATAAATAATTACATCATAACAATAATCATAACTATTTATAACATACATTCACTGTATGTGTATTATAATTTTCTTTATACTAACTATATACACTCATTAGTATTGATAACCATCTATAAAACTCAAACTCGACTTCAGATCGGATTGAAATCAATAAAGACCACAGAAGTATTTTCCATCACGTCCGCACATCTATACAGCAAGTTACACAAAAAAGAAAAACAAAGAGGGATATACAGCAAGTTGCACAAATCGTTGGACAAAAAAAGAGGGAGATAAAGTTAGGTGGACTTAGACATTGGTGACTTTGGTAGGCGGGAGTTGAGGCGGAAAGCCGCTACGCTCTGTTACAATACGCTTTATAAGGTCTTTTTGGGGTCTCTGACCTCTAGGGGTCAGGAAAAGGCCTAGCACCAAGGCCAAGTGCCCTCTTAAAGGGACTGCAATCTATGCCCGGGACTGCAAGCAGTCGTATAAGCCTTAGGGCAGTAAGCGACTTAAAACCCGTTACCTTACCTTACCTTTTTGGTGTCCGGCGATGTTTTCTTTCACGTACGTGCTCCAGAGACATAAAGCCAAGCGTACATTAGTCTGCCTACCTACGTTGACCTGTCAACAGTAATAAAAATGAGTAGTAGAAATGATAAATTGTAAGAGCTTCAAATGCATCTGGGATATGACAGGCGCCTCCTTGACTAGCTGGCTATGGAGGCTATAGCCGAATAGCCATAATAAGAAATGAGGAGGAAAACAGAAGAGAAAAGATAAGAATTAAAAGAAGCGAGGGATCCTGCCTCACCTCATCATTAGGCCTCAATGTGAGGAGAAGCCTAGGGTGAGGATACCTCCAAAATCAGTAGCAACACCTCAGCCACAACCACAACCACAACAACAAGAACGAGTGCGACGTGCATTGGGGAAAAGGAGGACAGATATTCACCCGCGGGTCTACTACAGACGATAGAGGGAGCCGCAAGTGTTCACTATCCCACAAACAGAGAACTGGGATAATGAAACCACTCAACCACCGTCTGTGCTTCCAATCACAAACATCACTTGGGAGAAAGATTGAAGTCGGAGATGCGTGTGTGAGGCCAGACCAGGGGAGGACCATTAACTTAGGTGCATCTGAAGTTCGAAAACAGCCCTTCTCAGGGCTAACCCCAAAATTCTAGAATAGAGACACTATTCAAGTTAGCAATTTGTATAAATGTGGAGAAATGTGACTGTGAACACTATCTCTTACTAATGTGTGTGTGTGTGTGTGTGTGTGTGTGTGTGTGTGTGTGTGTGTGTGTAATTTCGTTTGCACTCGTTTGTGTGGATAGTATATATGGTATATTTTTTGACTTCACGTTAGTTTGTGTGGATCTATATGGTGTGTTTTATGCCTTCACGTCCGTTTGTGTGAATAGTATATATGGCGTGTTTTATGACTTCGCTTCCGTTTGTGTGGATAGTAAATATGGAAAGATATTTTATTCTCATTCCGTTTGTGTTGATAGTAGATATGGCATATTTTACGCTTTCGCGTTCGTTCGCGAGGATAGTACAGTGTATGTTTTATGCTTTCATTCTTTTGTGTGAATAGTACATAATATGTGAACTGAGAGTAAGGGATTTTTTTTCCTTCACGTCTGTGCTTGAAGTATATAAAATCATAGCCTTCGCCATTCTACACAGAATAAAAAATGGACCTAATTAACCAAAACAGAGACAGTTTGTACTGGATAATGAATGGAGCCTACGTGCTGTATAGGCTGAGAAAGGAATGGCGGTTCGAAGAGTGCATTGACTTTGTGAACAGACTGAAAGTAGCAAGTTATAATACAAGAGGACGCGTATGGGTTGATAGGCTTCAACTATCCTAAATATGTCAGGGTGGAACCATTGAAACGGGTTCTAGATATTGTGATCGAAGTAAGACGTTTTTTGGAAGGCATCTTCCATTTAACCAAGTAGCCTCTTGTCAGAAAAGCTTAGGCAATATAAAGAAAGGAGAAGACATTATTAAAAATGTCCTGGAGGAAGATGTAAAAAGATTAAAGAGACATGCGCAAAATATAGAAAAGAGAAAGAAAATACAAAGAAGAAAGAATACTTTGCAAAATTAAGCAATTGGATAATGGTACAAGAAAAGTTTAGATCAATGGGACAACCTGATTGGATGCCAGACGAAGAAAAGAGTAACAAGAAAGGAAATGCTTAAGAAGTCAGTAGCTGGTGGAACAAATGGAGTAGATAAAAGAAGAACAACCCAAAAGCCGTTTTCAGAGCTGTTTAATTGCCTTGAAAAGATTTTTATTCTCACGTTGCCTAAAATAATTTAGTAGATTTTATATATTTAATTTTAACTCCCCCCATTTTTTTTTCTCTTGCGTATTTTTGTAGCAGAATTTATAACTTGGGTAGGATAGATTGATAGAAAACGAACGCGAATGAATATAAACGTACTATATTAACGCGAATGCATCAAACTTTGTATAGAAATGATACATGTGGCATGACCTTACGGTACTTGCTAGATTGTTGCAAGTGTCCAGTACCGTGACGTCATCCTACCTGTTCCATTCCTCTTGTCCTTATACACAAATCTCATTGTCCTTATAGTAACCGAAGGATTGCCTTTTTACCCCTATAAATATTGTCCCCATGGTACAAAATAGGGCACCGTAATGATAATTCCCATAGTCCGTACAGTGGAACTTCCGTGCTATAGCTAACCCATTGACCGACTTGATTAGAAAAAAGGCTCCGACGAAAATTACTTGGACAAACACTAGTGAGCGTGCATTTCGGACGTTAAAGGAAAGGCTGACGTAGGACGTAGCAGCATAATTACCAACTGTGACCAAGGATTTTGTCTTGCGCACCGACGAATTTTTAAAGGGGTTGAGGGGCAGTGTTATTGCAAGGGTATGATGGAAATTTATTTCCGGTCGCATAATGATATAATAGTAAAAGGTTGTCAACTGCAGAACGCAATTATTTAGTATTTGAGAAGGAATACTTGGCAATTATTGCTTTGGTGTCTAAATTCCAAGGTTGTTTGTATGGACAAAAATTTATTTTAGAAACCGACCACTAACTACTCGCATATGCAGCTAAGCTAATTTGACAAATATACATTTAATGAGATAATCATTATTTGTTCAATAGTACCAGGTCCAGATGTGATATATTAATTGTAGCGAGAATATAGGGGCCGATTCTTTAAGTGAATGTGATGTGAAAGGTACGCCTGAAGACGTAGACGGTGACTCTGGATACATTTCCAAAATTCAGATAAGAGGAGGCCTATTTTAACAGTTGATTTTTCAGATATTATTGTAACATAAAGCAATTTCAATATGATATCTGCGATCTTGAACCAGGTTAAATTTATCTATGACTTGCTTAACAATGCAAGCTCTTCGGTGCATGGGACTTAATTCATTATTAATGAGGCTCACTTTGTTAACTATGTCAGACGAACCTGAACAGATGTAAAAAATGGGTTTTGTTTATGGAAACGCCAGAGGTTGAAATGTTGCAGAAGCATAGTTTGTATTTGCTGAAATACTCAAATAAGTTGAAACGGTACATGAAGAAAAGCGGAAAAAAGAAAAATTTCCAAACCTGGTTGGACGTGTATTAAAAATGGTTGTTAGACAATCTTGCGCTCTGATTAGGTCATTTAACGGTTTGTGGTGTATTTTTCCAATCGAAGTCTCGTGCTTTAACAATCCAAAATGTCTTTAATTGATTTATCAGTAATCAAAATAATTTACAATGAATTGTTTTAATAAATAACTCCTTTCGAATTATGAATGTATTATTTGTTTACCTACTCCACACGCACACATCCACCCTACACCCCCACCCCACACTCCACCCACCCACCCCACTCACTCACCCCACCCACCCCACTCCAACTCATCCATCCCACCTTACCCCACCATCCCCACCCTACCTCCCTCACCCTCCCCACCCTACCCAACCCCACCCATATATATATATATATATATATATATATATATATATATATATATATATATATATATATATATATATATATATATATATATATATATATATATATATATATATATATATATAACCGGTGATAACACATAGGCATATAATTATTATTGAAGAAAATCTTCCTTTATAGCTGATATTCTAACTTAGGCTGGAGACGAGTAGTGCGCACATAATCTCAAATTAAAAATGCACAAGTACGTAGAGATTCTTTCTTTTAACGCATTCAAACTAATTAAATAAATTACTACTTTTTCCACAATTACTGCACGCGTCTGCTATAATAAATTCTACTACTTTTACTACTGCTACTACTGCTACTACTACTACTACTACTACTACAACAACAACTACTACTACTACTACTACTACTACTACTACTAATAATAATAATAATAATAATAATGAAATATATGGACGACGACAAGGAGGACAAAGCAATGAGAGTTGTTTCTTTCATGAGTAGAGCATTGTTCAGACTATGAACTGAGGAAAAAGAAACAAAAACCAAAATTTTGCAGTCAGCACAATTTCAAGAAAGAATCCACAAAATCAACAACTTCATGTTCAAAAGTATAGTTACAGCAAAATTCACTTTTCTGTTAAGTATAGGAATGTAAGCTTTGACTTTTACATGCAGTCTATCCTTATCTAGATTTATTTGAATCTTACAGCCTAAAAGCAAGCAGGTCATTACTCAATCATTCAGGAGTAGTATGAAAACGTGAGGTTTAGACGTATCAAATTTACAGGACTCAACGCAGATTCTGAAACAAAATGCAGACTTTGATCGCTTTATTAGGATGAATTTTGTCTGCATAATCATGTTATTTGGAAATCTTGATGTAGGTAAAACTGATGGCAGATTATGATGCCTATATCTCTGTTTACACAAAAATGACCTTGCGTACATTATCTTATACAATAATATTAAATAAATATGATGACAAATGGTGATAGCTTATACTAAAATTTTAATTAAAAGTTATAAATGATTATTATATATTAATGACATGAAAATAATGGTTGGTGCACACCCCTACCAGGATTCTATTTTTGGTAACACGATCTTATCCCCTGATTACGTTTTATTTTTTAAGTACCAATATTTGCCTATTCTATATTTAGGAACAACAATGAGCAAATTGAAGTCTCTGCAAACGTAGCATTTAATATAGTAGTTATTTATATAGAACATGAGGCCACTTTGTTGTGGCATTTGGGATGGAATCCACCCAGATTCGGAAACACTTGGGTGTTCTAACGTGTGGTGTGAACACGTCCTAAGATGCGACAGGATGTCAGAAGGTTATGGGCAGACAATATACAGTTTTATTATTGAGCATAAATTGTTAACACGTTAATGTTCCTCTATATAAAGTGTATGAGGCATTATTTTTAAATTATTTTCCATCCTGAGTTGTAATCATGTTCATTGACTTAGACACACACACACACACACATTCACAGACACGTACACTACCATAATATTATACGAAAGAACCACTCAGATAGTAACCCCAAGATGTTTTACATTACCTATTTGTTTCCTTGATGCGAAATTAAAAGAAAGACGGAGTGATCTCGAAAGTTGAAAAATGGGACCACTTTTTGTTAGATCATCAGTTCGTTATTCACTTGGCAACATATTTTGCCAGCCTTTTATACGGTAAAACACAATTTTTATAATATGAGCAAATTTAGATTTTTGATGCACAACGTAATTTATGTATAACATATTTTGGAAGCAGGATTAGAAATTTGAAAAGATCATCAATTTTTATTTCCTATAAAGACATTTTCTCGTGTAATTTTTAAATTTGGGTTGTAATTTCGGATCCATTTCACAAATAATTTCCAATAATGTTCAACAACTGAACAGTCGTAGAATAAGTGCCCAATTTGTTCTGTTCCTTCTTACAGTAGGTGCATTTATCATTTTAACTTCAATCAATCCTTTTCGAAAACTAATTTGTAAGAACAGAAGAATCTAAAATTAAAGCTAAAGAGTTTTGTGTCATTTGTACAAAGTTTACGCGAAACAAAAGAGACCATTCATTTGCACAAATCACACACCCTAGCTACTTGGACCAAGTTTCAGATTTGCCACTTAGCTTTCGTATATTAGTTTTTATTAGATCTTTATATATAAATTTAGTTTTTGGTCTTACCCTATCAAACGAAGTTTTGTCAATTATAACATGGAAAGAATTTCATTATTAAACAAAATTCAGTTTTCTTTATCAACTTCACTGATATCTTTGATATAAGACCCAAGTTCTGTATAAATTAGTTTGTGTTTGTTTTATTTCATCAAACATGAATAGCGATCATATGCAACAAAAAGGTGTTTGATAAGTACACCACCGTTGGTTTTCCATTTTATGTATTGCTTAAAAATGTTTATAATGAAAAGAGGATCTTGTGAAAAGTATTCCTGAACAGATTGTGGTTCATTTTTCCATTGCTATAAAACATGAATAGCATCGTTCCAAATACTAGACTTATATAAGTCTGAAATCCGCTTCTGAAAGCAGTTCACGCAAGCTACCGGGTGCAGTGCATTTGAGATTTTGAATGTTCCATTTTTGCTAAGGGAGGTTACAGGTAAAGCAAGATTAACACTCAGTCCGAAATTGGACTTAGAGACTCTAGTGTGCAAATAGAGGCGCAAGTTCATATACTACCATATATTATTTGCTGAATTGAAGAGATGATATAGTATAACAAATGAAGTGTACACTCTTGAAAACATTTGTGAAGGTGCATTAGATGAAACAGAAGTCAGCAGAATGGATTGTAATCAACTACGCCCACCATAGGCGGCTCTGCGTTGGCTACAGCTATTTGCGTTAGCACATTTCTATCACCTAAAGATTTAGCCACACAAAAGCTTGGCAAGCAGCAATGATAACTTCCCCTTGTCTTTGGGAAACAATATTTGAGCAAATGATCAGAAGGTACATTGAGCTTGCTGCAGTGGGAAGGTCATGGGAACGAACATCAGAAATATAGACGTCTTCACATACAGTCCAGGTCTTTATATTGAAGACGGCAATACAATTTTCCTCCTGAAATTTAAGTTCCCATTTATGGAAGACGAGATATGGCAGATATTAGAATGATCCCATCGCGATCTGACTCGTTGGATTCTTTTGTGACTACGATGAGTTTGTTTACTTAGGCGAATCTACCGAAACCGAATAACGATTATTTCTATATAATGATTTGCACGGAGAATATGACCACGTTATCACGAGAATCTAAGACTATCTGATTGTATTTATGCAGCCATAGATGGATATCACGAAGAAATCACATGAAGGAAAGCTAATTGCTGTCTTAACATGGAATATTTTTAAGATAACATACAATTATATTCCTCGCGTGCCAGGCTATGAGAAAACAATCCCAATACCAAACTTGAAGAAAATTGTATCATAATTAGAGGTAAAAAATTCCTCAAAAATATAATGTAAAACTTAGAATCAGAACGACTGATGGCAGCGAACAAGCGCGCATACAACATTAAAGTAATATTGCTCATAGGATTGATCAAAGAATATAAAAGCTCCTTGGAATGCTGTCAACAAAAATGAAGTGTTTATAATATGGTACGATTTCTTAAAGCAGAAAGATCGTTGGGAATTTTCTGCGTATTATATTGTGCTGCCGATGATTTTTTTTATGTTGCTTCATTATTTAGCTTACCTGTCTGAGGGCCTAAAGGCTAGAGCATCCGCCTCAGATTCGGAATGTCATGGGTTCTAACCCCGGACGGGTCATTCCAAAGCCATGACATATAAAATGGTACTAACAGCTGCCTCGCTTTCTTTTCATCATTAAAAGGTTAAAATTAGAACCGTTTGGCCTGGTGTCAGGATAATCTGACTGGGTGGGACATGATGATACATGTATGCGGAATGTTGCCTCAGTGCTAGACATCACTATAAACTGCCACACTGCAGACATTGTAGCAATATGACTGAAATTGTTTTTTAAAGCTCTTTTAAAAATCCAAAATCCGACACACATTCATTAATTAACTCATTTACAATGTCTTTTATTGTTATCTCTTATTTCTCAGTGAGTCTAGCTAACTCTTCATCGCTTTATCATAATTATCAGATACGTCCCGCACCTTGCTAACTCTGATATAAGCAGTAGAAAAAAGAATCTTCTTTTTACCCTTTACACTAATTGCAATAAAATGTAGTAAAGATAATTTTTAATTGTTTAGCGTGGCTTATGCTGACATAATATGCTTTGGCCCGCATACCCATGCTTTCTTTTTTATCATCACTTTCTGAAGCAATATTTTATGAAGATCGTGTACAGTCCTAAGCAAATACGACATGACATATCTTGCGTTGACAAAAAAAGATTATCTAGCGTGAATACGTTAAAGTCACTTAGGCGCAGGTTCGTTTACGTTAAAGAAACATAAAATATCCTGAGAATCCTTTATTTTGATGTCCCTGGATTCGGAATGACGAAGCTTTATAATTCAAATATTATAGTGTGTGTGCTTGAGAAATGATTTATCTTTCTGATCGCATCATTTGGTGCTTTCAGCCACCAATTATTCAAAGATCTTTTGCCAACTATCCTGACACAATATGAAAACTCCGCTGCTGGACATTCTATTCGAATTCTATAGAAGGTTGTATTCGTATGCTTATTGTATGGCCTCCCATACAGAAAATGATCAGTAACCGCGCAGAATGCATGGTGGATGCTTGAGTACTGAGACGAGAAGTGCACGCGAAAATGACTTCTGTTTAACGCATCTGATAATAGCAGAAGAATATGTCCAATCGTATTTCTTTACTCGTTATACATTTGCATACTGTTTTGTTGCCAAGTCTGTTGTTTTTTTTGTATTGTTGAACAAACATTTTGTATTGCGGATTAATTTGGGTCTACATTACAATAACGGCCCACTGGCGTTACTTGATTTTCTAAATCCTTTGGATGCTTGAATGATTATTGGACTATATGCCATCTCAGATGTTCCATGTACAAATGCTGATATACCAGTTTGTCGCAGTTAGATTCTCAACTGGCAGAGTTCTGTTAGAATCAAACTTTGCATCTTGTCAGAAACCCATCCTCATCTTTGTTGGGGTGGATTACCTGGTTTTGGTTATCGTTATCTAGAGGTGATCGGCCGACGATGTAATTTGCCCGGAACGAGTAAATATTAAGATAAAGTGTGAAATGTCTAGGTGGAATCAATAAAAATCTCAGCAGATATATAGAATGGATTACAACTAGCACCCGTTGCAAATAAAGCCAAAATTTAATCAAAATTCATATCAATAATATTCATAAACAATTGTGATGATACGTTACCCTTTGAAAAATACACTTTTTCCAATCAACTTATTAAAGGAATTTCAAATACAAAAATGATTATACCAATAGCCGATCTGTTAAGAGATAGAATTATTTCATCATCGAATCGAGTGAAAGATCGAAATACACTCTCTTGTATCGATTCATAACCTGATGTCTCGACTCAGTCCAAATTCCAGAGCGACTGCCCTTTTGACTTCCTTGTGCCTGTAATTCTGGGTCTTTTGCACTTTTTCCCTTCCTTTTCTCAATTATTAGGTATCAAGCCACTCTCGACCCCTCCGACCTTGTGAAGCCCCTATGGGTTTGAAAATATGCGAGACTTCCCCTTACTTCAGATTTATATGTCACGTGAAGCTATCTCACCTTCCGAATATATAAACAAGAGCAACCTAAATATTCTGGCACATTATACTGTGGGAATAGACCAATACCCCCTCGTTATGTCATATATGGTTCTATTATAATTCAAACATATTCCATGGATATATAGTCTAACTGGCCATGACACAAACCCAGTTTCAGAAAATTAATTGCCCTGCTAATGGCTATTTCAACATCACAATTAGATATTAGTTCCAGACTAGTCTCCATCACACAAAAGAATCAATAAAGTCTTTACACTACGGTATTTATAAATAACAAATGCACACGAAAAAAGTCGCCATCATACATGAGGTCGGAAAATTCACACAGATTATCGTAATCGCAACTAAAAAGGCATGCAATTCTAGATAAATAATTTCCTTTAAAAAAATAAGGCATAAAATTCTAGATACAGAACTTCCTTGAATAATCGAGGCTATATCTTCAAACAATCCGTCAATGTATATATAAAGAAAAATATCATTGTGCGGACTCGGATAATTGAACTCGACACAGTTATACCATATCAAGAAAATTGATATACGAATTTAAACACATAAATCCATGCAAATACAAGCAACAAATCAACAAATTATCACAGTAGTATCAACGAATTATGTAAGATTGTTGCAACTACCTTGTGTTTTCAATCTTTTGTGTCTGTCGATTTCTCCAGACAATCGTTTCCACTGGATGATTTTACGAGTGAATATGCTTGTTAAATGACTCGGAATCTTCTTACTTTCGTTTTCTCTTTTAGTTTAACTTTCAAAACAAGTTTTGTAAAAATAAAAATATTAGCGAATATCATGATTGGTATTTCAGACTAATTTCAGATTTGCTATTAGCACATTGAAACTGAGTTTTCGTGTTAAACCACGCCCCCTTTCACTGCGTGCCCAATGCAAATAAATATTTTTCTCGCCTTAACTAGGCTCAAACAATGCAGTTCGTCTAACAACTATTGATTACCCAACTGATTCCTGATAACTTTCAGAAATGACAGTTTTCCATTCAAATAAGTTAACTCATATCCTGTTCATTTTGAACAAACGTAGCCATAATTGAATATCGCTAAACTCATGACAGACAATATACCAATCAGCGAATTATGGCGTTTTAAACGCAGGCAGGTTTCCATAAATCTAACTAATAATATACGTGTATACGTGTCCAACGAAATGTGTTATAATTAGATCGACAGAACAATTGGCTGCATTAAAAGTCTACATACCTGTTTTCAGTATCTAAAGTATTTACTGGCGCCACCAAAGCTTTAATTTTATTGCTTCTAATTTCTAATGGGAGATTTTAGGTCATGCTAAAGTCTGTGATACACAATCTTTGTATGGAATTGTTATCCATGAATCTGTGATCACTTGCTATCTTAAATGTTGTAAGAAAGTAGCTGCTATCTGCTAGTTTGTTGCAGTATATTTATAAGCGTAAAGTGCAATGTTATCGCAATGCCATTATACATTTCTTCACTGAAACCGAAACTGTGCGATCCAGGTATCAGTATAGAAAACTTTTGCTCCATATTTGTCCACTTATTCATTGTGGGACGCATCTGCATTAGCTGTTGGTGCCGCTTAGTTCTATTTGTTTAAATCGGTGGGTTTTTTTTCTAATAATTTCTTGCTGCCTACTGGCTTCCATGTAACATCCTTTTCTGACATACCTAGCATCATAAATAATATTTGGAAGAAGTATTCAAACTTAATAAAGTTCTGTCTTCCTGGTACATTTAAGGTGATGTATCTTTAAGAGATACCGTTAAAACATGCCAACGTCTCAAACTATAAGTTGAATTTCCTACGTAAAATTTTCTTGTGAACCTCTGCGGTCTTGTACTGTAATAAAGGAAAGCTATTTAAACATAATTTTTCTCCTCATAATCACGAACTATGATCTTCGTTCTCATCTGAATCGAACATTTTTATCCGAATAAGTCATATATTACGTAGGATACTAGTGTTTATGTTACCGATATCCATTAAGAGTGGACAAACACGATAGCTGATGCGATCTTGACTTTGTAAAAAAAATAGCCCGATGTAAAGTTACACTTGGTGTTGATAACTAGAAGTCCTAAAATACAGAGTATAAAAGTACTTGGCAAGGAGAAAGTAGCAAAAATGTTTCCGTTGTAGGACTTGCTTAGAGGACAACTGCAATCGCATGGCTCAGTTTTATTCTGCTACAATAGCAATTTGCTGATGTGTCATCGTGTCATTTGCGTCAAGAAATATAATCTTCTGGCTGCCGTACGAATTTTCAATTAAAGAAATAATCTGTCCAATTATGTAAAGAGTGCACAATTATGAGTTTAGAAATGCCAAGCCTTTCCTTGCTACAAAAGCACAATCTGTAAGGAAAATATTCATTGTGGCTACGCTTAAAAGTCGTATTCTCGAAACAATTCCTTGAGTAAAGTTACAAGAATTTACGGCGGAGGAAAATGATTAACATTTCATACAGAGATTGCTAGGAAAAGTTCAGCTATATAAAACACATTCCGCCTTAAAAGATATTTGTTGTGCGAGAGATAAAGAAAACTTTCGCTTGGCTACTACAAAGTTCATTTCATATTCGCTATCGTGGTGAAGTGGATAAAAATGGATTATTCAAATGAAGAGGCAAGAGTGTATCGCGGTAGTTTTTGTTTGTTTCATCACATGCGTAGTTATAACACGAATCTTGGTGAAACACTTGACAAAGTTTCAGAAGGAAATAACTCTAATACCAGCTAACTTAGAAAGACACATTTGTCATTTATTCTACTCGAGAGCCAGCAATTCACAAACAATTAATTTTTGAAGATAGTCCTGGACACATATATAATCAGGTATATTACAAAACTGTTTGATAGCGACAAACGTGGTTTATAATATACCATTACGAAAACATGACATCATGGTAATAATTAAAAGGAGACTATTCTGCTAGCAAGAATTGATTCTGCTGAAAGTTAGACGGCACAGATGTTTCTGAAAAATATTACTCATACGCGGCTAATTTTTGTAATTTTTAAAACAAGTTTTGTAAAAATAAATATATTGGCGAATGTCATGATTGGTTTTTCAGATCAGATGTACCGCTAACTGCAGGGGTGTTGAAAACATTTCTTGATCACTGTCTATCGTAATACAGCTCTGTTTGGTGTTGTTCATGCCTAGGGCCATCGTGGGTTAATGAGCTATAGCTGACGCCAATTCAGCTAGACTTTTTGTTTGTATTTCATCAATTTGTATGTCTAGGTCATGCCATATACGCTTCCTGGTGGCGATATTGTTTGGGTTCCGTCAGACAATTTTACAGAAAAAATAGTACTAAGAGAAGGAAAGACAAGTTACATTTTGGAGGTGGATTTAAGATAGCCGCAAGAGATCCATGATGCACTTAATGACTATCCTCTGGCTCCAGAAAGTATGGTTGTGGATGATGATATGCTAGGTCCGTATTTCGCTGCAGTTGTTTTTAAGCGCGTAAAGAATCCCTTATTAGAAAAGACTATAAAAACATAAGGAAGAGAGTCAAGATATAAATAGTACATGATGCTAGGTGACAAGCTTGTCTCTAATCCAGCCTTCGTGTCAGTGAAAGGTTTTGACGGAAGCTTGGTTTCAGTACACAGGAGAAAAACATCGAAATTTAAACAAGCCAGTTTACATTAGATTCCCTGGTCCTTGAGTTCTAAATGTACCAAAAAAGTAAAAATAGATGTCACTTTTGCTTGTAGACTTTTAGGGAATTATACAGTTTTCAGTATCCGCAACAAGTCTATACAAGCTGGTTGTATTTATAGTTTTACCTCATGTGGAGACAGCCATGAAGAGGTCTACAGACACAACTTTTTTGTGTTGTTTTTTTTTTTTGTTTGTCTTATATATGTTTTGTATATGCCTTTGAAAAAGACGCATTAAGAGTTGAAAGAACTCAGGCTAGTTAGTTACTAGTTTCGCACTGTTCGTCGTCAGTTTATTGCATATATATATATATATATATATATATATATATATATATATATATATATATATATATATATATATATATATATATATATATATATATATATATATATATAGTGATTCGCTCTGCTATTGACCACGCTATGTTTACGGTGAACGAATTCAGTTTCTCTAATTTCCCTATAAAGAATCAAATGTCTTCACGAAAAGTACAATAACGCAAGCAACGAAGCAAATTGTGTAAAGGTCCAAGAAAAGCACATACTGACCACACAAAAAGTTCTCTTGTTAAGATTTAAGATGTATATGCTGACGCTTCAGGACAAACCAGAAGATCGTGCCAAGGGGATGTAGACAAAAGTCATGAAAAGTATTATTACTTCTGATGATTATGTAGCGAAGCAATCAGGTCTAAAACAATATGTCTAGATAAACACTTTCAGACACCACCTGTTGCGTAAATTAAGTGAAAAATTGCTTACTCGCCCCTCTTGATATTGTTGCATGGACAATGTGTCACTTTTTGCTGAACAACTTGTCCGCATAAATTAGGTCTCTCTTGATACGGCCTCGACGTTCTCGATGCGATTATATAATTTCTATGATTAATACGGTTGATCATAGTGTCATTGGATTGAGACTGTAATTTCATTGTGCCTCATTTCTAATGGGACACTTGAAACTAAAGCAATGCACGCTTAGTACTTTCTGGCAACTATGATGAGGTTGGAGCCGTTATTGATAGGACTTTCTGATAAAATTTTATGCATCTCTATTATCATTTGACTCGTATAAGTCTTAGGATGTTGTTCCAAACCGTTATATATAAGTAGATTTCCATGTGTAATTGTACATTTTATGTATGCGCCAATATAGGCCAACTAACATATCAACTTTTCGCAGGTTAAGTAATTGTGTTCCGGATATTGGTATCATTTGTTAATTTATAATATGGTTTTAATTTATAATATAGTTTTTATTTAAGTCATTTGAGTTAATGACAATATTAATACGTTCTGAACATTCTAATCATAAAACAAATCTGATTGCCAAAGTCATGTCAACAACTGTTTCCGTCAAAGTACACACACATCAGTTTGAATGGGGAACACGAAAACACTACCTGATCCTTGTGTACTTAAATGTCCCGGACAGATATTATACAAGCCCTAGTTGTTGACTGACTTAATAGAGAAGATCGGAACGTAACTGTTAAGTATTTCACAGTTTAATGATTTAAATAGTTTATATTATTGGAGTTTTATTGATTCTATGAGCATGAGTTGGTTGTAGAAGGGAATCAAATACCCACCCTCTCATTCTTTAAGATTTCAATTTTGAGAGAGAGAGAGAGAGAGAGAGAGAGAGAGAGAGAGAGAGAGAGAGAGAGAGAGAGAGAGAGAGAGAGAGAGAGAGAGAGAGAGAGAGAGAGAGAGAGAGAGAGAGAGAGTAGTTCTTAGCGCGTGGTCACCATTTGAGATAACCGATCTGAGATAGAAACTCAAGTTGCCTATAAAATAAGATTTGCAGAAAAGGGATGTAACTCGCATTACCTAAAATGAAATGCTGGAAGGGGAGGTAATTCGTCTGCTCAGGGCAGCATTGTTTGTGTAAAGTAAATTTATATCATTACCTGCTATCATCTGCCTTCATTTGTGTATTAAATCGTAGTTATAAGAAATCGTCTGCGGTCGAAGTCATCATTGTTTTTACGTAAATAAGAATACAGACATTATAATTTGCCATTATTTTGTCTAAATAAAAATACAAAAAAAAGTTTCTCGTGGGTCTGTGGTTCTTCCCTGGGTTTTCCAGGGTTCTTCCTCCATCATTAATACTGGCCGTCATGTATAGCCTATCTTATGCAGAACAATGGCGTTAAACTCTATAACAACAACAACAACAACAGAAAAGAGTTAATGGTAGTCATGGCCGTGTAATTAATGCAGGACATTCAACAGGTCCCCCCCCATAACATAGTTATGCGGACAAAAATCTTGTCCTGATAAGAGTTGGTGGTGACGCCTGTATCTCATAATAAAAACGAGAATTGCATGTGCCTCTTAGATTTTCTTAATGGTTTTATGTTATACCTGTAGTTGGTAGTTGACCATGTCCAAAATCAAGTCAGCTGTCTACCTGGCGAGTAACAGTGATTTTTGTAACCAACATAATACAAAGGTAAATATATTTCTATGATTTTGTACTAAATATTCAGATCATTATTAATGGTAACTCTATTTGCTTGAATTACAGTTAAAAACACAGCCTGAATCTGCCCTTAGAACCTTCAACAATGGACATTTCCTATTATTGCAACCTAGGTCAGGCAGTTGGGTATATAATCTTGTTTGCATAAAATTTATTCATTCTTGCCTTTAAAACTGAAAAAGAATCAGTCTTATTTTTGTGTTCAGTTTAATTTGGCTGGATGTTTTAAATTCAAATTACTATTTTATGGAATCATAATGTGCTCATTAATATCTTGGACTAAACCATTAATTTGGAATTATAAGGAAATCAAACAAGACTATTTGGAATTACAATACTGTTATACAACAAAAAACTCTTACCACATCATCACATTCTAGTCCATTGGCATAATGGTATGTTCAAGATTTCATTCACATCAACACTTTCAGTATCAGAGTTTATTAGGAATACCACTGGAATTCAGATGGAATTTCAGTTTTACTTAATAAAAGACCTCTTAGGAGTATTTGTGACTGATTTCACAAACACGTTAAGGTCTCTTTAAATTTTCTCTGCTGTAAACTATGAAACCAAATTGTTGAATTTTGCAAAACTTTTTTTTATCTTTTTCATAATTTTGACGATCGATTTGCAACTATATATATATATATATATATATATATATATATATATATATATATATATATATATATATATATATATATATATATATATATATATAAAGAATACAAATCATATGGCGAATAACAACCCTCTCAAGCGTACTGGATCCACCAAGGGATCACGTTTGTCAGGGATTAATTAAAATAGATGCAATAAACTGACGACGAACAGTACGAAACTAGTAACTAACTAGCCTAAGCGCTTTCGACTCTTAATGAGTCTTTTTCAAAGGCAAATACAAAACATAGTTACGACAAACAAATATACAAGCTGGTTGTATTTATAGTTTTAGCACATGTGAAGATAGAAATGTAGAGGTTTACAAACGCAACGTTTTTGTGTTTATTTGTTTGTCGTAACTATGTTTTGTATTTGCCTTTGAAAAAGACTCATTAAGAGTCGAAAGCGCTTAGGCTAGTTAGTTACTAGTTTCGTACTGTTCGTCGTCAGTTTATTGCATCTATATATATATATATATATATATATATATATATATATATATATATATATATATATATATATATATATATATATATATATATATATATATATATATATATATATATATATATATATATATATATATCCTTTATCTCTAAATGTTATATAGTGTTGTTGAATGGTACAGTGGCATTGGAACAGATATTACTCTTGTGTTATAACTACAATTTCGTTTCTGAAAATAAAATATATTATGCAAACACTAGTTCACATGTGTACATGAGCGTACTCTTGAAATTTGACTTTATTTCCGAAGTTTTCCATAATTTGTTTCATTATATGAAATACTGTAAAAATATTTGACTATTGTCGGATACAACACACATTATCTGTGCCAGATGACGGAAATCACTTTTACTTTCTTAAGAAATGTTTATTACACACAAGTTGGGAGCAATATAAGTTTGGGTTGTCGTTCTTGCAAGTACAGGCTCTATATCACAGACCAACAAACACACAAACGAATGCATGCAATGCTGTATCCCCTCCCAATTTCCTTGGCGATGGGGTTAAAAAGTGTAGAGTCTTAGGCTCGGTGAATGTGGGTTTGTGAGAAAGCTTGCCAGTAGCTTTTCATCGGTAGGTGCTTCTACCGGTTTCTTTCTCCACCATTAATACTGACCGCCATATATAGCCCATCTTGTGCTGAAAATTGCGTTAAACCTCCAACAGGAAATAGTAAGAAGTGTATAACAAGCAAAGTATAATGTTATTAATCTGGAGAGTTGAATATAGTGATGTTAATGAGGTGAAAACCTTTTATTCTGAAATTTGAGTATCGGTAATAGCGGCAAATAAAAACCGTTGTTCTTATTACCCAATTATAAAAACTGACAGATAAATTGCTGTCACTTCCTTCTATAAGTAAATAGTCCCTTAAGTGTATATGATCACAAACTGCACAAATATTTTGATTGCAACTATTGAAATGAGTCCTATTATGTTCTGTGTCATCTGATACGTGGATTATTAGGCTATTTTCAATGTTATCCCTTTGACCTTGAGTGTATCCCAATTTCTTATAACGCTTGCGAAGACAATGTTAGTGTAGCATTCTCTTTATAGTGTAAAGAACCAGGAATAATCGAAGAAAAACAACATAGTATAAAAAGACTATCAGCTTTCGACTATATCAAGTTTAATAAATACATAATAGTAAACCTTCCTAACCACGGAGAGTGATTAGACCAAATATATGGCCGTGTATACATGTGACTGGTATGTATAAACTGAATTAGTATTTTAACTTTGTTGATGTGATGAAAATATGTGATTAGTCTGCCCTGTTGCAGATGCCCGGTTTCAGTAAGTTTCACAATTTTAGTCCAAATGACAATATTTCAGTTCAAAAGTTGTCCTCAAAAGAGATTCAATATATCAGTACAAAAGGCATATTTTAATTGCCTACAAAGCCCCACCACTCTTGTTAGTATTCACCATCATTTTCATAATTAGTATCATTGATAGGATCTCGATCAGGTCCTTAGTTTTTTATTATTATTTTTTTTGACCATTGGCCTCGAATAGCATATTTAATTATAGTCCAAATCTTCTTGGAACTTATCCCAATTATTTTCCTCACTTTTGTCATTCTTATTCATTTCATATTCCTCTTCCTCCCCATTGCTATCATCAACTTCACTTGAATACGTAGTTTTCATTGGTTGTTTACTAGTGGTAGCCTTAGTCGTCGTATGGATAAAAGTTCGCTTCCGAGTATTAAAAAGGGTTGTAGTAGGTCGTGATGTCTTTACATGTGCTTTGGTGATTACCTTTTGACTCGTAAGTACCCCAGACTTGGAGAAGCGTGAATATGTTGGAATTGTATCTATAGTAAATAGCGTTCGTCTAATGGTGCCTATTTTACTTGCAAACTTCCTTGACAACGTGGTGGAAGATGCTGTGGAAGACAGTCGTTTAGTTGGTAATGCAGCTGTCGGCGAAGGTAAGGGAAAAGACGTATATTGGGGTTTTGTGGTTATCGAAGATACTTTTCCGGAAGTTGTTCTTTGTTGTTTTGTTATCGGAGACTGTTGTGTGGCCTTTGTAGATATGTATCTGGTTGTATTTGTCTCAGTTGGTACTGTAGAAGATGTTTTAACTGTAGTTGGTGGTTCTGTGGCTGTTGTGGATAAGTTACTTGCAGTAATTGTTTCAGTGGCTGTTGTAGAAAATGTTTTATCTGAGGTTAATAGTTGTGTAACAGTTGTAGAGAAGTTACTGACTGTAGTTGTTTCAGTGGATGCTGTAGAGAATGTTTGACCTGAAAAAATAAGTTTCGTGACTGCTGTAGATAAGGTACTGGCTGTAGTTGTTTCAGTGGATGCAGTAGTTAATGTTTTACCACTGGTTGGACTTTCTGTGGCTGTTGTAGATAAGTTACTTGCTGTAGTTGTTTCAGTGGATGCCGTTGTAGATAAGTTACTGACTGTTTGTTTTTCAGAGAATGCTGTAGAATATGATTTAACTGTAGTTGAAAGTTCTTTGGCAGTTGTAAGTATGTTAGTGGCTGTGGTTGTGTATGTGGGTGTTTCTTCTGTGGCTGTTAAAGGTAAGTTACTTGCAGTAGTTGTTTCAGTGGATGTTGTAGAATATGTTTGCCCTGAGACAGTCAGTTCTGTAGTCGTTGTAGATACTTTCCTGGATGTAGTTGTTTCTGTGAGTGGTGCAGAAAATGTTTCATCTGTAGTTGGAACTTCTGTGGCCGATGTAGATACATTACTTGCGGAAGTTTGAAAATCATTCGTAATAGATGACAATGTTACCGTTGTAGATTGTGACTCTGTTTGCGTGTCCTTGGATGTTGAGGGTAGTTTGTCATCAGTTGTTGATTTCCCGATTACTCTATATGTACTGACCGTCGTTTGCAAAAAAGTCGTTGATTGCGTAACATTTGGATAGGGTGTCTGTGTGTAACATGGCTGTGGCAGTAGCGTTGGTGGTGGCAGTGGTGGTGGCGGTGGCGGTTGTGGCATCTGAAGTACATCTAAACATTGCCTTATTCTTTCCGAATATTCTTGTAGTATTTGGCAGGGAAAATCTAAAAGAAATATCATTAGTGATCAAAGCAATAAAAACTATTACTTCTACAACGATCGAATAGGGTGGCTGAGGATGTGACCAATATTGGGCGTAATGATACTGCGGCAACAATTGCCAAAACTGTAGCAACAGCAACAACCATAACAACAATGACAACGACTTCCACTATGATATCACCACCACTTCAACTAATAACAAAGCGACCAGCATTCTCCACAACAAATACCACCACATAAAATTATCCTTGCCATTGTCGACTTCGTTATCGCAAGAACATTATATAGCACAATTATCACTACTTTATTTCTGTCTATATGTCAAAGTTGAAGTGACAAGGCTTGAGGGATCTCCCTTTCACAGAAATGTTCAGTTATTTTAGTTCTGAGAAGAATAGAAATAAATGACTGTTATGCAAGTAGAATTTACCAATCCCGCACTAGAAACTAACACGACTACTTATTGATATGGTATATTGATAAAGACTGTTGCTTTGGGGAGGGGGTATAATTACACAGATACATCGTAGTATTAACTTTAATTATAAACTCTGAACATTTCAAGGAAAAACATGTGTAGAAAGGAAGACGTAACGACTATTTAAATTTAAATATTTTATAATGGGACAATTGTCAGGGTGTAGGAACATTATTAATACGAATTTCAGAAATGTGTCAGAGAAACTACAATTGTTTTGAAATTTTAATTCATTTTGTTTCTAAATTTACTTAGTCTATAGTATTTTATCTCACAAAGTGAAACAAAGTTGCACAATACTATCTAAAGTGGAGAGTTCTGTATCGAATTCGAAGGGTTGATGTGCTTAAAAAAGCGGGATTGTCGAGGCTTGCTGTTCGCTATTGTCTTTCCAAATCATCTATGTCAACACAGAAAAATAAAAATGTTTTGGGGCAGAGATGAATTTAAAAGAATTGAAATCAGAAAAACCAGATGGAAATAAATTAGACCCTTTACCTTGTGGGTCGGTATGCGTGTATATAAGGAGAAAATTGATCAATTAATTCATTCTTATTTTGGATTCTTATTTCATATGTTGATGTGTTAATATGTCTCCAGATGTGTTTAATGTTGTGTTTAGTAATTATTTCAGAGAAAACATGATTATTTATTGGAATTACAAAGTACTTATTGGACTATAATATTATTCTGGAACTACTGTAAAGTTATTCAACGGAATTATGGAAAATGCCATTGTAGGTAGACAGATAGGTAGGTAGGTAGGTAGGTAGGTAGGTAGGTAGGTAGGTAGGTTTCGAGCTAATCAGACAACTTCTGCATGAGTCTGGCTTTGACAGTCCATGGTTCCACTGTTTGCAAGGACCTCAAGACAAGAATCTGTGTTAAATGAAAGGTTCTTAAACGCGTAAATACTGCACAAATTTCTTCTAATCTACTAATGAAACTTCACACTTGCACGGGGTTGTCTTAATTGATCTTTGTTGGATTCGCTAATTAGCCTTTCCAATACGAATATTAGTACTTCAAGTCATGCAATAGAGAACGCTATCCAAACATTCAATACAAAGAACACTTCCCATCTCCAATTACGAAACAGATTTCACTATAAACGTCTAGATAATACCCTATGTTAATAACTTAGGAAAGAACCATGATGTAAATACAAATATCATTTATTCCCAGAAAAACAACACTTAATCAAATTTGTGAATATGAACAAGTGTAATCAAAGGTTTTTTTTATCACAGTAACGTAAACTGTCATTATCTGTACAATACTGCTTTACACTCAGCAGGGATGTTACATTCTACGCATATTTTATTAATACAATTTAATGTTACATACGAGTAATACGAAACTGAGAAACAAAAGAACATACATGTATGTACATATCCAAGCGTATGTCTACTTACCCAGAGGACAAATTGTCTGCGTTTCCGCTAATTCTGAATACCACATGAAAGACACAAATAAGATGATCAACGAAATCATTGTTCTAGATTGCTATCCAACATCTGAAGCATATAGAGCTCAAAATTTGATCAGATCATTTTCACCTGCACGAAGTAACGGATGTTTGTATTGCGTATCCTTCGACTCACTCCAACACAAAAGTACCGAATGCATTGGCATACAGACGCCTCTATCTGCTCTTTGTATGCCCCCCTCCTCCCAATCTTAGGAGAAAGCTACAAATTCAAGACACCCTAACCCTATCTTGCCCACAACACGTGACCTGCTTATTTGATAAGAGTGGAGTGCATGTTGCATGCAGGCCAATCAAAAGATAAGGAGCTATATATACAATATAATTACTAAAACGTGTTTTCCGCTCGAAGAAGAGTATATTATTCATTTCTTTTATTTGTTTTTCCGACCACGTGAAAAACGTGTATATTTGCCTTCCATGGAATATTATCCGTTTGACCTTAGTGAACGGTTGGTTTAAACCAGATGCTTTAAGTCTTATTTTCTGATCGCTGGAAAATTAGCTTTATTTGTGTAGTGACTAATTTCTGTGTTGCTTGAACGGTTAGTTTAGGAATAATTAGTCTGCTTGTAAGTCAAATGACGTTAGTATACCGTATACCTTACATACCGAGCTACTGAAGTTTTACTTGCTAGAAAGAGGACGAGAACTGCTCCCTTCTCCGTTGATTTATATGTACATATATCTGAAATTGATTAGGTTTACTTAATGCATGTATTAAATACATTTTGACTTATCTAATCTGCATATTGAGAGAGAGAGAGAGAGAGAGAGAGAGAGAGAGAGAGAGAGAGAGAGAGAGAGAGAGAGAGAGAGAGAGAGAGAGATGTTTTTCAAACTCATTATTGTATACAAAATTATCTTCATGCGGTGTATCAATTTCGTATGTACCCCATTCCCCTATATCCATTTCTATTTCTTTTCTCTATCCATTTATATACTTCAATCTACCTATATACCTCTCTGTTCTTCTTTTCTTCATTTATTCTCACCTAAGTTTCTTTCGTTCAATTTGTTATGTTATCATACATTGATCTTTCTTCTAGGCAGAACAAAATCAAAATATACAAACTTTACGAAAACGAAATATATTTTGTTCGGGTCAAAATGTCCAAGTTTTCAAAATAAGACTCTACGGCCTACTGAGAGATTTGACAAGTTCACAGACACATAAAGTTTGCAATGATGGTATATTCAGACAAATTAACAATGCGACTTAAGTACCTATCTAATATTTTCTATCTCACTTACAAAGCTTCAGGCAGTGCCATACAAACAGACAAACGGTTCAATAGGATACTTTTGTCTGAGATAGATTATAATCACCTAATAAGAATATTAAACATCTCTCTTTCCCGTCAACAAAATGTATTCTAACCTGATAAGTAGTCAGTAGTAGGAGAAAGTAAGAATCCGAGCTCAACAACCCCCTCCAGACCTCCAAACAAATACAAAATACCTAGGTAACGTAATAGAAAACCTATTGCAATCAATAATTGCGTTAAGAATCCGAGCTCAACAAATACAAAATACCTAGGTAACGTAATAGAACACCTGTTGCAATCAATAATTGCGCTAAGAATCCGAGCTCAACAACCCCTCTAGACCTCCAAACAAATACAATAGAACACCTGTTGCAAAATACCTAGGTAACAGGTAAAATTTAATTACGTGATCTTCCAGAATAAGCAAAATGATATGTCAGACTCAATTTTCCAAATCATTACGATTTAGAGCGTGGCGATTGTGGACTAAATTACGCATTAGAATTCCAGTAAGGTAAGTGGTATTATATAAAATTTTATGTTATATCATACTTCTTTTGATAATCTTTCTCATATTTGCTGATCCTCATGGGTAGAATATCTGTTAACATGTTATCAATAATACGAAATTCACGTATTAAATCGTCCATATTATATTTTACTCCTCGTAGGTAAGATCTTATTTGATCAAGTAGTTTTTTGTAAGTTATAATTGATGTTAAGCAGCCGTGCTTTTTTATCAAAATTTTAGGTTCAACTTTTTTACAAGCTGCTGTAAGAGAAACACCAACACCGGATATGATTAACAAAAACGGGTTTAATGATATACCACTTGAAATTATGCCAGAACTAGTCATTAACAAGGGTAGATATGATATTACTCGAAGTATTTTGTTATAATATTTGTAGCATTTTTTACGCACCAAAGTTTTTTATGATAATATTTGTAGTATTGTATTAGTGCGTCAACATCCTGTCCTGGAATATCTTTTGAAATATGATTGAAATCAACTATACTTTTTTTCATTATAATATTTGTTCACATAATCTCAGGCTTGATTAAGTAACTAGTTGAGGTGTTTCAGCCACAAATTCCAGACAATACCAATATGACACAGCAGTTAATTTTTTGTCATCTGCTATTAGCATAAAAGTTTCTTCAACATCTTTGTTTAACACAATAGACACAGTTCCAGAGAAATTATCAGTCGAGTGACGCCATGGAAATAATGTAAATATATTAAACTTTGCACTGCTCAACACGGACAATCTATACACACCAGTGACCTCTGCAGTATGTTTGAGAGTGTTATTTTGCGGCGACCAAGTAGACATTCCAGAAGCAACAGTATAAACAATATTTTTAATCTGCTTGTGAGGAATTTTAATCATACTTGTTTTCTCAACAATACTAGGAATTCCACTAATAATATCGTTGAGTTTTGTGTTAATATTATCGAGTGTAATATCAACAGACGGCGGACTTCCAAAAAATTCGTTATTGGTTTTGTTTATGTTTCTGCGAAAATTTAAAAACGTGGTGATGTGATTAGTAAAATCAGTTTTGAACTTGGTGATTTCATTGTTGATATCATCAACATATTTCTTTGTTACAGCATCAAAATCAGATTCTGGTGTTCTAAGATTATTGATGCCATTATTGTTCATGTTGAGAAATGCACGCATTATACCGCCACGCACCGACACGTACTTTGATTCCTGATCATCAACATATTTCTTAGTAGCAGCGTCATTATCCTCAGTTGGGTTTCCAAGGTATGTGATCTTGTTCTGGTTCATAACAATGTTTCCCGTAAATAAATCACCTGCTTTTCTAACATAATCGTTAACTGACCTACCCGAATCTTCTATCTTACCTTGATTATTAAAAGTAACAATATTATTAGCAACTGCAGTAGGATTTCGTACTAGTACATCTGATAGTTGTACATTACTCGTCTTTAATCGTCCTTGTTTGTCCTGGAAAACTACAACTTCATTTGGATCTACACTTGCAACGTTTAACAAATTGTTGATTTCATTTTTGAGCTTATCAAGAGTCGCATACTTGGATAAGTCACCCTGGTAACCTTCTGTTAATAAATCTACTGCTAATGTTCCAAATTTTGTATAGTAGCTCATTATACATACCGTTCTACACAAAATTGTTGGATTAATATAACATAAAATTATACGATGGCGAAGATAATAAACTTTGACACCGAGCGATTGGTGAAGCATAAACATAACAATGAACTTCCAGACTGTCATTATCTTATTGTTGGGCGAACTGGATCTGGTAAAACAAATTTGTTATTAAATCTTTTACTCAATAATAACTTTAACTATGATAAGGTGTATATTTACACCATCAACCCCCAACAAGACAAATACAAGTTACTAACGAGTATAATGATAAACTTCGTGATGAACTTGGCATTGGTGATGATATATTTTTGATAAAACAACCAGAAGAACTCGTTCCAGTGAATGAACTCGATTCGTCAGAGCAGAAGATAATCGTCTTTGATGATATTCCGCTAAACAATGAGGAAATGAACAAGATTAGATCATATTTTTCACTATCACGTAATAAAAGATGTAATTCTGTTTATCTTGCCCAAGGTTTTTATAATGTTGATAGGTTTATTAGGCGAAATACGGGTTGTTTCATATTATTTCCCGGACTAGATAATGTGGATGTGAGAAATATTGCAAACGAACAATGTGGTGATGTTACAAAAGATAGATTTATCGAATTATATCATCGAGCAACTAAAGATAGATATAGTTTCTTTTTATTTGACAAGCTAGCGCGTGATCCAACCAAGATGTTTCGTTGTTGCCTTGAGACGTTTCTATGATATAATTTTGTAAAGCGTATAAAAATAATGGACAAACATCAACAGAAAATCGAATTACTAAAAAAGTTTCTCGAAACTCGTGCGGCTTTTAAGAAAAAGGTGGAAGAAGCTCGACGTGGACAAGTTCAAGCAGAAGAAGAAAGAACCAAATTTTTCAAACCTGTTACTGAGGCGATGCTTGGCAAGCAGCTAGAAATACCAACATTGTCTCCGGAAGAACTAGCAAAAATAAAAGAAAAAGGATTGTTAGGTTTACTAGGAGAAAGATCGAAAGAAGAAAATAAAAAAATTGCAGAAGAACTTGTAAGAGACATTGTTGATCCTATTGCACGACAGGTTGAATTTGATAGATTAATAAACAACCCTCTTGCACTTCAGCAAGCTATAACAACAAAGGCTGTTAATCCCGACGAGTTAAGGAGGTTAATAGAAAAAGTGTCAGAACAAACTGAGGAATTAGCTGAGAAACAAAAAACGTTACAAGAAAGTATGATAAAAATAATGTCTCTTGAAGAATCTATAAAAATTTACAGAAAACAAGCTAGGGTAAAAATAGACGATTCCGAGTATAACAAGTTTATGGAAAATAATAATATCACTAATATTAATAGTATTCGAGATTGGTCAAAAGAAAACTATGATAATTTGATGGAAAAATTAAAAGAAATTATAAAAAATGGTTTACATGCTGATGAAGAAATTAAAGATCAAAAAGATAGAAAGAATTTTCTAGTATTATTTGATCAGATAAGATATGGAATTATTGCTGAGGTTTTTCTTAAAACATCAAAACGATATCGAAATAAATCAGAAGGTTATAAAAAAGGTTGGGATTTTAAAAGATTGTTTGATAAATACGAAGATGATCGAGATAAAAGATTACCAGAAAAAAGAGGAAAAGGAGTTAAAGTTTTTACATCAAACGCAGACATAGTCGATCGGCTAATGCTGTTGATATCCTCTAAAGAAGCTGGTAATGAAAGTGTAGAGATTGATAACGAAATTATTGATATACTTGATCATCTAAGATCGAGTGGATTACTAACATCATCCGAGTACGAAATTTTACACCGCGATCTTATCTAAAATATTAGTATAATGCAAACAACATTATTGCTTGATTCATCACAAATAACAGGAAACAGCGCGAATTTTACAGTAATTTACAACCCACCAATAGAACTAGATCCTGCAAAACAGTATGAGATTGGATTAATTTCTTGTACTTGTTGGAACGCCATGCCGAATATTAAAACTGGGATTAATGATGAAATTTTAATCGTTAATGTTAAACAATCTCCAACATCACAAAAAGAGTTTATTGATATACAATACAAACTACAGATTCCACAAGGAGCTTATAACATTACTGATCTAAACAGAACAATAAAAGAGCTTCTAACAAAAGCTGGTGGGAATGCTGATAATTTCGAATTAGCGGCGAATTATAACACCTTACGAGCTAGGATAACAGTGAAAAGAAATATGAAAGTCCTCTTTGAAGAAAGAAGTTTTGGAAAGATGTTAGGTTTTACTAGAGTTTTATACTATACCACCGGTGAAGATAAGTCTTTGACATTTGATGGAGAACTACCAGTAGATATTACAGAAGTAAATACAATACTCATCAATTGCTCTATCGCATCTGGATCTTATACGTCAAAAGGCAACCGCGGGCAAACGATCTACAGTTTCTCACCAGAAGTCCCACCAGGTTCTCTCATGCAAATCAATCCGCGACAGATTATCTACTATCCAATAACACCTGAGAATCAAATTACAAGCATTACAATGCAACTCACAGACCAATCTGGACGACAAATAGACGTGAACAACGAGATAGTCACGTATTACTTACACCTACGCACTGCCTAGGCATGTGATTTTGTGTACATAATTTTATAAAATGAGACGAAGAAAAGTTTATCGAAGAAAAATTGTAGGTGGATTTTTTGGAAATATATTTACAACAATTGCAGAGAATATTCCAGGAATCGCGCGTAAAGTAGCGCCCATTGCACTTGACGCTGGTAAAGCTTTCGCTACAGGGGCGGCATCTTCAGCAGGCACTGCAGTAGGGCAAAAGATTGCTGATAAGATTAAAGGACCTTCAACAACACCTACGGTGTCTGAAATAAAACGAGTAATATCAGATATTGCGCCAACAGAAGAAACAAAACGAGCTATGATAGCTACAACAAAAAAATTATTGTCGCCGAGTGGTGAAGAAATAGTACGTAAACTTGTAAAGAAGACAAAACCGATGACCCCTGCTGCCTTTTAATTTTGTGTAACGATTATAAAATAAATGTCAGCTAAAAACTATCTCGACTTTGCAGAAGAAATTGATACTGACGATGCTGTAACAGAATTAGAGTATGTCGAGTATTTGGATGAGAACTCGAACGAACCGAATAAAACCGGAGTTAGAACTTTTAACACAAGAGACGAGGACGTGTTTCTACTACCCCATAAGGCAATGTTAGAAGTGCGTGGTCAAATATTAACTGTGATAGGTGGTGATATTGCAGCTGATGCAGAAATCGCTCTCGTCAATAATGGTTGGAGCTTGTTTAAGAGTGCACGATACCAACTGGCCAATCAAACCGTAGAAGATATTTCGATGCACTTACCCATAGCGAGTACAATACTAAACATCGTTTCGTTTAGCGATGACTATTCCAGATCAATAGCCACAAATATGATGTGGTTCAAAGATACTGGACTAGGGACAACTGCGTCGAGCGAGTTTATTTCAAGAGGTGTAAAAGTACACGGAGCTGATGCCGCTGCAGATGCTGCAATTGTAAGAGGTTTTCTTATTGATAATGCTAACAATTTTGGTATAGTCGCACCAGCTGCAGCTGCTGATGCAAACGCCACAAGAGCTTCACTTATTGCCGCTTGTCGTAATCTTGGTATAACTCCACCAGCGGCAGGCGCAGATGGTGTTGCAATGTTAAATTTTATAAACGAGGTTATTAGTGCACGTAACATAAGATATAACGAGGGATTTACCAAACGAAAAGCGTTTGCCGCAGAATCTCGCCAAATAACGATGATGCTTCCGTTAAGTACAATCTTTGGATTTTGCCGTGATTATAACAAAGTGTTTCGAGGAATAAAACATACGCTTATATTAGATCGAGCTGATCAAAACGATTGTATAATACACGCCGGTGGAGTGGCTGAGGGACAGTTTTCTATTACAAGATTAGCACTGTGGATGCCTCGCGTTGTCCCTTCATTAGCTAAAATGATGGAGCTCGAATCTTTACTAGCCACCTTTACAAAAAAGATACACTTCCAACAGAACAGGATTTATCAAACAGCCATTCCCAACGCGACTGATTACACGTGGCGTGTAACGACCACGCCAAGCGAACAACTACCGCGACACTTGTTCGTCGTATTTCAACGACAAGCACGTCGTAACAATCAGGAAATAAACAACTCCATATTCGATAACCCAGACGTTAGACGAATATTTGTGAGAGTAAATTCCAAACAGTATCCCGAACGTGCAATCGAATGTAACTTTGCCGCAGACGCCACCAGAAACATCTCTCGGCCGTACATGTATCTTATGGAAGCAATGCAAAAATATCAGAACGCGGACAGTGGATCTCAAATATCAATAGATGAGTTTCGAACGCTCTATCCCATCTTTTACTTCGACGTATCAAAACATTTGGAGCGTGTTGTGGGATCGACTGCAGATATTGAGGTCACGTGGACACTGGGCGCTGTGCCAGGTGAACAGTATAACGTATACGCGCTATTGGTTAGTGATCGATTTCTGACCATCGATTCAATCAAAGGAAGAATGACAGTACAAGTTTAATCTAACAACTTGGATATAACATTATGAAAACCAAATACACAACTCGAGAAATATACCTAACATCTGGTCAAGTTGAAAAATTATCAGCAGCTGTTGCTAAACGCAGCTCTGTTTCTTTGATGATCTCTCTGGAAACTTCAAATAAAATTGCAGTAAAAGTCATGCTAACGCAACAACAAATCAATAAACTCGACAAAGGAAAACCATTTGTGCTGAAATTATCTGTTTCTCAGGTAACTGCAATGTCAAAAGAAGGTGGATTTTTTGGACCAGCGTTATCAATAATAGCTAGCAAAGTTTTACCAGTACTTGGTACACTTGGACTTGCGGCTGCGTCAGGAGCAGTCTCTGGCGCAACGAAGAAAGCAGTCGAAGGTCGTGGTATCAAACAAATCTATCGTTAATTTTATGTAATAGTATAAAATAAAATGCCAACGAAAAAAACAAAATCATCGAAAAAAAAGAAAACAACAAAACGCAAACAAACAAAACAAGGAGGAATTATTCCTTTCGCTCCACTTCTAGCGGGACTAGCGGGAAGTCTGCTGCCAAACTTACTAGGAATCGGACGCGGATTAACTCTACCAGGGACCAGACGTTATTGAGCAATTTTGACATCATTGAAAAATTGAAGGACGTTGTTGGATTTCGAGGAGTATTTTCCAAGGATGAACTTGATGACGTACCAACAGGCGGTTCTTGTGTTGTAAATATTGAAAACTTCAATGATGGCTCTGGCACCCACTGGGTTGCTGTCCACGATAACAATTATTTTGATTCGTTCGGACTTCCTCCAAGCGATCTCATAAAAAAATATATTTTTAAAAAATTTGATAAAATAAATTATTCGTCTAATCAACTACAGCCGATTGGAACATCAGCTTGTGGTTATTATTGTATCATGTTTGTCAGACAAATGCACCAGAGTAAAAACTCTGGGAGTAAAAACTTTTTGAAGTTTATTTTACAATTTGATGAGCATCCTTCTCATGCGAATGATAATATTGCAATCAATTTTATCTAAACTTCTTGATATAATAATGTCAACATACTGTCTCAAATGCAAAACTAAAACAGAGAACAAGGATGAGATGACGGAAAAAACGAAAAATAATAGAATGATGTTAAAAAGTATTTGTGCAATCTGTGGTAGAAAGAAAAGTATGTTTTTGAAAAAACAAGTAGGATCTAGCGTTGATAGAGTTATCTTGATCGACGATTAATCTTATGAAACAAAATAAAATAAAATGAAATGCAATTGTGATTGTGACAAAGATCTTTGCATAGAACAAGATAAAATCATTACGTACTGTCAACGTTGTAACAACAGAGAAATAATAGGGTTAGGTATAGATATACATAAAATTATTGGAAAATTACCAAAACCAAAAGGCGGTTGGACCTTGCCAGGTCATCGTTATACTGGTCCTTACAATCCGCTAGACCAACAACTAGATGAAAACGACAATCCATTGCCAGGACAAGAGCCTTATAATCAAGTGGATGCAATAGCAATGCGTCACGATATCTGTTATCGTGATCATGAAAACTCGAAAGCAGATTGTGATAAAGTAATGTTAGACGAATTACATGATATGGAGCCAACAAATCTACGAGAACGTTTTGATAGAAGATTTGTTCAAGGAATGATAGGAGCAAAATATAAACTTGGACTCGGAGAGTCTCGTCAATCGCCTCGCGATCGGGGAAAAGAATTATACGATGATCTTGCAGTCGAACTACACAGACCTAAAAAAAAAAGTTTCCGAGACGGAAAGTTGTTGCAAACGCTGTAGATGATATCTGGGCAATAGATTTGGTAGATGTATCCAATCTGGCTCAGTTTAACGTTGGCGCTGATGGCGCTCCAAAGAAGTATTTGTTTAACGTTATAGATGTTTTCAGCAAATACGCTTTTAGTGTGCCAGTTTCAGATAAAACAGGAACGTCAATCACTGATGCGTTAAAACAAATAATAACGAGTACCGAAAGAAAACCAAACAAAATCTGGACTGATCATGGAGCCGAGTTTTTTAACAAAAAGTTTGAGCAGTTTCTAGAACAAAATAATATTAAAAAATACGTTACAGGAAACGAAGGCAAAAGCGTTGTTGTCGAGAGATTTAATCGCACGCTAAACGAAAAATTACACAAACATATGACAGCTAAAAACACCAACAGGTACATCGATGACCTTTCTCAAATCGTAGGCGAATATAATAACACGAAACATCGAACCATCAAAATGTCACCCAATGACGCTATCAAAAATCCAATATTAGCAAACGAAAACATGTACCGCAGACATAAATTTAAGGTCGGTGATAAAGTTAGAATCTCTTTGACTAAAAAGATATTTGAAAAAGGATTTACTCCAAACTGGAGCGAAGAAGTATTTGTTGTTGATAAAGTACTCTTAACAGTACCTGTAACGTACGCGTTAAAAGATCTGGCAGGTGAACCTATAGTAGGTAGTTTTTACGAACAAGAACTACAAAAAACTGAACAAGATGTTTTCGTTATCGAAAAAGTGATTAGGAAAAAAGGAGATAAAAGTTTAGTCAAATGGCGTGGGTATAGTGATAAATTTAACAGCTGGATTCCAACCCGGTCGATTTTATCGACTGTGAAATAATGCTATTATAAATTTCCTCATACTTTCGTTTGATAGATTTGCATTTTACTGGTTTACATAATGATATTAGATATTGTCTGCGATCGTCAGAGATCGTCATAAGATTAAAAATCTTGACAAATATGAAATCGAATTTGATATTTTTCTGTCGGTCTGGAATTTTGATGTTTAAAAAAGGTCTGATTAACTGCAAAAATACCTGCTGTTCGGTAACGGTAAAATTAAATTTTATAATTTTTTTAGCAATGTGATACTTGACATTATATTTTCCAGTGGTTGGTCTGCTATAATTATATCTGTTAACGACGGTGACTATTTCACCATCATCAGATTCGTTGTTATATAAAATATCATCTTCGTTATAACCAATAGATTTGTCTATCATATCATTAGAGATTGTGGAGACCTTATCGCTAGCAAGTCGTTTCATCATATCCATATTATAATATACTTTTTATCTAATTTGTTGTTATAAGATGACTGACAAGGTAAAATATCACCAAAAAGTTAATATAATAAACTACCACGAACTGACCGAAGCGGTAAGAAAATGCTTGTCAGGTTATAGTTCATATTCCGTTGACGTTATTGTAATGCAAGGTGATTCTCATAAAATATTACTAACAGAAGCAGAAAAAAATAAAATTAATAAAAGTGCAGTAACGACGCTAAAATTTGATTGCGATGATATTATAGCATTTGCTCATCATTGTTTGACTAAAACCGAATTACAAAATATTATTAATCATCATATCTAAAAATAATACTAGCATCATATTTGTTTGAAAAAGCTGATTTTGTTGCTCCATCAGCTACAAATTTTACTGCTCTGGGATTTATATTATAATATTTCGCCGCAGCTGTAATTGATTTGAATTTGATCTCCTCATCCGTTTCAAGGTTTAACGAAATAACAGGTTTTATGGGGCATCTAAAATTAATACCACCACCTCGTCCTTTTCTCACATTTTCCTGTTGGGTCACTAGCTCCAGATTTTCCAATCGATTGTCTGTTTTTACATTATTGATATGATTAATAACCAGACCATTGGGTATAGATCCGTTGAACACCTCGTAAACAAACCTATGACCAGTATAACAAACTCGATCTGTCGATGTTCCTCTAACAGTCACACTGATATATCCCATATTGCTCATATTATTAAGAACTTTTTTAGTTTTTCTGTTTCTTATAATACCACGATCGTTAGCCTCGTATAAATCAAAGACCGGATGCGGCTGAAACTCATCTTGTAAGGATAAATTTTCAATATTATCATCAGTGACTTTACCGTTATAATGATATACTCGTTTCCCCTCTGGAATGTCATCGCAAAATAACGTGTAAATAAAATCTTTTCTAAACATCGTAATTCTTTCAGTATTATCTCCCTTTACACTAATCGTATAACCCGCTGGCGTTGCTTTACCAACAGATATTCCAGTAATGATATTAATAACCGAACCAAGTGCATTTCCAGCGTACAGATTGAACATTTGGTAAACGTAATATTCCTCTTGCTCACGTGCGCTTGTCAGATTTACTGTCATTATATTATAGGTGATATTTTTATCTCTAATTGTTGTTTAGCGGAGTAAATTATCAATTAGAGATTAGACTATAGTATAATAATGTTGAAATTGCGTGATATAGCCAAGAGAAGTCTTATTGGAGAACCTGTTAAAATAGCGACTGCTTTTGCAGGTTTTGACAATAGTTATCAGTTTGATAATCAAAATGTTTTAGTAAATTTTTCTGAAACAAATCTCTTTCATCTGCTACAGACGACTGTAAAACGTGAGCTTGAAAAACACAAGGGTCTAAGATTGTTAGTGCAATATCACGTTATATTTTCAAAACTACTTGTGACGGAAGAATCTACTAACAAGGAAATTGCAGACCCTTACATCAACGCAAAATCTAGACGTGTTTTACTTGGTAGTGATCTTTTGTCACTATCTAATGAAATACACCAAGAAATTTGGAAAAAAATAGAAGAATTTACCGAATTAGGTTCGGGTTGGAAGTTTGAAATGATCAAGGAAATTTTGTTTCACACGATGAAATATGACGCATTACGCGGTAGTTCGTATATCGACCTGCCACCAAAAATAAAAAATAAACAGTGCTGTATAAACATAAAAAACGTCGATAGCAAATGTTTCCAATGGGCTGTTCTTTCCGCGCTATTTCCAGCAGAAAAAAATGCTGATCGTGTTGAGAAGTATATCAGTCACGTGTCAAGATTAAATTGTGCTGGTATTGACTTTCCAGTGGCAGAAAATCAAATACCAAAGTTTGAAAAGCAAAATAATATTTCGATTAACGTTTTCGGATTAGATGAAAAAGAAAATGTCTATCCGAGGTATATTTCAGAAAAAGCTTCACAATCGACTATCAATTTACTGTTTTATAAAAATCATTACGTTTGGATCAAAAACTTTAACAGACTAGTTGGAAGACAGTATAATAAAAATAACAACAAAAAGTTCTTTTGTTATCGCTGCTTGCACGGTTGTAGAGACAATGAAACATTACAAAAGCATTTGCAGTACTGTAGTGACGTACAAAGAATAACAATGCCATCTAAAAAAGATAGCGTGTTACAGTTTGTCCATCATAATCATAAACTAAAAATTCCTTTCGTCATATACGTCGATTTCGAATGCTTACTTCAACCTGTACTTGGCGTAGAAAATGATCCTAACCAATCGAGTACAAGAAAAATTCAAAATCATGTTCCATGTGGAGTAGCGTACAAGGTAGTTTGTTGCGCTGATTCGAGATTATCTAAACCGATCAAATTATATCGAGGTAAAAATCCAGCTGTCTGGCTTCTCAAGCAGTTGATTAATGAAGTTGATAATATTACTTATCGTTTGAAAAAAGTAACTCCAATGTTAAAATTAACACCTCAACAAGAATCTGATCACGAGCAAGCGAAAATTTGTTATATTTGTGAAAAAGCTTTTGTCAGTCCTGACATTGTCAGGACTGACAAAAAAGTACGTGACCATTGCCATTTGACCGGACAGTATCGTGGAGCGGCTCATGACCAGTGTAATTTAAAATTTCACGCTCCAGATTTTATTCCAGTTATTCTTCACAATTTTCGAGGATATGATAGTCACATTATAGTAGAAGCTTTTGGTGATCTTGATATAAAATCTCGTCTAAAACTCGATAACATCATCAAATGCATCCCAAATAATTTTGAAAAGTACATGTCAGTTACGCTAGGTAAATTGCGTTTTATTGACAGCCTGCAGTTTATGGCAGACTCGTTAGATGAGTTAGTAAAAGGTTGTAGTAAATTTAATAACCTAAGAGACTGTTTTGGAGATAAATTTAATCTATTAGCTAAAAAAGGAGTTTTTCCATACGAATATCTCGACGATTGGAGTAAATTTGATGAAACATCTTTACCTAGCAAAGACAAATTTTACTCGCAACTTAAAAAAGAAAATATAACTGATGACGAGTACAAGTATGCACAAGATATTTGGAAAGAGTTTGATTGTGAGACTTTTGGTGATTATCACGATTTGTATTTGAAAACTGACGTGTTATTATTAGCAGATGTTTTTGAAAGTTTTCGAGAAGTGAGTTATAATAATTACGGACTAGATCCTTGCTGGTATTATTCTGCCCCCGGACTGTCATGGGATGCTCTGTTAAAGTTTAGTAAGGTAAGGTTGGAATTACTGACTGATGTTGATATGTTCAATTTTATTGAAAAAGGTATCCGAGGCGGTATTAGCGTGATAACGAAGAAATATGCTGAAGCAAACAACAAATATTTGAAAGAGTATAATCCTGACCTTCCTTCGAAGTATATAGTTTATCTAGATTGCAATAACTTGTACGGGTATTCGATGGCAGAACCAATGCCTCTTGGTGGCTTTCATTGGATCACGGCTGATCAATTTCTATCAGAGACAGAAAAAAAGATACCCGACGATGTTTCGTATTTCGTTGAAGTTGATCTCGATTATCCAACTTCGCTACACAAATTGCATAACGATTACCCTTTCTGTGCGGAATCGATGGTTATAGATTATAGTTTGTTATCAGAAGAACAACAAGCGTCAGCATCACCAAGGCAACATTCCATGGTAAAGAAACTAGTACCAAATTTGCTTCATAAACGTAATTATGTTTTGCATTACAAAGCTTTAAAACAAGCAGTCGATGCTGGTCTCGTGTTGAGAAAAGTTCATCGCGTACTAAAATTTAATCAGTCGCCGTGGATGAGAGGTTATATTAACTCAAACACTACAAGAAGAGCTGCGGCAAAAACTGATTTTGAGAAAAACTTTTTCAAACTGATGAACAATTCCGTTTTTGGTAAGACGATGGAGAATATTAGGAAACGCGTAAATATCGAACTAGTCAATGATGTCAATCGCAGAAACAAACTTGTGTCAGACGATGATTTTGTGAGCATGAAAATATTTAATGAGAATCTTGTTGCGATACAAAGAAGAAAAACAAATCTAAAACTAAACAAGCCGATCTATGTTGGAGCTTCAGTGTTAGATTTATCAAAGTGGCTGATGTACGATTTTCATTATAATTTTGTTAAAAATCAATGGCCGGCTAGTAGATTATTATTTACTGATACTGATTCGCTCGTATATGAAATCGAATGTGAGGACATCTATCAGGACATGCATGATAATAGATATCTGTTTGATCTTTCTGATTACCCACGTGACAGTAAATTTCATGACGACACAAATAAAAAGGTTATTGGTAAGTTCAAAGATGAAATGAACTCGAGCGCTATCAAATTCTTTATCGGATTACGTAGTAAAATGTATGCCGTATTGTTAGACAATAATAAAATAACAAAAAAAGCAAAAGGTCTGCCTCGTGATTTTGTTAAAAAGTTTATAAAATTTGATGACTACAAGTATGCGCTTGATGGCGGTGTTAGTTTTATAAGAGCTATGTCAATTCGGACAAATCATCATAAGCTCGAAACAGATGTCCTTATCAAACGCGGTTTGAGCAATTTTGATGATAAACGTTATTGCGAAAATGGGGTAGATACATTTGCACTTGGGTATTGTCATGATGATAGAGATATATTTGACATTATCTTTGCAAACTAAAATTTTATCTAAACTTTAAAAATAATGCTTGAAAATTTGACAGTAACAAATAGCTACAGTAGCAAAATCAAATATCTAATGATGGACGGCAAACCATTGACAGTTGAAATTAATAATGAAACATCAGGCATATGCTTTAGTGGTACCCGTGACAAGTTAAAACTTTCGCTCATCAGATCTGATGACAGCGAGTATTTTAATTATCTCGAACAATTGTATCAAAAGTTGCTAGCGGAATTTAACAACTTTCACTGTCCGATTAGTCAGCAAAAATACACCAAACTTACAATTGATCTTGATCGGTCAAAGGTGTATTTTATCGACAAAAAATACCCTCTTAACAAATCACAAATAAAAGATTTGTTTGAGTCCCGTCGTTATGTCAGCGGTAAAGTAAAGTTTAGCCTCTATCACCATGATAATGAAATATTTTTGATATCTACAGTTGAGACATTAACAGTTGGTAATGAGGTATAATACCACTTACCTTACTGGAATTCTAATGCGTAATTTAGTCCACAATCGCCACGCTCTGCTAAATCGTAATGATTTGGAAAATTGAGTCTGACACATCATTTTGCTTATTCTGGAAGATCACGTAATTAAATTTTACCTGTTACCTAGGTATTTTGCAACAGGTGTTCTATTGTATTTGTTTGGAGGTCTAGAGGGGTTGTTGAGCTCGGATTCTTAACGCAATTATTGATTGCAACAGGTGTTCTATTACGTTACCTAGGTATTTTGTATTTGTTGAGCTCGGATTCTTAACGCAATTATTGATTGCAATAGGTTTTCTATTACGTTACCTAGGTATTTTGTATTTGTTTGGAGGTCTGGAGGGGGTTGTTGAGCTCGGATTCTTACTTTCTCCTACTACTTAGTCTGCTGACACGTTTAGAAACAGGTCACTGGAATGGTTATTTTTCCTCAGAAAGCGCGGAGGGGAGGGGGGGCTTCTCCATATGACGTCATCAAATTTTTGCCTCCCCCGTTACACTTCGCCACACAAACACAGACCCCATCTATGTGACGTAACACATTTCTTATTCTCCATAATTTCTTCCAATACTGAAAATCAGGTAACTTATAACAACAAAACAACAATCCTTAATATAAAATAGTGTTTAGTTAATCAGGCCTTTACAAGGCATGCTTAGCTAGTTAGACTTTTATAAAATTATTTCAAACTGTTTAATTAATTTTAAACAAAAAACAAAATGAAATAGAAATTAAACACCAATCCTTTCTAACATTAAAGTTTCAATAAATCTACTAAGATTCTAAAGGTTTCAATTCTGAAATATTTGTAAATGAATTACTTAATATTTATCATTATCCCATAGAAAAAAGTAAGATGCCCCTCCGCTGAACGAACAAGAAATCCATTTGTTTCAAGATTAACATCGTTTATTGGAAGGAATATTCCCTCCAAATCAAGCTCCTTCTCGTCAATCCAACACAGTTTCTCCATTCTCCGCATTTGCTAGCATAACCGCCATTTCTCGTTGCCTTCTGGCAGCGACTCTCATCGGCCTGATGCACTTCGATGGAACAGCTATTTGTTTGTAAATGACTGAGTGACTGCGCAGCATGACCAGAGAGCCGAGTACACGTAAGTAGTGAATGGAGATGAAATAGGTTCTATGAGACCTTAATGATAAAATGGTGAGTTTGCCCTATAGGGTTTATGGGACTTTAACATGGGTGGAACTGTCTAGGTCAATGGGAATTTATGTATAGGGACAAGGGATTGGGACTGTTTAGGGTCTATAGGAATTGAAAAGGGTTGGCCAAATAATCCAATCCCGTCCACAACCCCACTACACCTGAGATACCAACGCTAGCGATTTCTACCAAATCATCGACAGTAGCCGGTCCTGAAGTAGATATTGGCCTTGGCAAAGGGATAAGGCAGTTAAAGTTCATTGCCTACAGTTCCTTAGTTTTTTTTTTGTTGATTTAGAAAACCCAAAAGAAAACAAAACAAAACAAACATACAACGGTCCTTTTCAGGGCCACTCTAATCTCTCGAAAAGAGACTACTCAATGTTTCCCAAAGTCAAATAAAACTCCAATCCCTTTCTTTCCCCATAATGGACGTTTGAGTGCGTGAGTGTAGGTCTTTATTATAACAATTAAAAGCAAGAGACACTTACGTTTTCCTTTCTGGTATATTCTATGTAAAGCTTTTGCAATGTGTTGAATTTTGAGTAAGTATTGAACACTGAAATTGAATATATTGTACATCAAAATTGTATGACGGTCAAGCTAGCAAGGTTTAATGTGAAGGGTTACTTCGTCCTTTTCCCATGTCAGTTGTTAAATTTCGTGGGATAGGGAGATGCCAGCATCTACGACTAATTTAGAATTGACCTGGGGATCGCAAAGCTGTCCTAGGAAAGTAAGATGCTGACCATACCCTCTTAATGGGAACTCCATATCAAATAGTCTTTTAACAAACGGAAGTTGGCATGTGTCATATTTTCTCAGAATCTAGGCTGTCACAATCTTACGGATGAAATAATTATCTTGGAGAAAAATTAGAAACTGCTGATTAAGATTGGTCAGTTAACTTAAGGCGCACACCCTGTAAGAAATGTTGAATTTAAAGTAACAACTTAGGATGATTTTCCTCAGTTCAAGATTTTCCTGCAAAAGGAGCAAGATTCGCGGTTAGGACAAAATGATTAAGAAAGAACAAACGTATTCACGTGAAGGTGAGAAGATATGGGATAGATGGAAACAAAGGCAGGAAGCGATGGTGGCTGATACAAATCAGACGTGGACATTGTGTTCACCACTCTCGTTATCATGATGAAATGAATTAATAATAGGACACAGCTTTTGAAATTCTGTAAACGTAAATTTGTTTAAATTGAAGCTGACAATGTTAGTTTATGTTATTGATTAAATTGTTATTCCTCTGTAGAAAGAGGGATCGCATTGTATTATTTATTCTCTATAGTTATGCTCAGTTCTCTATCCACTGACACCCGGTAATTCAATCGAGTTAGGTCATCCTCTAGATTACGATAGCCAAATCTAATTAACCACCACTCTTTTGCATAGAGGGAACATCGTTACAGATTTAAAATCCAATTTCACAAGACAACATTTTAAAAGGTTTACAGACTTCTACTTTGTCTTTTCACACTCTCCGTTTTTGGAATGTTTTCACTGGCACAGTTTTTTTTTCCTATTCTTCCTTACTTTCATCTTGTCATCTTTTCTTCTCATCATGGAAATGTTTGGGTTCTTCCTTCTCGGAGAGTACCTATTATTTTTGTTCGGAACCTCTCTCTCTCTCTGTCTGTCTGTCTGTCTGCCTGTCTGTTTGTCTGTCTGTCTGTCTGTCTGTCTGTCTGTCTGTCTCTCTCTCTCTCTCTCTCTCTCTCTCTCTCTCTCTCTCTCTCTCTCTCTCTCTCTCTCTCTCTCTCTCTCTCTCTCTCTCTCTCTCTCTCCTGCTCCTGTTGTTTGTTAGGGCAGTCAGAAGACCAATGTCCTTTTTCTTGAATATGATAACAAGTATCTTGACCGTTGTCTCATTTGGCGCCTGTCTTGCTTTTTCGTTGTTGACATTCTGAAGTCCAATTCCTTTTCTTCTTACAGATATTGCAGATATTAACTTTTGTCTCAAAAGCAGAGGAGTAGTCCATCGACTTCTCATGACACCTCGCAAACCTCTGATCAAAAGTTTCATCTGTGTTGGCTCTTCTATGTTTCTGGTAGGATTGAGAGTGAAGAGAAAGACACAGACCCTTTATATAAGGAAGACGATAACCTTACATTTATATCTTTGGGCCATAGCCATTAAAATGTAGTCATTTGACCTTTTGCAATCAAGATGTAAGGATCGTTTTATTTCGTGAAGAAGGGAGAAGAAAGTAAGAGGAGGAACTTGACTTGTCGCCTCGCTCAATAGTTGTCATTTTGGTGCAAATCCTTGCCAGCGATTTTGAAGATGACATGAGTGAGCCAGAATCGGAACCCAGACGGTCTACGTCAAACCAAAGTCCACCAACAGTAACCCCTGAAAGCTAATAGCACATTCGAGATACGGTGAAACGCTCCAATAGAAAATTTAGAATCACGGCCTACACGTGCACATTGAAAAGTAAAGATTTTAAGTCCAACGTACCGTTGTAGAAAGCAAAGGGGTTCATGACCGATTTGTGAGATTCTTTTTTAACCATACTGAAACGGCAAAGTCGAGCCAACGAAAACGATCGTTTGACAGTCTCCATTTATCACGACAGTCTGAGATACCCCGTCTGGATAGAGTCTACCAAGCAATCAGAATTGACACCTTCCAAAGACATCGACAAGATTCAACAAGTGCAGCAGTCCAACGACAATTTTCACATCACCGATGGAAAAGCGACACTCTACATGGCACATGGTTCATTTCCCAAAGTGACCGGATTAGGCAAAAAAAGCTTTATTGGTAGAGAACATTCGAAGTATAAAGAGTAGTCTCGTCCAAATTAATGACAATAATGACAAGATGTGTAGGACCAACGTATGCTGACAAAACGAAACGGAAGAATGGAAGAGAGATTGGAAGAATATTATGCAAACGGGCCAAGCCAAACAACGAAGTAAATCATAACTCCTGTTTTAGCAAGCAGGGCTATCTACACCCTGTGGCATTCCTGAAATGCAAACATTGCAAGATATCTTAGTTACAAGCTACACCTTGAAAGTTCACCCTCCAGATGTGCGTGGATCTCTGTTGTTTCGAGGTAAACATTTAAAAGACGGATAATACTTTCACCTCCATCTTTCATCAAGATGAATATTTCCATACCATTACCAGATTCATGGGATACGGTTATTATTGTGAGAAATGTGACTATGGCTATAACAATCGTGATTAACACAAGCATTGTGGATCGCAATGTCAGGGATGTTTGGCCTCTAAACTCTGTCTTGACCAAGGACAAGAACGAGTGCATTACCCAGCATGTCAAAGAACATTTGCCAGCCTTACCTGTCACCAACCACACCTGAAGACGCAAGGTTTACAGCGGAAAAGTGCATGTCAACTTGTGAGATTGTGTCTTACTTGTGGACAAGGCATACGCACCAATAGTACCAAGACTCACGCATCTTCAGGAAAAGAACGATGGCACATTTATGACCAAATAGTGGACTTGGAATACGAATGCTACTTTCAAATATACCAAGCCCTACAGGAAGAGGAAGAAGGTTACCACAAAAAGAAAGTGAATTTCATCGTTTTCGATTTCGAATGCATGCAAGAGATAGCTATTCACATTCTTAATTTCTAAGTGCCTGATCGAGCGTGCGAAAAGTGCATCAACGAACCGATGTCTTGTCATTGTCCTCACTGTAGCAATATTTCTAGAGAACGTGAAAAATATCGTTCAGGAACCGAACAGACTGGCTAATTTCGCCCAATGGATCTTAGGCCCTTCGACGAAACGTGGAGTCAAGAGGACATCGAACATTACGGGGATTGCCATCGCTATGTCACGGTGGTGCTCATAAATTCTTGGGATACGATGGACATGTTCTTCTCAAATTCAGTACGGAACAAAGTACCGAATGTTCAAAAGTGACTTCGAACGAAGCCAAAGTCATTTCTATGCAAGTGGAACAAGTGCAGTAAAAAGATTCGATGAGTTTCTTTGCCATGCCTTTGAGTTGATTGCCTACAACATCTGGAATTACAGAAATGGCCAAATGTTATTTTCCCCACTTTTTCAAAACCAAAGCCGATCAACATGCCGTTTTACCCCAATTACCTAATGCTCACTACTGTTACATATATGTAATTTAATTACTTGTGCGTTAGCTTTAAATATTTTATTTTGCTTTATTTCATTACATGTAATTGCAATGATAACTTTATTCACTGGATTTGACATTTTTCCAGAAAATTCAGTTCAGTTTGTTTTGACCTGATACACAGTCAGTAGTTTGAAACTTTCTATCTTTAGCTGACCTATATTCAGAGTCAGTTTCAGCTTTTGTAGTTAAGAACTTCTTTTTGTTTTGTTTATTACTGAACATTATAGTAAGAATCGTTCAATAGAATCGAATTCGTCCATGGCGGACGCGATACCTGGCATATAATTTTACTACGTTGCTTGAAAGGAAGTGGTGATTTAGAATTGGGATTCAATTAGAGTTTATACTAACGTTTTATAGGGACTTAGTTCAGTCGTAATTCATAGCTTTGGGTGCAAAGGTATTTTTGTTGTTGCCAGGTTGATTTGAATATTTTCTATTTTTCGGAATTAATAATTTATTTACACTGGATAATACTTGTGTTCATTCGATTTCTTGGGCAAGACATTTACTCAAAATTATTGGGAATTCTAAAGCCGGCATATTATTCTTGAAGATTCAACAAGGAACTGTTGACTACAGCACAAAACTGGTCATATAAGACGTCGTCGCCTTCCATCTCAGAACTTCATCGGGATTATAACTGATTCACATTGAACATTTAAGTGATAGGCCTTACATTTTTAATTATAAGATTAATGTTTCAATTAGATTCACAAACCGGAAGTTCTTTTTATCATGATTGTATCTTATTTTCTAGGAAATAAATTATTTTGTTAAATTTTACAAAGTTTGTTGGCTTTGCCCTTTTCTTTGTTACTTTGTAAGAGTCTATACATGTAACACTACTATAACCCCGATAACATGCGCACCGAACAATGAAAAGCTTTCTACGCTTCGTATCAAACTCATGCTTCGGACTCTTTCGATTTGAAGGAAGATATCATTAAATATGGACATGGACATTTCACAGAGATACTGTGAAATATTTTGAGAATTGTTCATGGAGCACGGAGAAATCGATACTTTGAAAAAAGTCTGCACCATTGCCAAAGCGTGTTCCTTAGTATGTCGCAAATGATTCATGCCCGAGAAGACCCAGGCAGACATCCATTCTCAATTAACAAATTGTGTCAAACACCATTGCTTGGTTAAATCCCTAATCTGTCTTCATTACTTGTGTTACAAGGAAGAGATATGGATCCAACACGTACGAGATGGAGGAAGTGAAAAGACCATCGGAACGTATTCGGTGGATGGCAAGGACATAGAAAACCCTAAGATCGTGTACCAGTTTAACGGTTGATTATTTCGCGGATGTTCCATCTACTACCCTCAACGGTACACCCAAAATAAGTTTTTTGCAACGTACCATGGAAGACGTGTACGATGCCACTTGTCAGTGACGCATAAAGTTAGAAGAGCAAGGACACCAAATCGTGGAAATGCGGGGACACGAGTGCCATCACCGCTTGAAAAACTGATCCGGATTTTAAACGTATTGTGGAAAGTTGCAAGTTGGTGGACCCACTAAGCCCCAGGGACAGTTGCTATGGAGGACGGATATATCCACCTGTTTGCTGTACCACTCCAACGAGGGAAAAGGAGAATAAATCAAATACTTGGACGTGCGTTCGCTGTATCCTTCCATGTGCAAATATTGTCACCTTTTCTGCAGGACACTCGCAATTGATGACAAAACACACTGAGTTTGACAACAGTCGACAATAATAATGATTGATTAAATGTAAAGTCGCGTGTACTTGTACCATCCACTTTTACCTCACCATTCCAAAGGAAAATTGATGTTTACCTTGTGCCTTATTTGTGCCGAAACGTGCAACCAATACCAAACTTTTCAGCACACCAAGGAAAGACGCGCATTGACAGGAAGTTGGTTGGGTCAGCGTGAAACTGTTCAAAACTCTGGTCCTGGGATACCACTTGTTTCAAGTGTACGAAATTTACCACTTTTTCAAGAAGAACAGTACCACAAGGACGACAAGACATGGAAAGGAATTTGATGCCTTTTTGAGAGTGAAACAAGAAGCCAGTGGCTATCCTTCCTGGTGTCACACTCTCGCAGACCAAAAGAAATTCAAAGAGAAATACGTTGAGTATGAAGCCATCTTTTTAGACCAAATCGAGAAGAACGAAGGGCGATGATCGTTTGCTAATGTGATTTTGAATTGTTTGTGATGAAAATGGCTCGACGACCGTGTTTACTCTTGACCGAGCATGTATTTGATAGAACCTTACAGCTACTATTAGATGATTCTCGACAAAATCATATGCAAGAAACACGTGGACGTCCTTCTTGGATACTTCATCCTCATCAGTTACAAAGATTTGGACTTTATACAAGCTGACGTGTTTGGAATGTCATGATTGTTGCCTAGGTGACAGCCCATGTTTGTTTAAAATTGTACGAAAATTCTGAACTGTTAGGAGATAGTGTGCTCGAGTTTGACACGGACAGCTGTATCTACATCGATCGTCTGGGTCAGCGGCACCCTAACATTGAAGGAGACCGTTTAATAGCCTAGCCGCACAAGTCCCCGGTCGATAAGATTCTAGATTTTGCTAGTGGCACTCCGAAAAATTACGGCTGCGAACACCAGGATTCACAAGAAGTGCACACGGAGTGCAAAGTGAAAGGATTAACTCTAAAGTATAGCACGAGTCAAGCGGTGAACATTAGGCTATTTAAAGAAGCCACACAGTCTTGAGAGGATTAATATTTTAAAGTGACCACCTACGAGCCTTACAAGATTGTTCGCTTAACCACACACGAAATCGTTAGTCGACCTTTGGATAAACTATTAAATCATGTACCACAAGCGAGTCCGAATTCCCAGCCACTTCACCGTATTAACAGGCACGTCGATATCGATCAGCATATAAAACAGAAAACGTCCAAGACCGTCAGTTCATTGCGACTATAATTGCCAAGCGAGAAAGATTATTCCTAACAAATAGACGCAGTTCAAGTTTGGTGACTGAAGCGGAGTGCGATGCTGTGCCTTGCATTTTGCAGGGATACTGTACGATGTGACCTCAGTGATTCAGCACATCATCATGGGAACTTCGCAATGATTATTACAATAACTTCCATGGAAAGTGATGCTACGCATGTCAAACCTGACGGATGCGAAAGCAATGATACTCGTAATCGTGGACTCTTTACTGGTTTTCATTGTCATGCTTAGTGTGAAACCATTCGATTACTACCTTACGGATATCATCCATGCCTGAACAAACTACTTCGTCTTTCACCGTACCCTCATAGAAACGAACTCGTGAAAGAAGAATATTCGTTCCATGTGCGGTGGTCTGAATACTGCGACTTTGAAAGTCGTTTCCAAACCTTCATAAGAAAGTAGCCTAAATATCTTGGAAGAATTTGCCAGATTTAACTACTTTGATTTATCTACTTGTGGCACATGGAACTAATATTCTTCTTTCACGTGAAATCCGAAGTAGTTTGTTCAGGCATGGATATATCCGTAGGGTGGTAGTCAAGTGCTTCAGTTGCGGTGTGTCACTTTAGTAGGAGCAGAAAGATTCAGATTACCTAGAACATGCTCTATAGACTCCGCTCTGTCACTACCTACCTTTAGTGGGAAACCTCAGTAGTTTCTTCATGAATATTTTACAAAACAACACTCGTGGTTTGCCTGTGAAGTTGAGATAACGAATTTACCGAGATTATGTCAAACTGTAAGTCAAACGCGAATAACAATTGCATTCGTTACGTCACCAATGGTTTAAAGTCTGGTATCTGAATGCTATAATTTGACTGGCTCATTTGAAAGCGTGTGAATGTTCAGACATTGACCAACTGATCAAGGGTCAGAAGACTTTGGTTGCTACTGATTCTACTTAAATGTCCATACTGCAACGGAATGCAGAGGAAGACGTAGACAATTACGAAAAGTCATTTACCCTAACAAACTTTGTCTATTGAGGATAATTCTAAACGGTTTGTAGTATGCAAGCTAGTGACTAAATAATTGTGATACATCGACGGAGTTCAAGGCGTTTTGTAGAAAATATACAGTTTTTACCTCCGACAAGAGATGGTATAAAAACTTCCTACCATGCCACAATCTTTATCATGAGTGATGAAACAATTGTCGTGGAAGGAAACGAAATCTATGACAGTATTCAGACTGTGGCAGATTGCCAACGCTTTTTACGAGATCTGTATCCAATGAGATTGGGGCGTCTAGTAGTGTGTGTATTAGTAAGTTCCTTTCTGGGATTTCGTTTTCCAGCCGATTCCTTGTGGGCTTTGTACAATCTATACTGTGAAATAACCACCAAAACATGATGGTTTTATCTTTTTAGTATATACAAGAAAACCATTCTGTTAAAAGCCTTGCGCTTTCAGCTCGATACTTGTCGACCTTTGAGTAAAAAATGTTTCGTCAACTTTTAGGCACTGAAATGTTTACGAAGATGTGTGTTTAGCTTGTGACTTATACCCTCCTGGCAACACATTCGTAACTTGAAAAGTTTTCGTTTCGAGGCTTGGACAAAGAAGTGACAAACTATGCCAAAGATTTGTGTGCTAATAACTTACAACGTTCAGTGAGGAAAGTAACTTTTAATCCTGTATTAACCGGAGTGCAAGAGGAAATCGACACCGAGTAAAACCATTCCATTCAGGACAGGATCATCATCGGCATGGATTCCTCCAAACGCCATTGACTCCTGTGTGACTTTGCCAAGTGTAGAGACTCTAAGAAGATTACCTAATTTCCTTTAGACCCCACACCTTCGTCACGAAATGTTGTAAAGGACTTGTTTATATTCCACTTTGGCCGTTTTGATGTCTATTTTATCGATGTACTTTTTAATTTGTCTTTTAGGTATTTTTGTCTGTCGTGTTCAACGTGAAAATATTTTCAAATAAAAGTGTCCTGAAAAAAATTATAAAAAAGTCTTGTCTTGTTTGTGTTGGTTTGAAAAGTGAAATCCCTTCACTGTGGCTACCTTTGTTGTCGCTTCTATCTCTTCCTCCACTTTCAAATCATCAACGAAAAGTTAGATCGCGCTAGTCGAAAGGCCTTGTATTATCGCCATCCCTTTCAAACGTTAATTGCTGTACCCAGCGGTTCAGGCAAAACCAAATTTGTCAAACGTTTCATCGAACATAAAAATCATTTGGTCAATCATACACCTCAACGTATCGTACTAAGATTGACAGTCGCCGTATATCCTCCTGCGAAAAGGTCAAGGCGATTCCATCGTATTTGTATAAAGCATTCCTAGCGAAAACAACCGGATCGTGTCTGACCCCAGTAAAACTGATCTAGTCATCTTGGACGACATGTTAGGAGAAGACGAAGAAAAATTTAACTGGGTTACTCGCAAATGGTATCATCATGAAACCAGTGTCGTTTGCATCACCCAAAATTGGTTTCAAAAAAGTAAAGCCAATCGCACCATCAGCCTCAATTATCATCTCGTGGTCTTGGTGATAAGTACTAGAGGTAAATCGCAAGTGCAAGTGTTATCCATACGGTTAGGAACTCTTCGGATGACTCATGTGTACGAAGATGTCACTCAAACCCCTCGCGCTTACTTACCTGTGGACTCAAAACCTACTTCCTCCGATGTGTTGCAATTTCGAACCCATCCGTTTAGCCATAGGTGACAAGACAAAGATCCAGTCGTTTATACGTTCCCGTCGACTTAAAAAACATTATAACCTCGGAACTTTTGGTATCTTTTACACTTCGTCAACATGGTGTCCTTTCACTCTCATCTTCCCGTCTAATTGATTCGTGGCCTGTACGGTATCAGTCGCGAAACAATCCACAAGTGTCTTAGAAACGAGTTTCTTAGAGAAGTCTTAGGATTGTTTACAGTGATAGCAAGTTAATTACTGCAGGCATCATTCAAATCCCACATCAAACCAAACGTTTGTTTTGAGAGAAATAAAGTAGCCTTGATGCGATTATCAGATCCCGCATAGACACTCAAACCGAAAAGCAAATCATTTCGAAACCTATAGCTAGTGGTGTTATTATTCGCTCCCTCCTAAGATGGAATCCCAACACGCCTATAGTTATCCCCAAGAAAACGTCACTCTCCCACCCAAACGTGCCCAGAAGAAACATAGGAGACCCAGTAAATTAAAGTCCCCATTAAAGACACCAGAAAACAGCGTCTTCCTGCAAGAGAGGCACTGCGGCCAGGAAGTAATCTTACATCCCCAAGCCACTAATTGCAGCTACGGTGACCGCGTCTCCAGTAGCCTCAGGTTCTTCCACGTTTATGTTTGTTTCTAATGCCAGCCAAACCCAAATTGACACGCATCTTTCCTAATTTGATGAAAACAAATGGAAACTCGTGCGTCCAGGAACTTCCCTTCCAGCCGAACCACCATGTGCTAACAAAATACCCTCCCCAAAATCAAAGTTCATGAGAGATCGGGTATGTTAGAGTTTACTGGATAAATCACGTCCACCACGACGACGACCACCACTATCACCTAAAGAGACGCAGCCCCACGGATGCACAAGGAAGACGAACCAAAAAAGAACAAAACGTTTTCCAAACACCAGCAACGGCTCCCAGTAAGAATATAGCGTCCTTGTCGATCCTTTCCCTTGAAGAGATGATATCCATTACTCCTTCGACATAAGTAAAATAGAAAGTAGGGAAGCCAGAAGTGAAAAAAGGAAAACAAGACAAAATTTATCCCACTATCACAGTCACCCTCGACTTCTACACCCGTATCAGTTCTGACACGTAAAGCTGTTTCCAAACTACAGCCTCACCCGTTCCACAGAATAATTATTGAAGAGTAGGTAATTTAATACAAAATGTCTTGATGGAGAATTTGCTTTACAGCCCAAAATGTGGAATAAGAAGGAGTTCAAAAATTGTATCGAGCTGCCAAAATCCGACTGAAAAGTGTCCGTTTTCCTCAAGTGCAACGATGGCCATGTATACCTTACACAAACCCATTATATGAAACTTTTCCAGAAATCGCGCCATTGGAATGTACCGGTCATCAATGGTAAGCCGATTTAGCCTTGTCTCTCATTTTGGCCACTTACAACCATGTCTACAAATATTTGTTTTGTGTCGTTGACGTCTTTAAGAGATTTGCTAGGGTCATGACACTGAATTCCAGTCGAGCACTGGGTTAGTGCGGGTCCTCCAACTGGTGTTGAAACAAAGCGGTCGTCATCCTCTTAGATGGCAAACTGACAAAGGCACCGAATTTCTGAACCATGCTTTCCAGGAAAATTAGAAAAACGAGATATTCAATTTGTAACCACCGAGATTCCCGAAACCAACGCCAATGTATGGAACGTTTACAATGCAACTTGGACGAACACATATCGAAATATTTTTATGTATCAACACACTCTCAAGTCCATCTACGTCTTACGACACCTTGTCAAAGAGTAAAACCGATCTCAGCATCAGAGCATCGGATATGTCTCCCGACCAGGAAGTGATTACCGAAAATTAAGTGACCATATTTTGGCGACTGTTTGGTACGTTCCCACTGTGCCTGTTTCCAAGAAAGGTAAAGAGTTGACGAGGGGAGACTGGCTGCACATTGGTAAAATCAAACGCACTTTCGACAAAGCTTTCTTAACAACTAATCCACCGAATTGTTTCGTGTCACTGGATGAGTGCGTGGCCGTCATCTTACCGTCTATAAATTGGAAGACATGAATGAAAAAGTGTAATAAGGAAAGTTCTACTTGCCCGAGTTGCAACGTGTGACCAAAACGAAGACTATGGATACGATATCGGAAGCATTCTCAAACGAAGAACCCGAAAAGTGATAAAATGACCTGTCAAAGAAGTCAAAGTATATTGAAAACGATATCCTCAGCATTTTGATTATTCAATCGACGCTTCGCAAGTCAGCGACTATGAAACGAAGTGACCATCATGATCTTCAACACTGCCTCAGCCACCAGTGACCACTTCTCCGAGTTCTTTTCTGCAAGATCAACTAAAGCAACCCTTTTGGGTGTGGTGCAAAGAACGTATGCCTAAAACTCCAATCGTATCTTTCTGCCAAATCTTTGTGATGTATTGTATTGTGTCATCGGTGCTGTCATTACCCATTTGAGTTTGCAACATGGAGACAATCAATTGTGGTCCATTTTACTAAACACTTGCATCGGATACCTTCTTCCCAATCCTTCTCTGAAATATTCTAATGGTAACAAAGGGAGTCTTGCGACCAACGTCAGACACCCTCTCAACAGTCACAATAACAACAAGAATCATATTTTAGACCATTTTCCGACCTCTAGTGATCCATAGGATAACATAGCTCTGGAATTATGAATAACCAATTTTACTTAACTTTGCACGGTGACAGTCCCATGGTTGTGTTTCTCCACTATAATACTTTGTGTTGTTTCATGGCTAAATTACCTACGACCATCCAAATGGATCACGAAGCCTAATCGGAAGTGGCTTTGGTCGAAATCATTTACATCAAAGAAATAATAAAGATCACTGAAAATCAAAACACTTTTTCTGGTCGAAGTTCCGAACGACCAAGTGCAACAATACTTGAGTGAAAACGAAACTGTAGATGCTTCTATTAAACGACAAGTGTCCCGCCTCCACAAATCTCCACGGTACCTGTAAATGTTGAAAATTCTTGTTGGTTGTTATTTTAGCGGTCAACATCTGGTGTACACGATTGCTTCCAAATTCAATGCGCTGTTTAGCAAAGCCTTGGAAAAAACCAAACGAAGTGTCACCATCGAGTGACCATTAAGTGGCTCGTCGCTGACTGATGAAATGTTTAGAAACCAAAACTTTGTCCATTACATTTAGTCCTGAATTGTATGTCATTTTGGGTGGAGACCTCAAGATGATCAAGGGATCAATCATACCAGTCATCACAAGCAACTTTTTTGTTACCAAACCAATTGAACCAAACATTAAATTTGATCTTTGTGTAGTCGGCTGCGGTAGAGTTCAAAGTTGCGGGAAACATATTCGTACCGTTCTTGTAAATCATTTCTTTCAAAGCGGATTCTGCTGCGACTAATGACGAGGAAGGTGGAAACACCAGTCACGTTCACCACGAATTTGTACATCGTCAAGAAGTCGTACTTCGACAGTGTCAACATTGCTTCAAGAAAGAACTGGGATAAATATTCCATTCTCCAAATAAAAAGTCACAGTGAAACTCCATTTATGAGAATTCTCTAACGAAGTCATGTATCCTGTGTACCAATGAGTCACTCGACAGCAAGGACATGGTTTGGGAGATATGCTGAAATCAGCGCTTCGTTCGGTGGCCACCTTTTCAAACCGACGATTACTTGAGGAATGCACCCACTGAAAGATTGCAGATTGGACACTTGACAAAGAATTTTTTCAAAATGGCATAATCGACAAAGAAAATCCCAAAGAAGTTTCCTTGTTTCCTTGAGAGCAGGCAAAAAGTAATCCTTCAAACTGACGAAGTTTTTTTGGGCCAACGAGAAACTATTATAGATGTCCTGGGCGCTGCTTAGTCATGTATTCCTTCATCTCCTACAAAATAGCAAGGACAAGATATAAAGAGACGACGAAGATATCCCTCCAGATGACTTCACACTCACAGCTAGAAAGATCATCAAAAGAAGAACCGTCCGAGAATTAGTTTTGATTATTGAATAACAGAGAGAAAAAAATGATGCACCTAGAGTCTTGCGAATGTTCGAAGTCGGAACTGGATCTGTTTGCCATGCCACCCACTATTATGACGATGCAATAATTCCAATTGGAAGAATTTCATCCCATACTCTCTTTGACGACCTCAGCACCCATCTTATTCGAAATCAAAGGACAGCCTGAAGATTACATCGATCTGTAACTGAAAGTCCAAGTGATCGAAACGGTCGACAGCGTTTCAGGTCAACCCTTTTCAACACTGTTCCGCCCAACTGAGGGTCAGCCACTTACAACATTCTTGCAATTTGTTTCCCCAGTGTCCAGTGCCGTAACGTCACCACTGTTTAATTCCTATCGACATTAGACAGTCCCAGTCCCTTATCGCTATACATTGTTTTAAACTCCCATGGACCATAGACAGTCCTACCCATGTTAATGTCCTCTAGACCCCATTGAACAAACTCACCGTTTTAACATTAATGTTCCATAGACCCTATATCGTCCCCATGCACTGTTGACGTTGCATATCTTGCAAATTCTCTCATTCAACACAGATTGAAGGGAAGACCATTAAAGATCTGATGGAAATTGTCCGAAATGTGTTTGCTGCCCGAGGTAGAATGTTTTCCGTTTAGAGATTAGGTTGCAAATAATAATGGAAATTTGTGCAATGATCTATTGTTCATTCTGGAACTTTAAGCCCTTCTCATGTTTGAGCAAGGGGTTAAAGAGGAGAAAAAAATCTGTCTTCATCATTCTGAAGTATGAGCTTCGTGCTTTCAAACTGTCGTCACACTTAAGAATCTGAAGCAAGTATTGGCTTAAGGGAATATGGGTGTCACGCCAGTTTTGATTTTAACGTAATATATCCTGTTTCACGAGCTCTGAATTTAATGGATCCATATATTCATCCATGTTGGAGTACTTGTCTACAGTCAATTGTGATCATATCTCGGCCAATGTTTTTCCGGTAAATTAAAAGTTTTTCTTCTCCAGCTCAATGTCAATTGTCTTGCATCGATCATTTAAATGGCCGCCATAGTTTTCATCAGGTAATATTGATCCACTCAATTTCCTGCTCAGTGGCGTCATCCTTCTCTCTACTCTATTAAAATCTCATCGTCGCGGATCATTTGTTGCAACGAAGACAGTCAAGATCATATTTCAAGAAAGAGTAGATAGCAACCTTTATGGAGTTTTTATACCGTTAGTTTTCATCCAGCCTACCATCAACAGTAAATACGAGAATCGGCTTGACCAATTTATCAATACCAGTACTGGTTATGCTATCGAGCTCTGTCAGACACAGCAACATTTTAAAGTCAAATCTATGGCTAAGTGTTGTTGTAAGAAGATAACCGGGTTGGGTTCGGATTAATAACTGAAAGCTTTTGATGGTGACAAAAATACAATGTTTATTGATGAAAGACTCAATAAAAAAGAATTATGATTAATACGTGCGTATATATCATCCAATTATTGGACAACTTAACACAATCCGCACGATTCTAATAATGTAACATAAATGTGAATATAAGTAAATGACCTTCCATAGCACAAAGACAAAGGTTTATGATTCATATTATTTTCACACGACGAAAAGAATGACGTGTTTTACTCAAACTGAAAAAATTATGTACTTTTCTCAAATAGTAAAATGATGTAAAACTGGGACATATATATCTTGACTGTCTCAAAACACTTGGTATAACAACCCCCAAATTAGCCCATCGCTGAAAGAATACATGTATGGAGTTACCCAAAACCTTCCGTCACTAGAATACTTGGCTACCAGTCACACTTGATCAATCATACAATTAGTGCCCAGCAATCGGTCGACAATGTCCTATCACCTGCTACTCAGTCAATCTACTGTTCAATCAGCTGTATGGCTGCTATGGTCAGCTCTACAGCTTCTATCCCATCAACACAGATCATTAAGGTTAGCTCTACAGCTGCTGTCCAGTCAACTCTAATCTCTGTGGTCAGCTCTACAGTTACTATTACCAGCTTTATTGTGAGCTTAAATGCTTCTCCTCCGTCAACTCTGCTGATAACCAAATCTAACATCGTGTACTATGAAGGGCACGGGCATAAAAGATATTACGTAATTATATTATATACGGTAAGCTATAAAAATTGCATTATCGGTAAAACATTACAAAGCAATAAACTGGTTCAGAAGTGAACCTATCCGTGTCAGATACGAATCCTATGGTACTAAACGTTTCTTAATAAAATGCAACTTTGTTGCTAATACATATTTCCTGTTCAGTCACATTGAAGAATAGAAAATATTTGCATTGTAATACGCAATCTGGAGTTACATAGACAATACACAAAAATCAGCGTGGTAGTACAATAGTTATAAACTATAATATATATAAGAAATTATTATATAGCTCGTATACCTCTATAGCTGGAGATCTGCATGTCCTTAAGTAGACAGCTCACTAACCAGACGTTTCCAAAATGTAATGTTGTCGTCTACGTTGATGTATTTATACACAGACGATGTAGCTCTACATCGTCTGTGCGCTTGATGAATATCGGTTTTTCCCATCGAGACCACTTCGCACATGTGACATATTATGAATCGAACTCTGTTTCGTAATATTGTACAATATACATAAATCACCATCGGGGGCATAGCTGTACAAAAAATCCCCCGAAACTCGAGTACATGTTTTTAATAAATAACAAAGTTATTTATACGATTATGTGACAGCTATTATTGCGTTGTATTTTCCAAATCGGATAGCTATAAACGTTGTGTCAGAAAAGCCAACAGCGTCTGTTTCCAAGACCGTTGCGATGGATCTCAATCCCGGAATACACTGATAGTATAATCTTGTGCTGGGCTGCAACTTCCCAGTCATGATCAGGAAGGCTTATGTTATACTCAACGTTCATTAGTAGTGGACTGTTTATTGTCAGCTACCAGACCAAGTGATACGCGACGTTTATCGTCCTGGATATTAAAACAAACCTCATCCGGTCCAAGCATTGGAGGCAGTGTTTCAAAATTGATTATTGTAGCCGCGTAAAACTGTATGTTTAGTGCGATAATCATTTTGCGCTGTAATTAACTCTACTGTGACAGTAGTTGCATGACGCAAACCTTCTGACGACGAACTACGCTTTGAATGTAGACGAAGGTATAATCCACTTTCACTTGTATTGAAGCCATCTTTTAAAATGCTCTGTTAATTGATCTAAAGTTTGATACTTCTGTAGACTTCGAACTGTCTTGTTTCACGAGAAGCTGAACCATGCATTGCGATACCCAGTATAGTTTGCAAAAGCAATAATTGTTCCTCTTCGATTTGTGTTGACCACATCTGGCCCTGACATTCAGTTTTGTGCGCAGTTCGGGATTATCTTCTAATAAAGCATTCAGTTTTGATTTTGTTTTCAAATCCCTTGCTTTCTGGGATCTTAATTGATCATCGATCTTCTTCCTTAGTTTATTTTCCTATCCGGTTTTATTTTTATCTTTTTACTCCAAGTTACTTCGTCTGAAAGTATTCCTTTTACTGCCGATTATAGAAACCAACGAGGACGGAATTTATTACATCAATTTGGGACTTCAAATGTAATTGACCAGAAGCATATCTCACATTACCCAATTGGCTTGTTGAAGGCAATGTTTCAGAAGTAATGATATTCAAAACATCAGCTGGTTGTTCGTTGAACTCCAAATTATCCTGAGTAGAAATATTTTTTGAAACTGACGGTGCTTGTTTTATTTAAAAGTTAAGAAGTGATCCTTTTCTCGTAACGGAGAGCGCCTTGAGCTATTCCATCCTATGGTTAACTGCAAACATGTGTCATTCTTGATGATATGCCACTTTACAGTAAGTTCATCTAGGCACATATTTTTGGTTTTTGTGGGATATGCTAGCACATAAGCGTTAAATAAAGACTGATATAATTTATTTCTTTCCATTGCTATAGGCTGCTGAAAAGTCATGAAAATTAAAACTAATGTAACACTGGACACCTAATGGTTTCAATTGCGTAAATGCTACTAGTGCTGTATGCTGACTCAGTCCTCAAAGTTCTTCTCTACCTTCTTCGTGTCTTTTTTAGACTGCATTTTATGACATCAAGCTTCAACGGCAATTTGTACTAGTAGGACCGTTTATAACCTAGCACTTCAGTGGTGTTCACAAAATGTTTTCAATAATAAGAAAGAAAAAAGCTAACATTTGATATATTTATTCCCTTTAATATGCAGCGTCCCAGCGCGATACAGGGCACAGCCTTGGCGCTATGCATCTAAGTGTATTTGTAGCTTTTCACATAAAAATATTAAAAGATTAAACGTTCACTGCGGACAGAAAATCGTCTTTAACTCGATAAACTCGTGTGTCTTTGATCTCGTCGGACTGTTGTCAGGATGGTAACTTGTTAGCCTATTGTTTTACTTTTCTAAAATCTAAGACTAATCACCAGTAGACCTGCAGTTTATTTAGTCTACATTTTGCTATTAAAGTGTATAATATATTAAATATTATTATATTAAATAAGAAATTGCATAATTTTAAAAAGCAACAGTTTAAACCAGTTAAAGGTTCTAACAATTACCCAATATTTCATCTGAGATAACAATATTAATAGGGTTATTATCAATTGTGGATAAAAATGGACTGAGGATGCAGCTCATAAAACAATTTTTGTTCTGACATTATTTTTAAAGAATCGTTCCAGCCTCATATATAATGTAACGAGACATTTTCCAAACACCTTCCCTCGTCACATAATTGGACAGGCCCTTAACCCCACTGCGTGACGTCATATGTGAACGATCCCTTGGTAGTTGTGAAACATATAAAACTACCAGAACCGTTTACTACAAGTATAAGTCTTTAGAAGCAAATGAAACTAACAGCTTGTACTGAACACATTGTATCAGAATATTTCCAACACAATCACATGTTCTACGTTCTTAACACTACATTCTGAATTGCTGACATTCATGTCCTAGCTGAGAGGTTTCCAAACTTTTTCGATCCACCCCTCCTTCTTTTGTTATCCTCAGCGCCTCGTACCTTACCCAATCAGAAGCAGTATTCGGCATTAGCGTTCCCCAACCCCCTTTGGAAATCCCACCGCCAGCAAGGAGGCGGTACCACCCACTTTGGGAACCACCGTCATAGCTCAATGCAAATTCTAGAAAGGCTGTGCATATTTAAATTCCAACCGAAATCACTTTCCATACCTAATATCTCTATTTCTAAAGGTGCAGCATGAGTTCTGTTCCCTGTAACACCTTAGAGCAAGGTAAGGAAGTTGATGCGTTACTCCAAGATTACTAAAGCGGCTTGATGGAAAGACCTGACAATATGGATTTGGAGGACCTCAGTGTGAACCTCAATGATAAAAAGCCCTTAAAATATAAACCGTATCCATTCCCACACGAAAATCGGAAACTGTGGCCAAAGAAATTGAATCTAAGTTCGCCTTGGAAGTCATCGAACCAGCTGAATCAGTGTGTAGCTCTCCTGTGGTTTTGATGTAGACACAGAACGTTACTGAGAGAGAGAGAGAGAGAGAGAGAGAGAGAGAGAGAGAGAGAGAGAGAGAGAGAGAGAGAGAGAGAGAGAGAGAGAGAGCATTTGTCATACTTAATAATAATAATAATAATAATACTAATAATAATAATAATAATAATAATAATAATAATAATAATAATAATAATAATAATAATAATAATAATAATAATAATACATTTTAGAACATTATGATATGATTAAGAAAAAGCACAAAAAAACAACATTAAATATATCACAGTATGTGTACCACGCAACCGAGGAATTTGCTGGTTTGCAACATTGTGTCATTGATAAACACTGTTGATAAATCCCAAGGTCAGTGCATACATATCCTTACGACGAACCATATTCTTGTAGGTTACTTGTTGTGATTTATATTTCAAGGTTTTGATCCAGCCCAAATTCATCTTCTCTCTGATTCCACATTTCTGCGCATTTTTTCCGTTATGCTTTTGATGGGAGGGGAGAAAAGAACGCAGAAATGATAATGATGAAAATGTGTACCATATTTAATTAATTTAGAAAACGGCGATTATTGATACTTTTATCATTATTTTTAATACGTCACTAGTGACTAACTTGTAGAAATTGATCATTGATTTAAAATCGAATCAACTGCAGACGCTAGCGAGAATGTGTATATATGTGTATTATTCTGCCATGGGCGGATCACAACTTGATATACCAATAGTATATAATATTGTTATATCAATTGCTTTATACCAACATTATTTTGTAAGTGATATATATATATATATATATATATATATATATATATATATATATATATATATATATATATATATATATATATTAAATCTCTAGATCCAGTCTTCACAGCTTAGACAATCTTTGGCATCTAATGCTACCGTAGTTTGAATAACATTGCTCACGTGACAAATACGGGTGGTTCTTGACATAATTCTAACGTGTGTGCACATGCTTTCACAAGTTAGAGAAGGTCTATCCTGCAAACGACAGAACAGAAATAAAGAGAATTCCTTGCCGATAGCGTCACAAAAACCAGTGAGAACGCAGGCATATAATTATTATTGAAGGAAACGTTCGTTTATTGCTGATATTCTAACTTAGGCTGATGACAAGTAGTGCGCACAACCTTGTTCTCAAGTTAAAGATAAACAAGTATTTAAAGGTTGTCACTTTTGAACGCATTCGAACTTATTAAATGGATTGCTACTGTTACCATAACTACTCCATGCTGCTGCAATTATATTATTACTACTACTACTACTACCACTACTACTACTACTACTACTACTACTACTACTACTACTAATAATAAGAAGAAGAAGAAGAAGAAGAAGAAGAAGAAGAGGAAGAAGAAATGGTGTGAGATGAAGATGAGGACAAAACAACGATATTTGTTTCTTTTATGAGTAAAGCATTGTTCAGACTATGAATTGATGAAAGAAAACAAGAGCCAAAACTTTGCAGTCAGCAAATTTTCAATAAGAAAGCAAAAAAAAAAATCCACAACCTAGTATTCTAAGGATTAGTTTCTAGCAAAATTCACTTTTCTATTAAGAATGGAAATGTAAGGCATGTTCAAATTCTTCAAAATGCATTGACTTTTACATTCAGTTTAGCCTTATTTAGATTTTTTTTACTGTTACAGCCTATAAGCAAGCAGGTCATTACTCATCATTCAGGAGTAGTATAGAAAAGAAAGTTTTGGTACGTATCATATTTACAAGATTAAAGAGCACGTTCACCGCAAATTCTGAAAAACGCAGACTTTGATCGTTTTCATCGTGTTATGCTAGTGTTGACATCATCCCTTTTAAGGAAATGATTTTTTTTTCCTTGAATAATCATGTTATGGAAATAGATTGTTATAGATCTTATACTAATGACCCAGGTGTGACCAGCACTCTCCTTCACTCATGCTATCATTTAAAGTTTATATATTTGTTTAGATAAAACTGATGGCAGACTATGATGTCTATATCTCTGTTTACACGAAAGATCACCTAGACTGCGGACAATATCTTATATAATATTTTTCTACAAATATGATAGGAGATGGTCATCCTCCTCCTCCTCCTCCACCTCCTCCTCCTCCTCATCATCATCATCATCATCATCATCATCCTCATCATCATCTGGAAGACCGTTGGGGCACCTCGCGAGACCAAAAAACTAGCTTCGATTTTCCGTCTTTCTCAGTGAACATGATGGCTGGTGCATAAGAGTTACCACCCCTACCACCATTCTAATTTTAGATAATCAATTGCTTACGTTCCAGTTTAAGTGACAATAATTTTCTTTCTGCCTGCATTCTAAATCTAACAACAAAAATATGCAAATTTCGGTAACCTCAAACGTAGTACCTACAATAGTACCTATTTGTATAGAATATTTTTTCACAATGCTGTGGAGTTCAGGTTGCAGTCTACCTGGATTTTGAAATACATGTGAGAGTATCTCCAAGGAGGTGGCAGAACCATGGAAGGTTATTGGAAGACAATAACTTATATAACTCTGAAATACGTATTTGAAAGCCCTTCACACAAGCTACTGGCTGCAGTACACTAGCTATTTCAAATGTTCTATTTCTGCTTATGCTACCATATATCTTACACTAAATTAAATAGATGATATAGTATATCATATCTCCATTATGTAATTGTCGCCTTCTACTTACCAGCTCCTAACAATATTTTACCTTACCAACCAATTTGCGAGTGATTATTGTATGTTTTTATTTTTTATCGACTACAGCGTACGAATCAACTTGACGTCGGCGATATGTCGTTGTTGCAGGTCATTGTTTTATTCGAGACATCATGAGTATGGCACTCTTGGTCAATCGCATTTACCGGAAATTCGCCTGGTTTTGGTTGATTTCTTTTTTCGTCGAGTCTAATATCAAGTCGGATTCCAGGACCACAAAATTGGCTTTACCCCAGGTAATTCGTCCATGGCATTCCTGGTAATTTACCTGGTGTCGCAGCAATATCACAGCCGGCGGACGTTAAGCCAACAATGCTCGCATTGCTGATCGCAAAGAGATTAAACGCCACCAACATTTCGGGGCCTACTAGTTAATACTTTCAATCGATTTTTTGAAGCTTGATTTACCATTTCTGCTGACACTTGATGGCATCACTTCGGTGCTGGGTAGTTTTACCGGCTCTGGTTTTCGTCGATTTAATCGTGCTAGTCTCTTTGATCGTCAGGACTGTTTTACCGGCATCATATCCAACAGTGTCAATGCCCTTACCATGAACAACTTCGATGGCTTTCATTTCTAATTGCTTTTGGGGTCATCATTCCAAATAAATGTCGAATAACATCTACGTAAATCGTGCTATAAATCGGTAATCGCAAATTTATCACCATAATGCTTTCATATCCACGTTGGGTATTATGTGTAATCATGTTTTTTTGTTATCACTGATCTAATAAATCACTCACTGAAGTAATCGTCGGTAATTTCATCGATCAGTGCCCGATAGACGCTGCTGTCTATGACACCACCTGTATATAAAATCTGACAAATATCAGCTGCTTCATTAATGATTTCGTTGAAATTATTGCCAGCTCGTCGTCCACCAATCATAATTTCTTGTCGTTCAACATCAGTGAGGATGTTTTTGGACAAAGTTTATCTTAAATCACCGTCGAGGTTTGTTTTTTGCAACATTGATCGTGAGTAGCAATGCCACTTCCAGCTGCTTCTTTCTCAGTACGAGGTGGTCTGAATAGTGGTTTTCTGGGGGTGATAATATATCTCCAAAGGATTTCTAGCAGCTTCTTTGACTTGTTCCTCAAAATCTTTAATACAGGATTATATTTATCGCTGACTCGATTTATACCGTGGTAGTTTCGAAACACAATATGAAGCCAATATTTTTCAGAAACATTAGTAGTTTTTGAGTCCAACAAAGTATCACGAATCGAATGCCCTGCTGTAGCAATCGCTGTTTGGTTCTTATGAAGTTTTGGAAAACCTTTGATAAATCGGGCAGGTAGTATTTTTTTAACATGTTCTGATTCTGGTTCATCACTTTCTGTGCTTCTTCCTGTAGTTGTGATTAATCAGCAACTACGTCAGCTGGAAGATCTCGGATAATCTTTTGGGTTCTTTTTAGTTCGTTTTGATATCTTTCCAGGAAGATCTTTAGTTGCCTTTGTGACTGGTTTAAATAACTGCTCTTTAACATCCGCAAAGCCCACATGAGCTTCCTGATGCTGTTATAACTGGTATTTGACAGAATCACCTAAAGGGATATATTTCTTAATTGCATCTAATCACTCATTTAGAGTGATTTAAATTTTAGATTTAAATACAGATTACTAGCTTAAGATTCCAGTATATCAAAAATGTATTTTGTTAACCGTATCGAATTGCCAGAATTCCATTTCGATGCACATTTGGACATTATCAACAGCGACGTGTCAATACCTACAACGTACTGAGTCACTAACACGTTATTTTCCTACGTCAGACAAACCTGTTATGATTATATTGCAGGAGTGATTTCTCTGTTTAGTAAATACGCGTTTAATTCTGATCTGTCTGTACTGTGTGACTTGTAAACTTAGAGTTTGTTTTAAATCACAAATAGTGACTGGTGCCAGTAATGTTATATTGTGCTAAGAATGGACCAGAGTGTGAGCAAATCACATTGCATACGCGTGACAGTAATTTGCCGTGGACAGAATTTATTCAGTGCTCAAGTAAAAGCCAGTGCTCTAACCAGACTTACATGCAAGCCTTGGATTGTATTTTTGGATAGTTAATGAATTAACGTCTTTTGGCTTAAACATCACCTCTTAGCCACCATGTTGCAAAATAGGGCCTTGATGAGGCCTCCCCACCATTATTCAAGGTCAAAACGTGACTGTTAAGTATTTCAGAATATCATGATTAAAACTAGAGACCAACCGAAACTAAATTTCTTGTTTCGGCCGAAAACGAAACCAAATTGAAAGTTATAAATTAACTTTCGACCAAAACGGAAAGGTTAACTACACCTTCACAAGTTCATGCTTATCGTTTTCAATTTTAACTGCGTATGGTGCAGTCATATTGTTCATAGTGAACTCTCGGACAGTGTGTAGATAGTCTAGAACCATTTTCTTCGCTGCCGCTGCCTCCTGCACATTGAAATATGTATCTTTGAAGCTTGTGTCAAGCAGCACTGTAGCCAGGAAAGGTGCAGAGGAACTGTTATCAGAGAATCGACGGGTCATTGCATCACGCACTGCCGCTTTCATTTGCTTGAGGTCATTGTCTGCTGCTGTAGTCTTGAACACAACAAAAATGCATGCATCATCAGTTCAAACCTTTTCCATTGCAGTGTAAAATTGTTTAAGAAATCACAATTATTGAATGCGATTGAAAGACTGTCGATTCCGCCACGCTGCACGCTACCTCTACAGCTTGGGCAGTGAACAGTTGTTCCGTGCAGCGGAATAGTTGTATGCAGACCACCGCAGCAACCAGATAGGAAAGAATGCGGAAAAAAAACTGTTGTTTCTTAACTACAACATTGGTTTGTGTGGATAATATTACTAATTAACACTAAAACATGACATTTAGCGAAGTCCTCTTAATGAAGGCTCTGAATGATTAATTTTAATTTGTTTTTAATTAGTGTAACATTGCAACTTGATCCAGGCCTCACCGATAAATCTTATGCTCGGCAACATCGGTTTATTTTTCGGCTTCGGTTTCGGCCGAAGGTGTAGTTGAACTTCATTCTCTGGCGGTATTTCCTTCCCCATCGACTCTCATCCAGTTCTGAGATATACCTACAGCAATGAGGGCTTTATTTGTTTCACAATTTTGAAATGTTATGTCTTTATGTTTCAAAATTTTATTTATTTGGGCATTTAAATATTAAATCCGTTGAGTTATTTATTCTATATTGTGTTTACTCAGTGCTGTACCTTGCTTTTTCTGTTTTCTACTTTTGGTTATAGCTATGTAATGTTTTATTTTCTTTCAAATTATTTGTATTTTATTTTCCCTAGAGATTTATTAAATACGGACACCTGTTTGCACTTCGTATCCCTTGTATTTCTGCATATATTGCTCCTTGTACTTTCTTGTTTAATTCTTTTTGAAATAAAATACAATCATATGCATTTCCAAATGTATTTATGTAGGAACTTCCATTACATGTATGTGTGACAAATTGGCGGCGTGCAAAACACACCAACCTCTTTCACTACGGTTCGTTGCTATGGAATGACCTCCGCGGTGTACTTTACCCAGTGTGGATAGATAGAAAGAAGAATGCAGATCACTGAACAAGTATATTGAAGAAATAACAAAACGAACCTCCTTTCAATGAACAAATATAAAATTTAATCAATTTATCAACAGAATTTAAAATGAAAAGAAATCAACGACTTGGTTACAAAAGAAGGAAAATGGTAATAACACGTACTCAAAAAAAGACAATACAAATTTCTTTAAATGTAAAATTACTTTCAACGTTAAATTACTATCTTCATTGCCAATGAGATGTGACCTTTGAGTGTAACGATGAGAGACTTCATCACCTATTTTATGCGGACATCAAGACTTCCGTTCGTCCCTGCTCTGCTGATCTTTGTCTAGCTGTTTCGTCTTGGACTCTTGTCCGTCGAACTCTGACTTAACAATCGTCTCTGGACTTAGATTTCTGCGTAGAATTTGTTCTGGTCCTGTGATTGGTTTAGGGATTTCTCATGTGAATCCAGGAAAGCTGTTTCCTTCAATGAATAAAATGTCTCGCAATAGAGAATAGGTCACGTTCACAAGTATATCTGTATTTTTACACTAATTCGGCTCAGAAAACAAAAGGCATAAATTCTGCCGCAGTAACTCCTTGCTCCCTAACTGTTATGTTTACATAAACGGTCAATGCTTGTCCTGACCTTAATTCGGATCACGCTAGGGATGGTCAATTAAATTCAACTCAGCCGTAGGAACCCGTATGTAACCCCCACTCGACTTCTTACTCTAGCAATCTAGCATATAGATATACACTTAAGTGATCAATTAAATATTACAAACTAGTATATGGATATACATACTTATTTTAGACAGAGTTAATCCATAAAACTATGAAATATTACCCATCATTCCTCAAATCATTCATGAAAATTCTTAATCAATCCTATGTATTAAAGATTCAATTACATGCAATCTTGTCAACTAATCTAATGAAATTTTAATTACATTCAATCTTTCCACTTCTCTAAATGAATTGATAATTAGAAAATCAAAGAATAAAATGTCATGACTAGCATTTCACTAAAATCCTGCAAAATAAAATCATACATACATATATCATATCAAGAATACATTTGAAATAGATCAACAAATGAAATAACATATTAAAATCGGGAAACTAAGATTGCGTACCTTTTGCCGTTTCTTTATTCGTTTCCACGAACCTCACGTATAGTCCGTCTCCTAACTGAGACAACTATCTGGCCCCTTACTCTATAATGAAATCGTACTTTTTACGAATTCAAAATGTAGAGTTTGCCTACTCCGCCTAGACAAAACTCCCGCTTTACTGCCAAATCACGAGATAACGTCTTACACGATCCCGGAATCGTTTAACTTTCCTCGCGAAAGATTAAAGATTAAAGAATTTTCCTAAAGTAAAACCTTTAACTTTATACAGAGTTACGCCCATAAATCCATATTAACCAATCGGAATAGACTGTTTCCTAAACCTGTTCCGTAGAATTTTTGGATTGACAAGACAACTAAACAACTAATCATGCCGTAATTAATATTACTTTGAACAATCATCTATAGCCAGCTGCTGCCCTTTACCCGATCGATTTTGGAAAAGGCTCTTATGTCATTCTCTTCTACCATAGCATCTGCCTCGGTCATGTTCGTCGGCTAGAACGAATTCCCTTTTGACGTTCAGAGATGAAATGAAAATAATCATCTAACTATCTCTAGCTTTTTCTACTTTAATTAAGTTGACTTTGATGCAATTCCTTTAACCAAAGCTTCTAAGAGTTTTCAAAATTCGACACATCCCAGTATGTCTATTTTGAACATATTTCTGTTATTGCTCGTTTGAAAAATGGAGGCTCCACTTGTACTGTGTAATTGCACATTGTTCATTGTCCGATATGTTTGTGTGTGTGTATATATATATATATATATATATATATATATATATATATATATATATATAGATATATATATATATATATATATATATATATATATATATAAAAGTCACAAGCTATAACAGAATTCAAATCACTATATTCAAATTACCATATATCCATATATATATATATATATATATATATATATATATATATATATATATATAGATATATATATATATATATATATATATATATATATATATATATATATATATATATATATATATATATATATATATATATATATATATATATATATGGTAATTTGAATATAGTGATTTTAATTATGTTAAAGCTTGTGACTTTTATTCCTTATTTGGATTATCGGTAACATCGGCAAATGAAAACAGTTGTTCTTATTACGGGATTATAGAAAATGACAGACAGGTCGCTGTAACTTTATTCGAAAGGTAAATCTTTCCTGCTCTCAGTTTTGCGATAGTCCTTTAAACTTATATAAGCACGAGCTGCACAAATATTTTGCTGGCAACTACGGAAATCAGCCCTATTATGTTCTATATGTCATCTAACACAGGCATTACTAGGCGAATTTCAATGTTTTCACTTTGACCTCGAGTGTATCGCAATTTTGTGCACCTCTTGCGAGGACAATGATGGTGCGTCATTCTCTTTACAGTGTCGAGAACCCAGATTATAGCAAATTTAATACGTTCATGAATAGCAAAACCTCCTGACCACGGAGAGTGACTAGACAAATATATGGCCGTTTTATACAGGTGACTGAGAATTAATTAGTATTATAACATTTTACTATAATGAAAATATATGAATAGTCAGCCCATTGCAGATGCTCAGTTTCAGTAAGTTTTTCTGTCCCAACGACAATAGTTCTTTTCAAAAATATTCCTTAAAAGAGATTCAATAGATCGGTACAAAACGAAACTTTAATTGTCTACAAAGCTCTACCACTTCTTTTAATATTCACCTTTATTTTTATAATTGGTGTGATTGATATGATCTCAATCAGGGCCTTATTATCTGATTCTTTGGCGTTTTGCCTCGGATAGCATATTTAAGTATAGTCCCGATCATCTTGTTAATCGTCCCCATCCATTTCATCTTCATACTTTTTCCATCGAGGTTACTGCTATCATTCCTATCATTTTCATGTTCCTCCTCCTCCTCATCACTATCATCTTCCTCACTTGAAAGCTTATCTGTGAACGATTTTCTTTTGGTGGTAGCCTTTGTCACCGTATGGATAAAAATTGTCCTCCGAGTAGATTTTGTTAATGTAGCGATAAAAGAGGTTCTAGTAGGTTGCAATGATGTCTTTCTAGATGCTTTCGTGGTTGTTTTTTTACTTGTAAGTACCCCATACTTGGGGAAGCGTGAATAATTTGGAGTCGTTTTTATAGTAAATAGAGTTCGACTAATGGTGCCTCTTTTATTTGTAGATGTCCTTGACGATGTGGTGGGAGATGACATGGAAGACGGTCGTTTCATTTTCGGCGAAGGCAAGAGAAAAGACGTAGTTTGGGGTTTTGTGGTTATCAAAGATACTTTCTCGGAAATTGTTCTCTCTTCTTTTCTTGTCAAAGTTGAATTTTTGACTCGAGTCACTAACTGGGTTGGTATGGACGATAACGTACTTTTTGCTGTTTGTGATTCGGTAGAGATTTTGATATATATGGTTTGTGGTTTTGCTGTCATTTTGGACGATATAATTGCTGTGTAAACTTTATCTGTGGTTGTATGAGATTCAGCAGATATTTTACTAACTGTATCAGGTCTAGTTGATAGGTTATTGTCTGTAGTTGTTTCAATGGATGCTGTTGAAAACATTTTACCTGAAGTTGATATTCCTGATGCCGTTGTAGATATGTTTCTGGCTGTAGTTATTTCAGTGAATGCTGTAGAAAACGGCATACCTGTTGCTGGAGGTTTTTTGGCCGTTGTAGATACTTTAGTGGCTGTAGTTATTTTAGTGTGTACTGTAGAAAATGTTTTACGTGTAGTTGATAGTCCTGTGGTAATGGTAAATAAATCACTAGATGTAGTGTTTTCAGTGGGTGCTGTAGAAAATGTTATACCTGTAGTTGGTAGTCCTCTGCCCGTGGAAGATAAGTTTCTGGCTGTGGTGTTTTCAGTGAATCCTGTAGAAAATGTTATACTTGTAGTTGGTAGTCCTGTGGCTGTAGTAGAAACGTTTCTGGTTGTAGCTTTTCCAGTGGATGTTAATGTTTTACCTGTAGTCGATAGTTCTTTAGCCGTTGTATATACATTTCTGGCTGTAGTTGTTTTAGTGTATGCTGCAGAAAATGTTTTACCTGTAGTTGATAGTCCTGTGGCTAAGGTAAATAAGTGACTGTGTGTATTAGTTTTTCTAGCGGATGTTGTAGAAAGTGTTGTATAAGTAGTTGGTAGTTCTCTAGCCGTGGTAGATAAGTTTCTGGGTGTATGATTCTCAGTGGATGCTGTAGTAAATGTTATACTTGTAGTTGGTAGTCCTTTGACCGTGGTAGATAAGTTTCTGAAATTAGTTTTTTCAGTTGATGCTGTAGAAAATGTCATACTTGTAGTTGGTAGTCTCTTGACCGTCGTATATATGTTTATGGTTGTAGTGTTTTCAGTGGATGCTGTTGAAAGTGTTTTACCTGTAGTTGGTAGTCCTCTGACCGTAGTAGATAAGTTTCTGACTGTAGTTTTTTCAGTGATCGCTAATGTTTGACTTGTAGTTGGTAGTCCTGTGGTTGTAGTAGAAACGTTTCTGGTTGTAGCTTTTCCAGTGACTGTTAATGTTTTGCCTGTAGTCAATAGTTCTTTGGCCGTTGTAGATACGTTTCTGGCTGACGTGTTTTCAGTGGATGCTGTAGAAAGTGTTTTAATTGTAGTTTGTAGTCCTCTGGCCGTGGTAGATAAATTTCTGGCTGTAGGTTCGTCAGTGGATACTGTTGAAAATGTTAAACCTGTAGTTGCTAGCCCTTTGGCCGTGGTAGATAAGTTTTTGAATATAGCTTTTTCAGTGGCTGCTGTAGAAATTGTCATACCTGTAGTTGGTAGTCCTCTGGCCGTTATAGATACGTTTCTGGCTGTAGTTTTTTCAGTGGATGCTGTATAAAATTGTATATCTGTAGTTGGAAGTTCAGTGGCTGTTGTAGATACATTACTAGATGAAGTATGAAAATCAGTCTTTATGGATGATACTGTTACCGTTGTGGATAATGGCTCCTCGGTTTTTGTTTGCCTGTCCGTGGAAGTTGAGGATAATTTGTCATCTTTAATTGTTGATTCTATGATTTCTTTAGATATACGGACCGTAGTTTGCAATAAAGCGGTGGCTGGTTGCGTAATACTTAGACAGGGTGGTGGTGAGAGCTGAGATATATCCAAATATTTTCTTATTCTCTCCCAAATATCAAGTGGTATTGCGTAGGGTGAACCTAATAAAAAATATATCAGCAGTGATCAGAAAAATAAGAATTGTTACTTATATAGCGACCACAGCGTCCATAGCTATGGTGGCGAATATTGGGCGTAAGGATACTGCAGCAACAGCAATTACAACTGCAATAACAAAAGCAATCACAACGACAACAACAAATACCACTATCATCACCACCGTCCGTCATTCGACTAAAAACAAAATAACAATCAATCTGCACAATAAACATCACCACATTAAAAGTATCATCATCATTGATGCAACCAAGAAGGTAACATCTGTAATACAACAACAAAATATTCATTATCGCAAGAAAATTACAAAACTCAGTCGTCACTAATTTTCCTTATTGCTCCATCAGCAATGAACCATTAGTTTAATGATGTCAAAGTTTAACTAACAAGACTTTACTGGTGTATCTTTCACGGAATTGTCATAAACAGGTAGCATGCAGGTGGAGTTTAACAATACCCGTATCACAAATAAAACGACTACTTATTGATATAGTACATTGATATAGATTTCCTTTTGAGGAGCGGATTTAAAATTAAAGGTTTATAATTAATATAACTTTAACGATAAATACTGAACATTTTATGGAAATCACTTGTAAAAAAAAGTCGACGTTACGACCATCTTAATGATACATAGTGACAATCATCTAGTTGTCTGAAAAGTATGACCACATGTTACGATACGTTTTCTGTTTTTCCGTGCATGAGATTATGTAAATTCACACACTTACGACTGTAATATATTCATCACTAATACATCAGTATTTGCACTTGTAGCAAGAAGTTTATTACGCAAGAAAAAGGCAAAGGAACAATCATTACACACACACACACACACACACACACACACACACACACACACACACACACACACACACACATACATACATACATACATACATACATACATACATACATATATATATATATATATATATATATATATATATATATATATATATATATATATATATATATAAAGAACTGTTACTATCTCAAATTACTAAACAAATACACCTAAAATATCTAGATAGTTTCCTTTATTAAGATATTAGGGTTGGTCCAGTTTAAGAAACTTGTCCAGGCTCCTAGAAACTAGATAATTACTCTGCCGAGATTTGTCATTCTAACACTTGATTCCTAATAATTGACAAATAGTTACTAAAATCTAACAGAGATAAAAACTAAAATTGGAAATATAAATAACTCATACTCCCACAAAACAAACCATAGAACAGGAAAACATTAATTTGTGATTATTAGCAAGTATATAGTAGGGTATTTACCACAATAAAGTATTTTGCCGGTATATGTCCGAAGTAGGTATTGTCTAACAGATAAAACGAATGTCACTGCTTACCCCATAATAAACTAATACAGTTTAATCTTACATACGAGGAATATGAGACAGACAGACAAAAGAACATATAATATACATATGGTGTAGATATATTTACCCAGGGGATAAATTGTCTGTGTTTCCACTAACTCTGAATACCACAGGAAAAACACAAGCCAGATGATCCACGAAATCATAATTCTAGATTGGTAACCTAATTCGGAAGCATAGACTAGTCTAAAACTTAGTCACATGTTTTTCCTAGCACAGAATAACGGATGTGTTTGTTTTGCGCCTCCCGTTGCTCATTCCAACACTTAAGTACCTGATGTATTGGCATACAGCACGTCCACACTTGCCTAACTCTTAGTCCCGGTTCTGCTGTCGCATTATGCATGTATCTGTCATGTTTGTCGCCATCTTCCGATACCCCTTCCCCTTAAAAATACTCTTACCGTAAAGCTATAAATTCAAGACACCCAAACACTAACATGTCTACATTCTGGGCCTGCGAATTTGATGGCAGGATTTTGTGTAGGGCAATCAAATGATAAGTCAGTATATACGATATTCGAAGTTGAAAAAAAAAAAAAACAAACAAACAAAACAAAAAAAAAACCCACGTGTTTTCCGCTTGGTGAGGAGCAGATAATTACATTTGCCCTAGTTTTCAAATTCAGCCTTGAATGAATTGACAGTTTTTTTTTCCATATAGAAAAAATACTGTTAGATACAGAATTAAATGTGCCTGTTTCTTACAGTGGATAGACAGGTACCATGTATGCAATGAAAATACAAGCTGAATAAACCGGATTCGATATAAACAACAAATTTCTATATAAACTGGAGCAGGTAATCATACATCTAGGAATCAGGAGTAAATGCGTCATGAAAATTACGCAACTCCAACATTCATATGTTTAAACAAATAAAAGAATAAACTGCATTTACACAAACGTAGCTAACGACTTCCAGGGGAGACTATTTGTCTAATCTTAGTGAATGTTTGATTAACGTTCCTGCTTTATTTTGGTATTGAACAATTTCAGGGCTTGGACTCTTGTTAAGAGTTTCTGTTTGTAAGTCACGCGACTTTCATACTTCATTACATACAAACAAGGTAAAACACCTAATAATTTAGAACTAATTGAAAAAGCAGTCAAGTAACACATTGTAAAAAGATATTTGCAACATAGCCACGTGTGCATACGTTACTATCTGTTATTAAAATGGCCGGATTAGAGCCAAAATTTCTAAAGGACCCTGATTTTCCACAAAATTGCACCAAAGCAAAAGTTTGCATGTGTGTTTAATCAAGGTATGCATTATACCTAATAACAGCGCACAAGAATGAAACATTGGCCAAGTTTCAAGTGACAAGTAACTAACATTGTGTGTGTGAACGTTTTTTAATTTATTTTACTGGAATACTCTGTACGCTTTTTAAGCCTGTGTGTGTGGGAGGGGGTGGCACTGATTAAACCTTCCTCATGTACTGCTAACATTTATATCCAGAACTCAGCCTTAGGTATGGATTCAGCAATCGAAATAACAATCAATATTTAAAAACTCTATTTCTAAAGGTGTAATTAGAGTTGTCTTACCTGTTGTTCGGTCAAACAAATTATTACTTTTTTCTCATGATGGGCAAGATTACAATGGTTAGGAAAATGAAATATGCTACATGTCGGTGTCAGTGAAGAAAGGAAAATTAATTGCAAGTTTCAGGACGTACTGAAATCGGAAGATGAAGAGACGAAATAAAAAACAATAATAATAATAAAACTTGCAAAAAGACTACCCCGCTACAACAAAAACCTCCGAAGAACATGATTTCAAAATATTATTTCGAAATAGATGAGCATTCATACAATTTTCGAAGACTTTGTTGTATTTGTTTAATTTTCAACTTGCAAGTCATGATTTTATTTAATTATTTTACAATATTCATTAATCATGTTAAAACATCGTTTTACTGTTTTATTCTGATTCATCAGTTTCATCTATTATTTCTAAGCATTATCCCTATTATCTCAACAATCCCACTTGAACTAGGATTATCCACTTCTTCCAGGTTGCCGTCTACCTTTTGTCGGTATCTATTACACACGATGCATTTATACTATTTGTCTCTATACTCATGGGATTGTCAAAAGAATGTAGTATTTTTCGAATTCTCAGTTCAATTACTATCATCGCCATGGACGGAGACACTATCATCAGAATCCTATGGTAAACGGCTAAGGTGGCATTTCAATGCTACTTTGTGGAAAATATGTTTAGCTGGACACCAACAACGGTATAGAATATTGCCATAACATTCCCAATATATTCTAGGATTAGGCGAGGCAACATGAAATCTTCGCTTCAAATTCAGTGGACAGAACGAAGCTATTCCTGAAAAAAAGAGAGGATAATATTTTGAAGGAAATCAAATATATTTCTGAGAGAGAGAGAGAGAGAGAGAGAGAGAGAGAGAGAGAGAGAGAGAGAGAGAGAGAGAGAGAGAGAGAGAGAGAGAGAGAGAGAATCAATGGCCTCAACCCACGTACTAAAATACGCTAAGCATTTTTTTCACGAGCGAAGAGAATATATTCTTTTTACGATAAGGACGGGCATTCTTAAATTCGGTATTCTTTCCTTTGATCTGTAAAACAGCGCAATATTTTTAAAAATCATTTTCAGCTGAGCAGCAGTAAGGACAAAATGCGTGCTTACAAGATGATTGAATGCAAAATGGCAACGTAGCAGTTAATATAATCTTATTTCTATTAATCTTGGTGAAACTTTTTGCAACCAACCCTTCTGTAATGTTTTGTTTCCAATGAACATTTTAGCGGCCATTTTTCAATTCGACTCTCGAAAGGAAATTGATGAAAAATTGTCTCAGTTATCTAAATATAGACAATTTATCCACACATGGGTTTGTTAGGTATAACACTATCATAATAAGAATAAGGCGGAAAACTCCAAGATAAAAACAACATCAAGAAGAAATAAAACTAAGGGTATTGTTCATATGATAGCGGGTGAGTGTGATGGGGGTGGATGGGGGTATATCTATAACATAGAATTCACTCTATATAACAGCGTGATTTAAATGTTAACTTAGTGAAGTAAATAGAATCACCTCTGTTCACGGAAGAATGAGGATATACAATGCCATCTTAAGGCATGGGCAGGGTCTCACGCTTATAGCGGTATCATGCTGCCCAAATTGTTAATGAATAGTAGGGCCGGTAGTGAGCCCCAGTACATTGCTTTGCGCAGAGACTACAATGTTGTTAAGATGGTACTGTGGACATAAATGGGTCTCCCATGTGACAGAACTTTATCCAACGATAGCATATTTGACGCAGTAAATATGAGATGCAAATCAGACTAAAAAAAATTGTTACGTCTTCTGTACAGTCTACTGTTCTAAATCAAATACTGCAAATATCCCGTATCAAATATATTACAGTAAATATGGGAATTTCTGCATCCAATAATTCCATTTTCCCCATAAAAATCGCTACAATGTAATTGTTTATTTGTGAAAGTAATATTTCAGTGTAAATATGTGCTCTAGACCTACCTTGTACCATATCAATCAATGTGATATCACAGGCATTGATCATTCTGTTTTGAAAAATGGTTTTGTCGTTATAAAATGGTTGTTTATACGAATGGACGCTTGTTTTTTTATTTTATAATTATAAAAAAGTACAATCTACTTTTGCTAGTTCAACTTTGTTTGGGACTTTTTTATGCACAATAAATGAAAGGTGCACCGTCTGTCAGAATGAACGAAATTATCATTCTTCGTTCTGTCTAAATAATTTCCACTAAAATAAAAACTTAATGATATAGAGAATCTAATTGGTAAAGATTTAATATTACATTTTTGAAACTCGCTGAATGCATCCAATATTAAATCATTACCCATTTGAGATTACCTATATATTATGGATGCTACATGCATATGGAATGATTTAAATATAAGTGGTGAATGGAGACGATATAACGATAATGGGAGTTATCATTAATAACCAGACTGGGATGATATAGCGACAAGATTTATGGCGACAAATGCCAACCCCTGGGACGATATAGCGACAATTGGAGTTATCATTAATAACCAGCATGGGACAATATAGCGACAAGATTTATGGCGACAAATGCCAACCCCTGGGACGATATAGCGAATTAGCACACCTTGGGACTGTATAGCGACAAGAGGAATGACACAGGTGGCATGATATCACGGTACTTGACACTTGGCAACAGTGTAGCAAGGAGCTGACCTAGTTGACCTAAATACGCGCAGCTAGCACTACGATTCTAGGGAGGGACATATACATATACAATAAAGACACATAGAGACATAGAACACAGAGATAGAGATATGGCAATTTTTTTCTTTTGTTGAAAAGTATAATCTTTTCGAGGCATGTAAAGTGGCCCTGAAAAGGGCCTTTGTTTTCTTCTTCTAACTTCTCCACTTTTTCCACCAGCTCCTGACTTTCTCTAAAATTCCTTTTTTCTTCTTCTCTTCTTCGGGCATCCAGTCTGGATGACCCATAGCCCTAAAGTTGGCTTGTATCTTCATCCAGTTTTGATTTAATTTCTCAGTCTTCATTCTTTTGTTGGTTTTCCTTATCCTTCGTCTCTTTTGCCAAGGTCTCCTTAATTTTCTTGACCTCTTCTTCCAGTATTTGTTTGATTTTGTCTTCGCCTTTCTTCATGTGATCTACACCTTTTTTTTTTTTTTTTTTTACAAAAGGCCACTCTGTTAAATGTAAGAAATCTTCCATATTGCATCTCGCTTGGATAACATCATTCAGAATCTGATTCAAGGTTCCCACTTTGAAGAATTTTGGATTGATGATTCCTAGTATTTTGTCTGCTTCTTCTATGGTTATCAATTGTACCTGATACCTGGTTACTCTCAGTTTCTTTATCAAGTCATCACTACTTATTAACTTCCATTCTTGGTTAAGTTTGTCCGGTTCGTGTGCTCCATCCACAATCCAATGCCAAGTATCTCTAAATCGATTAAAAAGCTCTAGACTTCCAGTCATTTTGTAATCTGTGTAGAATGGCATGAATGGTGAACACTATGGTTTTAGATACGTAAAGCACGGACGCAATGGAAAACATCCCTTAAACTTACTTCACTTAAGATATACCATCTCATCAAAGAAACGAGCAGCACAAAACACACCATATACCATCTCATCAACGAAAGGAGCAGCACAAAACCCAAAATATACCATTTCCACAACTAAACGGGCAGCACAAAAACACACCATACCATCTCATCAACGAAACGAGCAGCACAAAACCCAACATATACCATCTCATCAACGAAACGAGCAGCATAAAACACACCATATACCATCTCATCAGCGAAACGAGCAGCATAAAACACAAAATATATCATCTCATCAACGAAACGAGCAGTACAAAACACAAAATATACCATCTCATCAACGAAACGAGCAGCATAAAACACAAAATATACCATCTCATCAACGAAACGAGCAGCACAAAACACACCATATACCATCTCATCAACGAAACAAGCAGCACAAAACACATCATATACCATCTTATCAAGGAAAAAGAAGCACAAAACACATTATATACCATCTCATCAACTAAACGAGCAGCACAAAACACACCATATACCATCTCATCAACGAAACGAGCAGCAGAAAACTCAAAATATACCATCTCATCAACGAAACGAGCAGCATAAAACATAAAATAAACCATCTCATCAACGAAACTAGCAGCACAAATCATACCATATACCATCTCATCAACGAACTCGCACGCAAACACACACATACATTCACACACATCTTTATTGAAGTGAGTGTTTATAGTTACACTTCACTACATTCACACAAATTGGCAAATTCAATAGTATTTCTTTTCTAGAAATTTGGTTAGCCCTGAAAATGGCTGTTTTTTCAACTCCAAATACACCTGGCTAATGCTGACATCTTCCAGGGCGAGCACCACACACACATCGTCGGCTCCAGTCATTCTCCTAATTTATTCCTGTGACTTCGAGCCGTTTGTGGAATAGTGAACATCTGCTGTACCTCTTGTCTTCGGTGCCAGAGTCGGGGATAAATAGCTGGTCCTATTTCCTGAGGCACTGGTATCTGTGGTGCAACTACTGCTGCTGCTGCTGCTACTGGAGGTGTCCTCACCTCAGGTAGCACCTCACACACAAGTTTTACCATTGGATGTAGCAGGATCCCTCGCTTGTTCTCTATCTCCTCTTCTTTCTTCTTTCTTTGTTCCTTTTCGTCAATTTTTTCCTCTTTCTTCTATAGTTTCTCTGGTTAGCTCATACAGGAGACGTCTGGCACTCTCCAGGTGAAATTGAAGTACCAACAGTTTTTTTTTTACCTCTGCTACTCATGTTTGATGTTAACAGGTTCACAGTGGTAGCTAGACTTGTGCAGTTCATATGTATTATAGTCATGTATACACTTTCGTGTTTTATGACTTTAAGCCCTGAAAAGGGCTAGTGGCCTTCCCCATCCGGGGCCGGGCACACCAGTGTCCAGTGCTAACACTTTTGTCCCGGCGCGTAGGCCTATTAACCCCCTGGTGGCTCACCGCCTTAGCCGGATGTTATCTTTCGATAACGTTGCTATCCTGGGAGGCGCTTAGCCCTAGGGCTGGGCTTTTGGTCGTGGTGCTGACCTTTATTGGCTGACCTTAAGACCCTTTGGTTGGCTGCGTATTGTAACAGAGCGTACCGGCCTTCCACCTCAACTTCCGCCTACTAAAGTCCCCGAAATGTCTAAGTTCACCTAACTTTATCTCAGGTGGATTATTGTCAAATTTAACCGGATTTTCCTACGGGTGTCCCTATACCAATGATGTGTTAGCCACCTATTCAAGTATCCAAATGTTCCTGAATTGTGAATTTGGAATATATTTTGATGAGGTTGAAATTTGCGCACTTAGCGTACTTATATGGTTCTAGAAAAAGAAATCAATCTCTAGGTGTAAGTCACCTAATTTTGACATTTATCACCGCTATGACAATGTTTGGTTTTTAATTTTGACTGCCTTTCCAAAGGATCTCATTTTAATGTTGGTTCTTCCAGGCCAAAGTGAAGACATAGGTTGTAGGCTTATTTTCGGACAGGTGGCCGCGCGGCCCGGACTGTCCATCGCTAATCTGTCTACTCCGTTCCTGGGAGTTAGGGCTATCAGGGGGGAGGTTCCTGATTTTCTCTTATCGACCTTGACTTTTTTGTCCTTGTCATGGTGGAAAATCTTATCCTATATAAAGTGCTTATAGGAGTCAGGATCCACCCAGGCTTGTGCTAGTATGAGTCCTAGCGCCTGTTTAATGTTATTGACTAGGTATGGTGCTTGCAGTTTTGGATATGTTTGTATGCGGGGATGGGTTATTAGGGTTCCGATACAGGCTTATTGAATCCCTTTATTTAATATTGATGATTTGTTCTTGTTGATGGTTTGTTGTAGGCGTCTCTTTTGATGTTGGTTTCCCTCCTCAGTCCTATGCGGTCCTGAATCCTTTCTTCTTTATTCTTGCATTTTTGATTTTGTAATATTGGATGATTCAAAATTATAATGTTGTTGTCCCGTCGGTTTTGATTGGATGTTAAAAGCCGAAATTTCATTTCTAATCTAGTTCAATTTTGTTTTCTATTTAGGTTTTTAAGAAAATTATGTTTTATGGTATTTTATTCTCATTATGTTCTTAGTTGTAGTATTATAGATGGTTATCAATACTAATTAGAGTATATATAGTTACTATAAGGAAAAGTAAAATTCACATACAGTAAATATATGTTATAAATAGTTATGATTATTGTTATGATTTGACTATTTATGCTTATAACTAAGGCTAAATTGACTAAAGATAATGAGTAGTAATTGCTAGGGTTCTTATTACAATGGATATATATTATTCTTTTCTGTTTTATATTTTATATTAAGTTTAATAAGTGAGCATAATTCTCAGAATTATTGAATTTGTGAGAAAGTCCGGGAGTTCCGAAAACACGTCCATTCTGTTCAACAACCCGCCAGCCTTCCTTTTTCTGTTGGTGCTCATGCTTCAATTTGTGAGTGTACTTAGGCGGACGTGGTAGAGATGATCTTTATTTTCAATCCTTTTCCTTGTTTGTGGGATATTCTTTGTTCAGAGTAAATATAGTTATTATAAGGAAAATTAAAATACAAATACAGTATATGTATGTTACAAATAGTTATGATTATTGTTATGATTTAATTATGCTTATAATTAAGGCTACATTGACTAAAGGTAAGGAGTAATAATTCTTATGGTTCTTGTTACAAGGGATCTAAATTATTCTTTTTAGTTTTATATTTTATAATATTGGATGCTTCAGATGTTAATTATTCCTCGTTAATTTTGGAAAATAGTGTGCATTTATTAGTAGTTATGTGGGAGCGTTTGTACTAAAGTTGCGTTTCTTGTGTACGTCATTCGAGTGCTAAATTTTGATTGGTTGGTATAGATTTTAGTTTTCAATCCTTCTTTTAGCTCAAGATTGTATGTTTTCTTTTGTGATTAAGCGCGGCTATTATCGGTCAATTAGATGCAGCCTTAATTTATGGTTTATATATCTCGTGTTATCTGATTTGTAAGCTGGTATAATATTAACCCGGTGTGTTGAGAGGGGAATTTAACTGTTGGCTAAATTTTTATTTTTCAGTAAATATTTTAATGTAAATTCATGTATGGGTTGTATGATTAGGTATTTATAATATATTGTTTGAGGTTATTGTTATGTAGTAGTACCACTGTTCAGTATATATTTTTGGCTGCCCATGTGTTTTTCCCGTGAGGACAAAGGAACAAAGGAATTTTCCTTGAGAACAAAGGAACAAGGGAAATTTTAAATAATAGTATTGGTTTTTATTCAATATTAAAATTTGTAAAAGAGGGTATAATTACATCTTTGGTTGAAGTAAGAGTTGTTTGGGGTGGTAAAATTCAGTACTAGTTGGCTTTAACTATTGTATAACGACAATTAATTTAGAGTTATGAGGTAAAGTAGATTTTAATTAGACTTTTATAAATTCAGTAGTTTTGAGTAGATTTAAGTAGATTTTAGTATATTGTTTGAGGTTATTGTTGTGGAGTAGTACCACTGTACAGTAAATATTTTTGGCTGCCCACGTGTTTGTTTCCGAAAGAACAAAGGAACAAAGGATTTTTCCGTAAGAACAAGGGAACAAAGGATTTTTTAGTCAATAGTTTTAGTTTTTATTCGATATGCTAAATAGTTTGTAACATTTGTATAGGAGGGTATATTTACATCGTTGGTTGTAGTAAGAGTTGTTTAGGTGGTAAAATTCAGTACTAGTTGGCTTTAGTGATTATATAACGGCAATTAATTTATAGTTATGAGGTAAAGTAGATTTTTAAATAGACTTTTATAAATTTAGTGGATTTAAGTAGATTTGAGTAGATTTTACTTTACCTTAGCTTTTCCTAGTGTAATATCCTTAATGTGTAGCGAATCATCCAATATTATCCTTTAAGCCCGGGAGATAAGAAAAACATGTCTGCTCTCTTCAACAACCTGCCAGCCTCATTGATACCGGTAGCTAGACTGATCTGATCTGATCTGTTATTATAGTCATGTGTCCACTTTCGTGTATTATGACTGGTTAAAGCCCTGAAAAGGGCCAGTGGCCTCCCATCCTTTCGAGGCAGGGCTCACCCGTGTCTCAATGCTAGACACTTTTGCCCCGGCGCGTAGGCCTATTAACCCCCTGGTGGCTCACCGCCTTGGCCGGATGTTACCTTTCGGAAACATTGCTATCCAGGGAGGCGCTTAGCCCTAGGGCTGGGCTTTTGGTCGTGGTGCTGACCTTTATTGGCTGACCTTAAGACCCTTTGGTTGGCTGCGTATTGTAACAGAGCGTACAGGCCTTCCGCCTCAACTCCCGCCTGCTAAAGTCCCCCCAATGTCTAAGTTTACCTAACTTTATCTCAGGTGGATTATTGTCAAATTTAACCAGTTTTTCCTACGGGTGTCCCTATACCAATGATGTGTTAGCCACCTATTCAATTATCCAAATGTTCCTGAGTTGTGAATTTTGAATATATATGAGGTTGAATTTCGCGTACTCAGCGTACGTATATGGTTCTAAAAACAGAAATCAATCTCTAGGTGTATGTCACATAATTTTGACATTTATCACCGCTTTGACATTGTTTGATTTTTAATTTTGACTGCCATTCCAAAGGATCTCGTTTTAATTTTGGGTCTTCCAGGCCAAAGTGAAGACATAGGTTGTAGGCTTATTTTCGGACAGTTGGCCGCGCGGCCCGGACTGTCCATCGCTAATCGGTCTACTCCGCTCCTGGGAGTTAGGGCTATCAGGGGAGAGGTTCCTGATTTCCCTTATCGGCCTTGACCTTTTTGTCCTTGTCATGGTGGAAAATCTTATCCTATATAAAGTGCTTATAGGAGTCAGGATCCACCCAGGCTTGTGCTAGTATGAGTCGGTAGCTAGACTGACGCGTGCTCGCGTTTATATCCTTGGAGTACGGACGTGATTGAAAACATCCCATAATTCCTAAATTTTTAACATGATATGAAATGCGCGGTCTTAAAAGAAGTTCTCACTTTAACTGTTTACTTTTTTGACTTACAAACACAGACAGACATGATTTTTATGTTGATGGACAAGACAGAGAAAACGGGTGTTTTTTGTTTTGTTTTGATTTGTTTGTTTTTTTACTGACAAAAAAAATTGAATTTTATTTTTTTGGCAAATGAAAGAAATATATTTTTTCTAGAGTCTTGGGTAGCCCTGAAAAAGGCTGTTTGTTTTTTGATTGTTTTTTTTTTGACGAAGAGTAATGGCAATCTTTGTTGAATTTTACTACGATTGCGACCCCGTCTGGCAGCAGGATTTCCTATACGATAAGGTCTGCTTCTGCGAAAAGAGAAAGAGAGGTCTTTGGTGTCTATTCGGCAGTCCACACATCCTCTGTCTGGTTCTTGCTGCTGATATTGTTGTTGCTGTTGTTGTTGCTGCTGTTGTTGTTGCTACTGCTGTTGCTGCTCTTCTCTTTGCCTCTTCTGAAGTCTGTATTTCTCCGTCCATTCTTCTTTTTCTTTCTCAATTACTTCTCTAAAGATATCTTCTATGAGGTCTTGGGCTACAGAGAGCATCCTGACACTCTCTATCTCTTCAGGCTTAGGTATCAGGTCTAGCTTTACACGATGTAATTGAATGTAAGCTTCATGGAGCTTAGCTAGTCTGGAAGGCATTTTCGTAGGTTAACGAGTCAACAGTGAATGGTCAGACTGAAGACCCACTCGCCTTATATGGTAAAAGCGCGGATGTAATAGAAAACATCCTTACTGGGTTTTAGTTATTGGAACGTGAGGATAGCTCATGTCATGAGGAGGGATAGAGAGAAAGTCAAAGAGCATATATTCACAGTGTGTGCGTTTTTTATAGCTAAACAAACGACATACACGTTTTTTCAAACTACAATATTTTGTATTCAACTAACAATGAACAGAATTAACAAGGAACAAGGAACAAACACAATAATTCTATTTAAAATACAATTTGTTTTGACAAGGTTGAGAACGTTGTGAAATCATGTGAGATTTATATTGATGAATATCATGAGACCATTGATGTACACTACGTTTTCTAGCTAAACACAAAAAATATCAATTCTGTAATTTTATCCGCTAAGTGTTTAGCAAAACAGGAAACTAAACGTTGTTTTTGTTCTGGCCATCTTGACTTGACTACCTCGTCCTCTTTGTCTTGGTCTTTGGATTCGGTTTCCACGGTATCCTCCCATTTCATCGATTCTTCCACTTTCAAAGAAGGATAAGTGTCTTCCATAGTGTTTAATATTCTAGAATGACTTCTCTCAAACTGTTGATTTCTATGGTATTATCGAATTCATCATACAGGATGACGTTCACTGTGTCTTCAAGACCTTCTGCTCGTCGAAACTGAAGTTCCACACGCAGTTGACCGGATTTTATAGGATGGAAATGTTCCTCGCCACTGCCTTGGTCTGGAGTAAAATCAAAAGCCCACAAAGTGTAATCTCCAGCATACTCGTCGTACGAAATACCATGACTAGTGTTGGTTCCTTGTTGTCCGGTAACTTCGTACAGGGACAAGTACGATCTCAAGTAATTCTTTTGATCAAAGATATGTTCAAAGGGTCTGGGACACAGAGTGACTGACTTTGATCTTAGGCACATTGCGGGCATCAAAGCGGAAAGGATTTTCATTGAGGGTTCCGTTGCAGGCCGTATTCTTGACGATGCCAATGATTAAACGTTTGGGTAACTGTCATTTGAACAGATGATCTTCGATCTTAGATCGGAGGCCACGAGAAATAATGAATGTTTTCACTTCTACACGTCGTATCAGATACTTGGAAGTGGTTCTGCTCAATGTGTGACTGATATCGTTCCTGATTTAGGTAACACTTCTACGCGACGCACGTAAAGTCTGGCTTCTTGAATTTTGGTTTTGTAGTCGGCATCATCAGCCATCAAATGGAAAGCCGTACTGCTACGATTCAATCTCAGACGAATATCTACTCTGTTGAGTAAATACTTCTCCTGCAACCACATATCCAAATGCAAACGATCCATCAGTTCTAAACTATGGGCTTCCACGATTTTCCTTCGACGAGAATCAAATCCTTTATTGTCTTCATCTAGATCGTCGAACTTTTCTGGTGGGTCAGGTTTCCTTACCAAGCAAGCATCCAGTTGAGCGTTCTTAGCCTCTTTTCCGTACGTCAAGAGATTTTGTAGGTACGCTTGGTAAGGGTAAATATCCATGTTACTGCTGACAAGTTTGTTATTCAAGTACAAATCCACTTCGCTAAACAAGGAATGCATGAAATTGTTGAAGGGAGCTACTTTGGTATTTCTGATTGGTACTGTCCGGTTTTTGCACTTTCACTTTCTGATACAAGTAACTGCTATTCAGATCGATGTAATCTTTGGGTTGTCCTTTGATTTCAAACTCGATGGGAGCGGAATTCGTCAAAGAGGAGATGGGATGAAATTCAACCCATTGGGATTCTGGCATGGTCATCATAGTAGGTGGCATGACAAACAGATACAGTTCCGACTTGGAACAGGCACAAGACTCGGTGCGTCATTTTCTTTTTTTGTGTACAATTTAATAATCAAAAGCGTCTAAGTCTCGAACTGTTTTTCTTTTCTTAGTATTTCTAGCTTTGAGAGTATGAATTCCTTTGAAAGGGTGCTTTCGCCGTCTTTTCTGCCTTGTCCTTGATGAAACCTCAGAGATTCAGGAATGCCTGACTCAGCAGCAAACGTGGCATTTATAGGATTTTCTCGTCGACCAAAAAGGTATTTGTCTGTTTGAAGCAAAACATTTTTGCCTGCTCTTAAGAAAGCTTTTTTGGGGTTTTGTTTGTCAAATATGACATTTTGGAGAAATTCTTTGCCGTGTGTCAACGCAGCATTTTTCAGGGGGGGGGGGCAATTCCCGTGTCACCATTGGTTTTAACAAGGGAATCACTGTTCAAAAGGCTGATTTGAGAATATCCACTAAACCATGTTCTCGTTGTCGAATGACTGCTTGGTACACAGGATACATGACTGACAAGAAGTTGTTTAGAGTACTCTTTTTCAAAATTGGAGTTTCACAGTGACTTTCCCTTGGGTAAATGGATTATTTCATCCCAGATCTCCTTTTATAGTAATGTTGACAGTGTCAAAATACGACTGACTGACAGGCAAATAATGAGGATTTACAAATTCGCGGTGAACATGATAGGTATTATCACCTTCTTCGACAGCAGCCGTGACAGAATCATCTTTGAAAGGAATGACAAGCAGTAACGTTACAGAGGTGTGTCCCACTTCGTTGTACTCCACTACAAAAATCAAATTCAGTCATTGGTTCATTACTACAGGCAAATTAAAATGTTTGGCAAAATCCCAATTGTTACCTATGGGTAGCATTTTGGTTCGATAATTCTTGATCATTTCGGGGTTTCCACCTAAAATATGATACAATTCAGGACAAAATGTAATGGCCAAGACCTAGTCCTGTGAAAATTTCATCAGGATGCGAGGAGCTATTTTATGGTACTCAATATTGACACTTGTTTTAGTTTTCTCCAAGGCGTTTTCAAACACGGCATTGAACCTGTCAGCAAGGGTGTTCACCAAATGTTGACCGCTAAAATAAAAACCTGAAGGAATGTTCAACATATAAGTGGTTCGATTAGTGGTAGGGTTTTTTGTTTTGGGAAAGTCAACTTTAACACTGCGTTCATCCATGACTTGTTGCGTTTGTTCGTCTTCAACTTCTATGGACACAGTAATTTGGCCGTGTAGCAGCACAAAGTGTTTTGGGGAAACACCTCCATTGGACTGTCACTTGGTAATGTTAAGTAAAATTGGTTGTTCATAATACCACAGTTCTAGTGTCGGAGGAGTCAATGGATGTCAAAGGAGTGTCTAAAAGAGGATAATTAGGATGAATGTTGGAACTGACGTTGGACACCAGACTCCTGTTGTTGTTGTTGTTGTTGTTGTTCTTTCCGTTAGATGGAATATTTTAGGGACGGATTGGGAAGAAGGTAACCAATGCAACTGCTGGGCAAAATGGTCCACAATTGTTTGTCTCCTTGTTGTAAACTCAAATTGACAATGGCTGCACCGATGACACAATACACCACAGAGATTTGGCAGATAAAGACGATTTGCGTTTTAGGCACACGTTCTCCACACCACACCCACAAGGGTTGCTTTTGTAGATCTTGCAGTGAAGAACTGTGAAAAGGAGCGTTCGCAGTAGGAACTGAGGCTGTGTTGAAAGGCATAATAGTCACTTCCTTTTATAGCCGATGATTTGAGAAGCGTCAATCCAAGAATCAAACCTTGATGGATATACTTTCCAATGTACTTTGACTTCTTTGACACGTCGTTTTCCCACTTTTCGTGTTCTTCGATCGAGAATGCTTTCGATTTCATACACGTCGTCTTCTTGTTTGGTCACACGTTGTAACTCGGGTAAGTAAAACGTTCCTTTTAACACTTCTCCGTTCATGTCTTCCAACTTATAGACGGGAGGATAACGACCACGCACTCGTTCAGTGACACGAAACAATTCAGTGGTCCAGTTGGGCAAGTAACCCTTGTCGAAAGTACGTTTGGTTTTGCCAATGTGTACCCAATCTCCTGTGGCTAACAGTCTACCTTTCTTGGGGACAGTGACTGACGGGGACGTACCAAACATACCCTCGAAGACGGTCACTTCGTTGTCGGGAGTCACTTCTTGAGGGGCACGTCCAATGCTCCGATGGTAAGATTGGTTCTACGATTGAACGAAGTGTGGCAAGACATCGATGTACTTGAGAGTGTATTGATGCGTAAAATATTTCCACATGCGTTCTGTCAAAGTGCGTTGAAAACGTTCCACGAAACTTGCTTTAGTTATGAGATTTTCGGTGGTAAAAACATGAATGTCACGTTTCTTCAATTCTTTTTGGAAAGCTTGATTTAGAAATATCGGTACCTTTGTCAGTTTGCCATCGAAGAGGCTGACGACCACTTTGTTTCAACACCAGTTTCAGGGCTTGCTTTAATTCACTGCTCGATTTTGAAGTCAAAGGCACGACCCAAGCAAATTTGGTAAAGACGTCAATGATACAAAACAAATATTTGTAGCCACGATTGTAGGTGGCCAAATGAGAGACATCGGCTAAATCCGCTTGCCATTGATGATCGATACCTTCCACTTGGGTGCGACTTCTTGAAAATTTTCGTCGAATGGGTTTGTGTAAGGTGTACGTGGCTTGTTCTTGTAACCATCGTTGCACTTGAGGTAAACGGACACTTTTCAGCTTTGTTTTGGCAGCACGATACAATTTCTGAACACCTCCGTAGCCAGGTGAATGTGATGGATCGTAGTAAATGATAGCTAAGACCTTCTCCATTTTTTTATTTTGTTGTCTTAATAAGTGATCCAATCTTCGCTGATGATTTTCGCTATGGAGCGAGAGGGTGGTTTGGATACGGTTTTACGTGTTCGATGTGCCACAGGAGTCGAAGTGGAAGGTAGTTTTGATAATGGTGTTAGAGGTGGTGGTAAGGGAATGGTTTTGGTCTTCTTGTCTTTCTTCACTTCTGGTTTCCCTTCCTTATTTTTTACTTCTGTCGAAGAAGGAGTAATCATCATCATTTTAACCCAAGCTTTAAGTTCTTCTCGTTGAGGTGTAGGGGAAGGGGTCAACAAGGACGCTACAATTTTACTAGGAAGGGGAGCTGCTGATGGTGTTTGAAATACTTCTCCTACCTCTTCTTCTTCAAGTATCCGTGGGACTGCTTTTGTCTTGAGCCCAGAGAATTGTGGTGGTGGTAAAAGTGGTGGTGATGTACTTTTCATCAAGGCTTTCAAATCTTTCAAAAAAGGTACAGCTGTTTCGTCTAGAGCTTTTTGGTGAAAGAGTTGCAGTCGTTGCAACGATTGACCGTACCGTTGAGATTTTTCCGATTCGGACAAATCGCTACGATCCATCATCGATTGCAATTCATGTTGTAACTGGGACATTTCGTTCAAATGAGGATTGGGGGTAATTGCGGAGTCCGTTGTTCTTGCCAAAGATGGTATTCCATCCATCTTTTGTAAGGGACTAAAGTCAGCTTTCGTCCTTCCATTAGGTTTCAAGGATCACGTCTGTGATCTTTTTTGTACAAGAGGCTCTTTTTATACCTTTATTTTATCCCTTGTGAAGCAACTCCTGCCACGAGATTTGTAATCAATGAGAAAACATTGTCTTTTAAAAAGGTCATAACAAAGGACCTAACAACATAGGAAAAATAGGTGACATTCCTCTCCACGCTTTACCAACATCTTTTTCTTTTGACGAATGGGTATTTTCCTTTGGACCATTTGACGAAGGACGTGTCCATGTTTGGCTATGCATTTTTTTCTGATGTGGAGACAAAGGTATCGTGCCTTTCAAAACATTCAAACAACATTCGCCTATAGTATCGATGACATCTTTGGAAGCCGTTTGAATCAATTGTTTTCGCATGGGTGGAGGAGCTTTGGACAAGACGGACAACATGTCCCAATGTTTGGCTAAACGGAGTGGCAGTCCTTTCCTTTTCTTTCCTTTGGAGGTAGAAGAGGAATGTCTATTTTGGGGTGACATCTTTGTGGGTTGGTTCCAGGGCACAAACCAAAAAATACACAAACGTCAATCACTTGGGTACACTTGCTTTTATCCTTTTTTAGCACTACGAAACTGCCTATTGTTTCCTTTTGGAACTGGATAAAAACGATGAGGGACAACTTTTGGTACACAAGATTCACTAAAATTCATGGTTCAACATAATTTCCCTTTTTTGCTTTTGCTCCTAGCTGCTTTAACTGCTTTAAAAATAGCGTTTAGTTTATTATTGTGATCCCTCAAATAGTTAAAAAGGAAATATCCTCTTTGCTGATTTCTTTTTTCTTGGAACGACTGTGTCTTTTCTGCTTGGTGTCGTTAATGTTGGACTAAGCGTTTCTTAGGATGACGTGACTGGCGTTTTAGTTTTCCTTTTCCTTTTTGCATAGAAGAACAACGATGGATACGGTATGCAATTCTTGGTGGTGCCATCTTGAGGTGATTAGCAGCACAAAAAACATTGATTCTAAAATTGACCTCAGGTCTTTTTATAGTGGAATGCGTCGCCACTTATTGTCTTTACGTCGTATCAACTTAATGACAGGCAACACACGTCGTGGAGGAGTTCGCAAAGGACTAAATAGAGCCAATTCAGTAAACTTTGTAACACGCCTGATCTCTCTTGGACTTCGATTTTGGGGGTAGGTACTTTGTGAGCAGCAGCCACTATTGCTAAAGAGGAAGAGGGTATTACTGCTGGAGAAGACGTTTTTGGAGACGCTCTTTTGTAGGTTGAAACTGTTTTTTGTGAACTTTTCTTTTTCGTTTTCTGAGGTGGTGACTTGGTTTTGGTATCGTGGCTCTTTTCCTTTTTCTGAGGTGGTGACTTGGTTTTGGTACCGTGGCTCTTTTATTTTTCTTCTGGGTACGTCGGGGAGTGACTTGTTTCTTGGTGACAAGTTTGGGTGCATTGGGATCCCATTTTAAATGCGAACGATTGATGATTCCACCTAGTGAACCACTACCTCCAGGTTTCAAAATGATTTGCTTTTTGTTTTGAGTGTCAATGCGAGGATCGGATAGCTGCGTCAAGGCTACTTTGTTTCTGTCAAAAAAAAAAAACGTTTGGTTTGATGTGGAATCTGAATGATGCCTTGCAGTAATTGACGTGCTGTCAGCGTAAACCATCGTAAGATTTCTTCGAGACTGGCTTCTAAGACACGAGCACGTATTTGTAGATTTTTCTCGCGACTAATGCCGTACAAGGCACAATTTCAATTTAACGGGAATATGAGACCGAAGGGACGTCATGTTGACGATGTGTGAGACAGAATCCAAGTGACCAAGGTTTTTATATATTTTTTCTTTGGTGGTCATTGTTAAGTCGATGACGGGGACGTGTACACGACAGGTCATCCAGCTTGACAACAGGGGTTAAACAGAGGGGTACGAAATCGCAAATAATCGGGGGTAGTTGTTTTAAATCTACGAGTAAATAAGCGTGTGGAGTTTGAGTGGCATCTTCGTACGCATGAGTTAGCCAAGGTGTTCCTAACTGTTTGGCTAAGACTTGCACTTGCGATTTATCTCTAGGACTTTTTAACAAAACCACGTAATGAGCATTGAGACTGATGGTACGATGGGCTTTACTTTGTTGAAACAAATTTTGAATAAATGACACGGGCATTACGTTAATGCCATTTGCGTGTAAACCATAGTTTAATTTCTTTTTCGTCTTCTCCTAACATGTAACCAAAAATAACCAAATGGGTTTGACTGGGGTCAGACACGATGCCGTCGTCTTTGACCGGAATGCCTTCCACAAAGACAATGGATTCACCTTGACTTTCTCGTAGAAGGCTGTACGTTGATTGCCACTCTTTGTAACACCACACGATACTTTGAGGTGGACGATCGATCAAATGATATTTATATTCAATCAAACGTTTGACAAATTCGGTTTTGCTCGAACCACTAGGTCCAGCAATGAGCATGTTAAAAGGATGTCGAAGATACAAGGCCTTCCAACTAGCACGATCTAAATGTTCGTCAATGACTTTGAAAGTGGAGGAAGAGGGAGTAGAGATAGTAGAGGTAGCCATAGTAGTGTCAGGAATGTCACCTTTCTTGTAATACGAAGACAGACAAGACAAGAATTTTTATACTTTTTTCAGGACACGTTTATTGCAAACTTTGAAATGAAATAACACGAAAGACATAAATACATAATAGCCAAATGGTTAAGTACATAAATAAAAGACACATCAACACAACCATCGTGGAATATAAACAATGTTTCTATTTTACAACATTTTTTGTCATTCAGTTGTAGTGTCCTAGGGACAGTGTGTAATGTTCTAAACGTTTGTACATGGTTTAGTATTGTCACACAAAGGTTCTCCTGGAATGATCTTTCGGGAATGTCAAGGACTGTCCTGTCCTGAAGAGAATGGTTTTCCTCCGTGACAGACTGTACTTCTTCTTCCTCTGGTATTGTCACTAACACAGGAATAAAATTGACATTTTTCACGGAACATTTTAATGTTTTAGGATTATAAATTTCGGGCATAGTCGACCACTTCTTTAGTCCAAGCCTCAGAGCACCCATTTTTCCAGTCACGTACATCTGTCCAGTGAGGGTATAAGTCATAAGCTACACACACATCCTCATACACCTCTTCAGTACCTAAAACTTGACGAATCATGTTTTCCCGTAAAGGTCGAGAGGTATCCAGATGAAAGCGCAAAGCTTTCAGGAGATTGAGTCTCTCGTAAGTATTTAAAGGGATTACTTTCATACTTTTTTTGGAGTGAGAGGTACTGTTCGTAAAGTGTCCACAAATCATCGGACGGTAAACGAAATCCCAGAAAGCAAGTTACTAAGACACACACGACATGTCGTCCCCAATTCAATGGACACAGTACTCGTAAAACGCAATGGTAATCCTCAACTGTTTGAATATGGTCATGAATCTCCTTCCACGGAATCTGTTGTATCACCAATGATAAAGGTTTAGGTATGGTAGAACGTTTTTATAGTCTCTTTTTTTCGGCAGATATAACAGTAATTTCTGCACAAACATAGTCGTATTATTCTGTTCTCGAATTCAAATTTTCTAGTCACTAACTGACACATGACAAGTCGATCAAAAATTTCATCTTCCACTAAGTATACATTCTGTACAAAATTGTGGTAACTCTCTAACTCGTCTTCTGGAATTCGATTCAGTAAGTGTAAATAGTAGTACATATAATCTCTATCAACATAACAACTCTTTTTCTCCGTAATTAGTTGATCAATGTCTGACCACTTGAACACTTTTTTCAGAATCAATCCTCTTATTGCATTGAGGTATCAGCGGTTCAAACGTCGGTGACCTAACGGATGCAATATTTCCTTGCGTTTGACTTGTATTTTGACCAATTCTCGGTAAATGCGTTCTCTCAACTCATTAGGTAAGTTACGAATGTTCTCTTATAAATTATCCATCTAAAGATATTTAGGTCCCACGAGCATGTCCCAGGAATGCCCCAGGGCGTGTCTTTAGGTAGCCCCGCTCGTTGTAACAAGAGTTCTGCCTCTCTTTGTTGTTTCGCTTGATCCGATAGTTGAATAGTTTTCCAGGCTTTTTTTTCATTCTGTCGTATCGTTCTTGTCGGCATACGTTCTTACCACCACGATAACACGGGCTAAACACATCTTGTCTTGGGGATTGTTAATTTGAACAAGGCTACGTTTGATACTGCGAAGGTTGTCGACCAATAACACCTTTTTGCGCTGTCCTTTCCCTTGGGGAAGAGAAACGTGGGTCATGAACAGTGTCGCTTTTCCGTCACTGATGTGAAATTTGTCGTTGGATTGTTGAACGTGTTAAATTTTGTCCATAACAGGTGTCAATTGTGATGGACTGCTAAACTCGATCCAAACGGGAGACTTCAGATTGTGTTAATGAATGGAAAGTCTCAAACGATCGTCTGCTTTGGCTTGACCAGAAGTAAGACGACGTTTGAGAAAGAGAAGACGATCAATGAGATGCCCTATATGTTAACGAACTGGTGTTAACATCATAAACAAAAGCCGTTTTCATGGCCACTTTCCATGCCTCGGAAAGATTATACTTTTTAACAAAAGAAACAAATTGCCATATTTCTATCTATGTGTTCTATGTCTCTATGTGTCTGTATTGTATATGTATATGTCCCTCCCTAGAATCGTTGTCCTAGCTGCGCCTAGTTAGGTCAACTAGGTCAGCTCCTTGCTACACTGTTGCCAAGTGTCCAGTACTGTGATGTCATGCCACTTGTGCCATTCCTCTTGTTGCTATACAGTCCCAAGGTGTCCTAATACAAAATTCCCATTGTCGCTATATCGTCCTAGGGGTTGGCATTTGTCGCCATAAATCTTGTCGCTATATCGTCCCAGTCTGTTTATTAATGATAACTCCCATTGTCGCTATATCGTCCCCATTCACTGCTAATATATGTCTAGTTGGACAATGCCTACATAAAGATGAAACATCCAGATCATTGGTTTTAAATACTTGTTTTAGGACTAAATCAGACTTTTGTGTGGATAGCAGGCTGCTGGAACAATCAGTAATCACCTAAAATACACCGTTAGTCTGGTATACGATGAAAGAGTTTATCATAAGTTTTTTTTATCTTTAAAGTTCTGATCATAAATAAACCGCTCCGGTCGCCTAGCGATTAGAGCATCCGCCTCAGATGCGAGAGGTCGCTGGTTAGAGGTTTGGAGGTTAATGTTAGAACTGGTCGGACTGGTGCCAGGAAAATGTGACTGGGTGGGACATCTTGCTATATGTCTGCGTCATGATGCCCCAGTGCTAAACATCACTATAAATTGCCACACTGCAGACATCATAGCAATATGAAAATTTTTTAAAGCTACATTAGAAATGCACACCTCTCTCTCTCCCTAACTCTCTCACACACACACACTCACACATACACACACAAACACACACACACACAATACTAATTATAAATATTTTCACAATCTATGCGTTCTTACGATGCTTTTAGTTTCCAAACTTTTGGGCATGTAATGGGGGGGTGTCTGATGGTGGGTGGATGTTGGATGACAGTACTTCAGCCGGCGATACGTCTTCAGAAACCTTCATAATTTAGTTCACATAAAAAGACACTTGTCTCACAGGGTAAAAGTCGATACTAAGAATAAGAACCTGTTTCACTGTCAATGGAAACTGAAACTACCAAATTAAGAGCTCGAATTGAGGTTCACACTTTACGAGATATACCAGGTATATGTATTCAGCACGTGAGCATCACATGACCACCTTGTCTCTAAAATTCCTATTCAGAAGCTCGTTTTTTTAAAATTGCACATATTATTACAAGCATATAGAAGATGCTAATTTACATAAAATATAAGGACAGTATATGGAATCTACTGTTTGGAGACTTTGCATGCCATAACAGGATCAGTTCAGCCTCAATGACGAGGACGTTGCATCTAATTCCCGTGAGGTTCGCATTGAATAAGTTTCCTGTTGTTCAGTTGTTGCTGTTTTTTATGCTAATGCATATAAACAATTCTCCACATTGCATATCAGATGTACGCAGGAATTTTTAAAGAGACATGTGTTATACTCTGATATTGATACCTTCGAAAGGTACGATAGTGTAGAGTTTATGGAATTAAATGCATTGTAAATATCATGAAACGTATTTGATATGTCAGCATAAAAGCTGAAAAAAATACACAAAAATAGGGTCTGTGAAGATTCAATTCATTTAAGAAGAGGGCGCTAGCTTTAAATTAAACTTATTGGTAACGAAATGCTACGAAAATAGCACGTGACCACATTCATGGCTACGTCATCATCATTTAGTTGGCGGGTAACGGGTAACTTAATTGTAATTTAAATATTTACTGTAAAGAAAATGGCGCATGCACTAGTTTGCTGCCTTGGTCGCGTTCAGAAAAGAAACGTCGAAGATTTGTCAAAGACACCTTAAGGTGCTTATCAAGGATTCGTCTTGGGAACCAGTTTGATCGATAGTGAGCATTGATGGAGGAGTTAGAATGTAATTCGACACTGACATGCCGAAGTTGTTTCTGGAGATGTAGGTCCATGTCTTTGTTATAGTACATATGAAGTATTCTCCACTCGTCATATGTCTTATTACTTTGTTTGAAAGCAAGGTTTCATTATTATGGGTAAGGACTTTAAGTACTTTATAAGATTCAAAATCTCTTTATGAGCAGAAAAAAGTGATAACGACTGGGGAGGGAAGTTAGGACATCATTAAAGCCCCATTTTGCAAAATGTGAGCTAAAATAAAATGCTAACTGTTCAAATGCCAATCCGAGTCTTGTATGTAAGCCGAGTTTGAGCACTGGATATTATCCACGCTAAACTCAATGGAAAATTGCTGTCTGCGGAAACTTGCTGTCAAGTGTAAACTGTGTGATTCTCTTACACTTTTGTCCATTCTGACCTCAGTGGAAAATTACTGGGCAAGGCATTGCTGTTTTTAAACAAGGGGTTTATCAGTGTACGTGCATCTGAAATTATGTACGTGTCATCCGCTTAACAGGCTGTATGTTGAACGTGGGATAGTAGCAAATACACAACTGAAATAAATTACAGCAACGATACCAGAGGTAATCACATGTAGTTTTATCAGTTCAGAAAGATAGATTATTTTATCAGCATAAACAGGAGAGAGAATTTATTAAGTAGATGAAAATTTCAGTTCTATTATTATAACAGGTATTGACTTTTGCCCGAGGCTAGGGAACCCAGCATGCTATTATTAGCGATCAATTTATAATAAGTTTTTAGCGGCTTGCACGAAGCCCGGGGCAGTGTCTAAATTTAAGTCGAATTAGAATTCCGGCAGTTCGCTGTATACTAAAATCTTTTTTATCCACTGACTTAGTGATCTGTAACTCAATCGTTGTTCTAATAATAATAATAATAATAATAATAATAATAATAATAATAATAATAATAATAATAATAATAATAATAATAATAATATTGAGAGAATCTGCGTTAACTTGGGGAAACTCGTACATCTAACTTTATAGAAAAAAACTGAATGAAATTAAGAAAAATCTTTTAGTCCGTCATTCTGTAAAATAACAGCTGCAACAATGCCAAGAAGCTCATGTAGAATTTACAGAGGGTACAGAACTTAAACAATTTGTCGGATCAACCAGAAATATTGTTACAGCAACTAAGTCAATAGAAACAAAACCTTTTGAGACATTACCTGCTGATATTGGTGACTGTCTTCAGCCCCCTTCAACAATCCAAGTTCAACCCCCCACCACCACCCGAGGTTCAGCTACCGCCACCAAAAGTTAAATCAGCATGATATACAAATTTACTGTGGAAGGTATTGCAGCTATCATGGATAAAACCAAAATATTTCAACATTTGGATTGCATGAATGAGAGAAATACATGAAACATGAGAATATTAAAAATAATAGTCGTGCTGTCTGGCGTAAAAAAACATATAGCATTTTTGCCGGTGCTTATAAGGTCAAAAAGGATGATAAAAATTTGAAAAATTTTAGCCGGCTAGTAGATAAGCATACTAAGAGAACAAATGAAGAATGGAGACAAAGATAAGAAAATACGGAGCATCACGTTGAAAAAGAAGAAGAAAATAAAATTAAGTATGAAAACAACGTCTAAAACAACACAAGAAAATAGATTAACTGAGACAGAGGCACTCCAGCAGCTCATTCATGATCCACAACCAAGATAACCTGAAGGAGCAACCGGAATTGGCCTTGCCACTTGCAGTCAACGTCATAAAAAAACAAGGTGATAATGTGATCGCTGAATTGTCTATGATTCAAGATAAACTTTGCCCAAATAATATAGTCGCTGATGTTGATCGACTGGAAATTCTAGTTAGTGGAAGATGAGCCGGAAACAATTCCAACGAAATAATGAATGAAGCATCTTATTTTTGACAGAGTTTATTTACCCGTGGAGTCATGGACAGCAGTGTTTATCGGGCACTGATTGATGAAATTACTGACGATTACTTTAGTGAGTGATCATTTAGATCGGCTATAACATAATAATATGATTTTAAACAATGCTCAAAGTGGACCTGAAAACGTCAGGATGCTAAATTCACGATTTTCGGTTTATAGCGAGATCTGCGGAGATGGATTCGGATATGTTAATCAAGGTTAAAACAATTAGGCATGAAAGCCATCGAAGTTGTTCTTGATAAGGGCATTGGCACTGTTGGTGATATTGCTGGTAAGAAATTTTCAACAATCAAAAAGTAGATTCGCAAAATATGTGTCTCGATAGAAGTTGGAAATGCACCCATGAGAGGTATCACTCTTGGTAGGTGTGCAACGTCTTTTGTGGCTATTGAGCCACACAAGGAATTGACAATCCTTACTGCAATTGCTGCACTTGAAGGTTAGGTCTAGTGTGATTTTGAGCTTTTTCCTCTTCTTCTGACATCAAATTTTTTTTATCAGCGAACAGTCGCAACTTGTCCTCACCGGAGGACATATTGCCAACTGGACTTGTCTAGAGCACGCTCTTTCCAGGTGTTGACATCAATATCAAGGGCTTTTATGTCAATCTTGCAGACATACTTGAAGCGGAGATGTAACCGTCTGATTAATATTCAGCCAGAGGCAAGCATAGAATGAATGTCTTTTGGGATCCGTCCATTTTCCATCCGATGTACATGGCCCAGCCATCTGATGCAAAGTTGGTGGAGGAGTGTGACTATGTTGGAAATCTTGGCACATTCAGCACCTCGTTGTTTGTCTCTTGATTGCTCTAGGTAATGCAGAGTATTTATCGGTGGCATCGCATGTGAAAGGCACTCAGTCTTTTTTCCTGAGAGGCGTACAAGGTTATATTTCACTGGTGTACAGAAGAGTGCTTAGCACACAGGCATGGGACACGGCGATTTTAGTGTCCAGGGTCAGCATTGCATTGAGTTGTTGACGTCTTTCCAATCCGCTTGTTGGGCTTGGCGTCGAGTGAGAGGTTGTTAGTGACGGTAAAGCCGAGGTACGTGAACTGACAGACTACTTCTAGTTTGTAGTTGTTGATGATGATGCTGGGAGGATCCACGTTCTGAGACTTCTTTAGGCTGATTGTCGACACGAATTTATCGCATGCTTTAGCAAATCGGTTCTTCAGGCGTTGTAGTTCAGCTTATTTGTGAGTGGCTAGATTAACATCATCTGCAAAGCGCATGTCCCTAATGGTTGCTGCTCTTACTTTGCTCTTTGCCTTCAATCTTGTCAGGTTGAACAGTATGCCGTCTGCTCGCGTGTGCAGGTAGATCCCCTCTGTGGACGTCCTGATTGCGTACTTAAGCATGACAGTTATAAGATGACGAAGAGCGATGTGGCAAGAACAAAGCCTTGTTTCACTTTGCTGTGGACGTTGAGTGGGTCGGAAGATGAACTATCATACTACACTGTGCCTTTCATGTTGTCAGTGAAGGACTGGACCATCTGTAGCAGCTTTGTAGAGAATCCTAAATTCGTCAGTATTTTTGAAGATTCCGTCTCGAATTCCGTGGTGAGGTAGATAAAGGACAGGAAGAGGGGCCCGTGTTGTTCTCTGCACTTCTCCTGAAGTTGCCTGATGAAGAAGACCATGTCGATTGTGGACCTATTTGCACGGAACACGCATTAAGACCCTGTATACACTCTGTCAGCAAGCGTCTGGAGTCTCTTCAGGATGACTCTTATGAAGACTTTGTCCACGATGCTGAGAAGTGATATGCCCCTGTAGTTGTAGCAGTCGCTTCTGTCGCCCTTATTCTCGTACAAAGTTACGATGTTGGCATCTCTCAAGTCCTGAAGCACTGCACCTTCATCCCACCACTGGCAAAGAAGGTCGTACAGGAATATGCACATCACGCTTTCGACGCACTTGATGACTTCTGCTGTTAATCAATCATTCCCTCGGGCTCTATCTTAGGTCAATTTCTCAAAGGACATTTTTAGTTCTGCCGCAGTAGGTTTCTCATCCAGTTCGGTCATACAATGAAGTTTCTCAATGGCGATAAGGGCATTTATGGTCACGTGGTTCTCTCTGGAGTACTGTTCAATCGCTCCGTCTGCTTGCCTTTGCCGTGAATGGTATCGCCTGCAGAAAACTTCAGTGGTGCTATCACGTTCTTAGTGGGACCCATTGCTTTCTTTATGACATCGTACGTGCCTCCAATGTTTCCGATATATACTTCTGCTAGATGCTCTGACACAGCTAAAGTCAATATTGATTGGCACACTGTCGTGTTAATCTCCTCAATTTGCTTCTGGTAGACCTGTATGCCTGTAGTGTTCTCTAGCGGAGGGGGACGCTTGTATTCCACATAGTCACTGCGACACTTGTCAATGGCTGACATGAGTGTGGCGGAGTTGTCCTTGAGCCAGTCGTTGTTCTTTGTTTCTTGTCAAAGATTCCTGTTGCTGTGCTTTACATGGTATCTCAAATGTGGTCACATTTCTCTGGCACTGCCGCAGAGAGGTTCTGAAATGAAAGCCTTGGAGAAGGTGTAAGCGAATTACTCAGTCTTGTTTGGATATGACGTTTTGCTCACATCAATGTGTGCTTTACCCACTTGCCTAGGGTGATCAATCTTTTTTTGCCTGAAGCTTTATTTTATAGCAAACAAGCGAGTGATTGGTGTTGCAGGCAGTGCTGTCGAATGTTCGAGTAAGAAGCACACCATTCATAACAGACCGTCTCGTGATAATCAGGTCCAGATTGTGCCAATGTTTGGACCGGGAATGCCTCCAATACACTTTGTGCTGTGATTTCGTCTGAGAAAATGAATCGGTAATGCTTAGGTCGTGTGGTTCTTTTGTCTGGTAGACTCGGAATCTGGTAGCCACGTCTTCTGTAGTGCAGTGAAATCGACATGGAGTCTTGCCATTTCATCGTTAATGACTAACGTCTTTTGAATATCACTGATTGCCTGGAGATCATCTGAGAGCCCAGTCAGCATGGTCCTGAAATTACAGGAATCCAGCTTGAGGACTGTTAATTTTCTTGTTGCTTTACTTTTGTTGTTTTTTTGTGCAGTGAATGAAACCCGCTTGTCAGGTACTCGCTTATCTTAAGTCCTACGCACACAGTAAGGCAGGTGTGCTATGGCGGTACGGATCCTTATTAGTTGGAGGGTGCCCAGCTTGAGGAGAGCGATAACTGTCCAATGAGACCTGTTGATCTCTCCCACCTTCGGAAACAACCCCTCGTGCCTGACTCTACGCTAATCGAGTGGTGACTTATAAACGGTAACTGTTGATTCCCGTGTTTTGTCGAATCTTTGAGGCGAAACTGGTGTGTTCTCTTCAGGGTGAAAGCGTGGGCAGGGTGAAATGGAGAATCAGTTGTTGTCTATGCAACTGACCCTCCCCCTCCAAGCAAAGGGAAGGTACAATCCGAAACGTTATGGCACCAACGACGTCGCAGGAGTGTCCGAGATGACACTGAATTCAATGCCAAGTCGCATCAGGGACTCCGTTTACAGATTTTCTGGTGGAGTTGACTCCCTTAGCCTTTCCCATGAGTTAGTATATTCGTAAGGCAGCGAAAGTTTGAAGTCGGAATTTACCTTCTCCTATACGGGCAACCACACAAGGTTAACGGACCCCATCTGCCCGAAGCATCACTAGAAGGCCTATTGACAGATCAAGCGCGCTTGTTATCGTTTATGGATAGTGGTAGTAAATGAGAGCTGTCATGGCTAACATTGACCACAGACAAAGCTCTGAGCACAGCAGGTACATTTTCATGGCAGATCACAGCAGGGAATTTCAGCATCAAGAAGTATATTCGTGGCATTTTAGTGTGCCACTAGGTATAACGATCAGATAGCAAATCCAGTGGTGTTTGAAAGACAACAGCATGTACGATTTTGCTGTGGATAAATGAACATCAAGAACCATCCGGAAACTTAATATTGAATTTTGATCAAAACAACGTTGCACGGGCCTAATCATAGTTTGATGAGATTCATGGGGCATGATCAGAAAATGACGCACGTGATATCGTCAGTGGTTGGAGTCGGTGTCGGTTATTGTGGCGTTGCTAGTATCCTTAATATTAACCAGAAAAATATTTACATGTGCCGGTAAGAAATTACAAGAGCACACAAAAATAACGTAGTTGGCGCCGTAAGAGTATATAAATATCGTCGATACTAACAGCGAGATTAAACGATGGTCCAGTATCAGATAATGAATTTTTGATGAAATTATGTATATACACTATTAACATCACTAAAAAGCAAACATACCCGTGCCAACGTTGGTAACGCCACATTAAAAATCTGCGGTATAGATAATAATGACCACAGAAAGAATGACACAACTGGGACATATCGCTAACACAACGCCGCCGAAGACCAGTATGATATCAGCGATGTCAACGCAGCTAGAATTTAATATTGATTTTTCAGCTCCAATAAAAGCACATAATTTTCGGTCACTTGAGATCCAGTTTGCAAAATTACGACTTTAGTAGTTGGCTAAATATGAGACAAACATCACTGGATGGATTAGACACTAACACTTCACTCATATTTGCGCATAAAACGAAAACTTGATGAGTATGAACAGACCGTCCCAGACCGGAAAGTCGTCAGAATACCAAAATAATCGTATCAAAATTAAGAAATCAATGATGAACTTCTTCGTAGAATCAAATCAATAAAGGAAAACGAATCAACGATCGACAACAAACGGCTAGCATTGCCATTGAAATATCAATACCTAATTACGTCGTATACATATAAAAGTCGTCCATCAGAACTGTGTTGCGATAGCCGCTGAAAATTCCATATTATGTTGGACCAAACCAGCCAACTCGATTAGATTATTTGATTGTCAAAAATATTAATAAAAAGCAGAATAAAAATGCTGTGTTTTGACAGAAAGTGACAAAGGTGTATAATTGCAGTGGTTATCTTAGATGCCCATTAAAAGGTTGACTCAAGTGGCCACATTTATCTGTCATGGTATTGTGATAACAAAACACAATCGGTAAAGGAATAAATTGTAATTTCTCCTAAATTAATGATTACCAAGAGAATATTCTAGGACCACAAAAATGCACATGATCTAAAAAAACTTCTTGAGCAGTATATATTTGAATATCCAAATGATGATCTTAAACGAAGAATCACTAAAGCAGATCAACATATGAACCAAGTGAAATCAGAAATAGAACTTCTTTGAAAAATTATGATAAAAATCTAATTACCAGTGATGATCTTATTGGGAACGAAGCGGCATAACATGCATAGAGATAATTCTTTATTATTTTAAAATCACAGACGAACAACTGCTCACTTTTAAACTACCCCGGTTCAACGTTGATAAAATAAAGGAGAGTATCGATTTCATAACTGACTAATATTTTCCAAACCTTTCTGTGGCATGCGGCAAAATGAAATGCCCTCCAGATATTATCCGAAATAATAACGATCCAATGGGTAGTAGTCGTCATGCATCGCCAAGTGCTAATATCACATCTACCATTTGTTTATTTCTCGTCTGTGACGCAGTCGACGGTATTTATACACCGTATTGGCAAACATCTCAAGGGTATTACAACTTTTCAACGAAAGTCCTGCCTTGTCATTTGATTGTGTCAGTGCCTGTTAATGCTTTTTATTTACGCTATCAAGAATACGTTTTCGTCTAAACGACCAAGACGGTACGTTATTGAACACGCACAGTGAAGAATTAACTGTTAGTTTGAATACTTGTGAGAGACCACAAATTCCACACCATCACAAATAATAAACAGAAAAAAAGTTTTGTCGTTAATTTTTTGGTACTGGTGACGTTGCTCTTTTGCCTTCGGTTAATTAGGAAATACAAACGGATACAAATAAAATTGTTTTAGATGTCTCGCACGCACATTTACATCCGCTCCAGACTAATATTGTCGAGACAATTCTGCTTTTATTTTCTCATTGACGTTTGCCAGTGGAACAAATTTAGCTATCTTACGTTCTTGTAAATCAGCCATTTCGCACTGAAGTAATTCATAAATCTATATTCTGTCGCTAGTGTGTTTTTGCCCTCTTCCCGTCGCTGCTGTATCAGCTCAAAATTATGGTTAATTCTTGAAACATTAAGAACATGTTGCTGCGATTGATCTCAGAGAAAGTCGTTAATATTTTGTTGGATCGTTATGCAATAAATGCATTTCTTTGAAATAAAACATTTTATCAAGACCAATTTGATAACGTCTTGTTGTATCGTGTAAAGTTATTGTGATGAATAAATGCGGAGTTTTCTGAGCATGTGCAGAAAGGTTTTTAGACTTATTTAAGTCCTTGTCACCGATACACCAAGACTGATGAATATTTTTCTCAGCTTATGTGTGACAAAACCGTTAAAATACCAGAAAATTACAGATATCCCTGATCACTGGGAATCTGTGTAGCTCTGTGTAACAAAGAAGACATTTGTGTTTCATTTCTGCCTTGTGAAAATATTCTGGCTGGTTGTGCTTTTTTGACAAGCATGAACATCGTCGTATACGACTAGATTGTTGATAGTCCCGTTAAAATCTTTGACGGACGGCGCATCATCGTTGTCAGTGATAAATCATCATCTTCAGCCGCTAGACTTTTTAAATTTAATTCCGAAAGAACATCACATCATCGTTGGTCATCCACGGATGGTGCCACTAAATAAAGTTTGTCCCATTTGAGCCACCTCATTATCAGACCCAGCCGCAATTGAGTTTTACCTGAACCAGACGGACCAGTGATAAACAGCTGCAATGAAATTTGGTAATAATTGACTATGTCGGATCGCGTGCCACTGAAAATTGCATTATATAAATATATTAAATTTTAATTTATGGTCATTAGTTTTTATTATGTTCTGTGTTAGACGGTCACAGATAAAACCAGGTAAAACACAACTACGTTGAAATAACTCGCGAACGTTCACAGTGTGTGAGATGTGGTGTAACAACAATATAAGGTTGTAAGCAGCAATAAGATAATTTCCGAAGATGATATCACCTCGACAATCGGAAAATAACCGGTAACGCCGTTGGCTAAGTATCCAGGGAAGAAAACAATCTTCCGGATATAATTATTGTAATCCTAGAACCCGACTTGATATTAGACTAGATGGAAACAAATTCAACTAAAACCAGGTGAATTTCCGGTAAATGGGATTGAACATGCGTGCAATACTCATGATGTCGCGTACAAAAATAATGATCTGCAACAATGTCATGTCGCAGAAGTCACGTAATGGAGTCGATTTGTTATGGCCCAAGAGGATATTAGAGAGGTGAAGCAGCGATTAGCAAACTCAGTACATCACCAATTAGCAAACTCGCCGATGCTTGTGAAACGTGATGCTGCCACAGATTAATTGTCACGACAGGCAAAATAGCAAATGTATCTGCGACGTCGCAAAGCAATTCAGCATATACGTTTAGCTGTCATTACGACCAACGATGTATATCAGGCAAATATCATTTTACCACATGACATCATTGACGCGTCACTCAGACAACGCACATATAAATGTGCGTTCGTTTATGAATACGCTAAAGGTATACACAAGAGAGCTGAATCACTATAGACTAAAACAGCAACTGAAGTATCATCCACTTTTTAACAAATTTATTCGCATGGACGCATATCGTCTGGCGACCTGCTCTAGGCACAGTTGCTGCATGTTGATCATGGAAAAAAATTTATCGGTGCAATAACAACAATAACAACATAACGCAAAAATCAGACGTGGATAGCACGACTTACATCATGATCATGCAGTCGTTGAGCAATTTAATCAAACACTTGCACAGCGACTCTGGACATCAATACGCTCAGGCATTACTGAGCAAGGACAGATCTCGTGAATGGGTTGCGAGACTACCTCCAATGATAACCGCGTTAAATTAAGAAGTCACTCGTGAAATTAAAATGAAATGCATCGAGGCAATTGTGAAGAAACACATATCACGACAAAAATCACCAGGATATCAATTACAACAACCATGTTGGGCAGTCATGTAACAGTCAGGTATTTATATGAGTCTGGTCAATTGAGGATGGTACATCAAGAGCAAATGATCCAGGCTGGAATGTAACCATACATAAAATTTTCAGCGTGGTAAGATATACGGGCCAGTCTGCAGTCCGGAGACTAGATTGTCCGTGAAGGTAATTCATAAAGATACGCAATTACCATCATGATGGAATCAGCGTCGGAGACTCTAACAGGGACTGGGCCTCATGTCGGTAGTTTGGAGGAGGGCAGCTTCTTGACGTCTGTTACTTTCAAGACATGTTAGAGCGACATTTTCGTGTGTGTATCTGAGACTATTATCAATTCTATCCAAGGTAATTGTTGTACGTCATTAGGATAATATTGCCACAACTTTATCGTAATTTAGCGTTGTTTTGTTTTTGTTTTTTGTTTTTGTCTTCTCGCGCATAACAGCTAATTTTTCCTTCTTAGCGTTGTTTGTTAGTGTATAAGGTACAAGAGTATCATTGGTAACTCCATAACGCAGACAATTCTTCTCAGCTGATAATGTTGTGACTCGCGATAAACATTTCGTGAGTTGGTTTGACCAAATCGTTCAAATTTCGGTTGACATTCGCCGTATCCAAGACAACGTGCAGGACAAAATGATGTATTGTCAACTGTTGTCATTGCGGAAGAATCATATTTTGTATTCCAGATTTTACCATGTCCAAACTCGGCACAGGATCATGATATATCGTCCAGAATTTCTAATGGAGTTGGACGCCATTTATTTTTGTGATTTTCTATATGAATCACAACATACAACGTAGTAAAAAAAAGTAATAGAGTAATTCATCAAACTAGGCGTCAAATTTTACGATAGTTTGTTTAAGCGCACGTTGGAGGTATTCTTTCCGATAAAGTATACCAGAAAGCACAAATTGATGAAATGCTGATTCATTTGAGGAAGATGTATCTGCGTCGTCACCTTGAAGTAACCAGACATATACAGGGTCATATTATAAATCTCCTCAAAAATATTCGCTGTTGGAGCTCATATTCAGCAGTATTTTCCTCAACGATACATAATCTCGTGTATTTTTTTTTTTACCACAAATGAAAACTTCAGTGTTTTTTAGCACTGCTACGTCATTTATTATAGCACCGTTGATAAGAGTTTTCCCATTGTGCAATGTTTTAATTCGTGATTATGTTAGTCCGTTTCCACGTCTCGAGTTAATAAAATATTTTATGACACGTTGAGCCACACAACTTAATTTGGCTGTGGCCGCGGTAGTGGCATTGGTGCGTGCACCACGCATAGGGGTACGAGCATTGCTATCAGGATCGTATACAAGGTTTAGTGTATAAACAGCAAAATATACTGGATATAGGACATTTTAGTATGGTTTGTCTATTCCAGCAAATGCCCCTGGTTTTTGATCATTATGATTCTTTAACAGAGTCGACTTTATCACCAATAATTTAGATTTATCCATCTTGGCTAACAATTTGGACAATACATTTTATTTTGAAGTTGATGTTATTCACAAGACTATTAATAATAGTCTTTTCTCGTTTATCGTTCATGGTGGAGTCAACGAAAATAAAATCGCTGTCTATCCCAAATGTTTAAAAGACCAAGAGATGCGTCATCTTGCATAAACGTATCTTGGCCATTTTGATAAATTTGTGAAACTGTAACTTAAATGGTGGTTGTTTTTGATGACCTGATAATCTGCCAAATTGAAATCTAGTTTTGTGTGTTCTGGTTAATCTCGGCTAATCTCTCAATTTCCCTGGCCGTTAATAATAAGTTAACCTGATTTCGTAAAGTTTTGCGCAATTTCGACTTTGGGAAGGCTGGTTTTATCCAGTTTAGACTAAAATTCTGTTCTCTCAGTTGCTTTGCAACAGCAGAATCAGTTACTGCTGTTGTATACGATATCCATTCTTTAATATAATATGACCTTTCAATAATTAGAAGATATCAAAATAATATAATAACATGATAGGCGCAAAGAACAAATACACGTGGTTTAAGGTAGGACCAAAAAAACCATGTGGGAAAAATTGTCTAGGTTATTTTTGTGATGTTCAGGTTTTGGTATCAGGCATGCAAGTGGACCGAGACCCTGTTTGATATGTGGGGTGGCGGTGAAAGAGAATACATAATTATGCGTGCTATTTTGCGTAAAAAGATACAACGCATTGAAAAGATATTTTAAGTTAGCCAACGATTATGCTGAAAGATGTATTTAATAGTATTATTAAAGACAAGAAAATAGTATAAGGAGCCAAGTCGACAAAAATATTGACACTGATTAATTCAAGAGATACCAAGTGAAAATAACAAGCAAAGAAAAGACAGAAAAAATATTCAGCGACCAGCTAAATCAATTATTCTTGATACATGAGAAATAAATGGTTTTCATCTGTTTCTGCAGAGGGTCAATATTTCAATATTAATCCTGGTGCTTTGCATTATGTAACAAATGGCATATATAAATTAATTACATCAAAGTTGTTTAATCTGAAAACAAAATTATATTATCTAATAAAGTTTTTTCAGCTACAGTCAAATGTAGGACTTTCAATTCGACTTACAATTTAGATATTACCCAGGTGAAGTTCCAAGCCGACTAATAATAACTATGAAAACTGATGGGTAACAATACACACGGAGTTCATCGCGCTCGGCAAATGTCAATACCGATTACGTATAATCGTAATAGAACAGAAATTATTTGAAAATGCTCAGACTTAATAAATTCTCCGTTTAGTGTTATATAAATGCGTGTACACTAATTATTTCTCTGTAAGTGCGAATGTACTGATATAACAGCAACAGTACCACTGGTATAGTTTATGTAAATAATTTAAGCCGTATATTCGTAATAAAAACAGTGATGTAGTAGTTAAAGTGCAGCAACAGTCTTTCGATCAATCTGTGGAAACTTACTTCATGTTCTATCCCAGGAACACGCGACTAACATATTATCGGCGTTTTAAAAAAACTATTATCAGCGATTCATTGATTAAAGATGAAATATCGTTGAATTGGTAATTGTAGACTTGCAAAATTAACCCCAGATTTACTTGGCTGGGCTTCTCGCGAACCCAAATAAAGGTGTTCATTTTATAATATCCGGGGTTCACTTAGTGGGTGTGTAGGCTTAATTACAAAATTTAACAAAATTAAGAATCAGCCTGGACAGTCCACTGATCTTCTAAAATTTCATTTCGTACTTAGCGATTTGTCGGGGAGGGGCACATTTCCTCAGATTAATAAATCAACATCAACGTTCCCTCTAAACTGAACGCGCGTGACCGATAAGTTGTTCAGACAACCCCGCAGAGCTGAATTATTCTCTGCTCAGCAGATCAAAATTACCAAGTATTCATTCCATCATTAATGCTAAAATATATCCAAAATTATCACTCTTATTTCTGTAGAAGACCTTACTAACATTAGCTGAATTGAAACTTTGGCGGAATGCTCGCCAATCAAATCCCGCTAATAGCACCCAATCAAAGGACTTCGTTCAAATTCTCCTGGCCAACTACAGGTGTATGTTGTACTGTCAGTTTCCTATTGGAATATATTTCGCTTTGAATATAAACAAGCCATTTTGATACGCCTTGAAAAAGCAATTGGTAACCAAGGCTGCTCGTAAGAGTTCATTTAATTCAATTTGGATACTTGCAAAGAATGATTGTAGCATTGTAATTAAAAAATTAATTTTTAAAATAATTTTTCGTTTTATATAGTGAAAACACGAATATGACACAAAGCATTAGTTCCTTTAAATCATCTTGTTGAAACCAAAATGATAGTATGGAAAATTTCACAGCGTGTGGAATTAGGAAATATTTTTCATTTTTCTGAGGATGACAGTGTTGCTTATAAAGTATATTTTGAGGCTAAAACAAGTGGCGATTTTACGACTAGAAAAACTTGGGATATTTGGAAATTGGATTATCTAACGAGATATATTTCACAGAAGATCTATTTGGATTTGATAGCGAGATTAAAAAGAACTCAAGCTAGATCTCAAATCAACTTCTTCCTGATGGAGCCAAAGGATGATCAACAGATGCGAATCGAAGTGAATGATTGCCAACGAAGTAACGGTTAGCAAGTGAAGATTTTTATTGATAATGTCTTGGTGGCCTACACAATGAACGCGTCGACGCTGTCCATTATGGATATTCATGATCACATAGCTAAATATTTTAAACTTCCTGATTGCTGGAAAAACAAGAATTATGTATTTGAGTTTGTTGAATGTATCGACTTGGTTGTCAAAGAGATATGCATGCAGGAAATTTGAATCTAAATTCCATACACTTTTTGTAAACGAAAGCATATACATATCTGTAAACAAAATGCTAATCATATCATTAAATATCGCCCTGCAAGAACGGTGTGCCACCGAACAGTTTTTGCTGGTATTGTAAAACTGACAGCATGTGACAATGGGTCTATTTTTCTGAAATCAAGGAGTTTTTTAGGACGACCAATCTTGATTTTTAAAGATGGTCATATTTACACCAGTCCGCTATGCTAGGAAGAAGAAATATCGTCGCTGCACTGATACGTACCGAGGTAACTCATCTGGGCAGCATTACGTGGCACACAGAGAAGATCTAGGAATTGATGACTCGTGGGGAAAGGTTTCTGTTATGAAAACTATTGAGATATTACTGCAGACCGTCTACACTGTTTTTTGCCGAACGAGTGTTTAAAAAGCCACATTTGAAGATCTCGCCAATGTCTCCAATGAAGATGTTGTCTCTTTTAGGCCACCGAATGAGCTTAGATGGATGTCTCGACATTTTGCTGTTAAAGCTTTGATGAAAATTGTAAAATTCTAATACAAGTTTTTCAGAAGCAGGTCGAGGAAGATAATGATCAGATTGCAAATTATTATTTAAAAGAACTCCAAAACCCTCAAGTTCACGTCGCTCTGTCTCGAATGAAGTTTTAGATGAATTAGCTGATTGATGTACAGTTTTACAGAGTAGCTTCTTTATCAACCATTGAGGCTGCACAGTTTGCCAAAGCAAGTATTTCTCAACTGAAATCGCATTATTTGGATGGAACTGAATGAAGTTCATTGGAGTGACGCTGTGAAGATGCTATTGTCAACAACTGGTTATAAAGACACTTACTGCTGAGATGTTAAGGTTTATAGAGCGTGTCTGCCTGCACTTGCAAGAAAGGTTCCCAGATGGCGAAATAATAGAGTGGGCAGTCTTTAATACTCAGACGATTCAGAATCAAATAAACTTTGATTACGGGTAAGCTTAACTAAGTACATTTTTTACGAAACACGAACATTTACTAGGCCCAGTTGGAGAAAATCCCATGAAAAGCTGTAATCGGAATATAATGATCTAAAATTTATTTTAAGGGACAAACTTCAATCTGGAAGTTTAAAGACCTTTGCGGATGTCATTTGCTTCGTGCTAACAGAGAAGTTTTCAACGATGGCGACATTTGTGGATATATGTTGTACATTTCAAGATTCAAGAGCTGATGCTGAACGTGGTTTTAGTCTGATGAAAAATATCAAAACAAAACTGCGTAACACACTTGAGTTTGACCATTTGAACATGATTATGCGAATTTTATATAACAAGTGTACAAACCGTGGATATTGATCGGGTATACAATTTTTAGATGGGTAAAAAAACAGAAGAGAGAACACTATATAGACATTATGCAGAATAAATAATACTTTTAATTTTTGAGTCCAGTTACGACCCTTCAGTTTAATTACTTGTGTATTTGCAACATTTTATATCTAATTTTTTTTCCATTAAAAATTATATTTTATTATGATAATGATTATGTTCACAGGGTCTGACATTTTGAGCGAAATATCATGTTTATTTAGAACGGAAATATGACTCTTAGGATCTTAAACAAATATTTTAGATTGATAGTCTGGTACTTTTCTTATACAGCATGAACCCCCTACGCTCAGCTATCCACTCAGTGCATGATGAAAGCGCATAGGAAAAATAAAATTAAAAAATATACAACTTGCTATATTAATATAACTGATGTTAATTTTTCTATATCAAGAAAATATTAGTATGTTTGCTGAGAGCCATATATGTCTGGTGTAGAAAGGATAGGGACTGATAGTATTAACGTGACAATGTCTAGGCATAACTAAATATAATTTTTTTAATAACTTCTTAAAATCGGCTGGTTTATTGCAATTAATATAATTCAATGAATGTCGCTGTGAATGCTATGTGTCAATATCACTAGTCCTTTTTCGTACATGTTTTGTTAGGTGTTAATTATACAGAAAAATTATTGTATGTACTTTTACTACTTAGGGTACAGAGTAAAACTGCACATTGTTTAACAACCAAGTCCTCAACAATTGCGTCACATACATTAATTTTAAACGATTAAAAGGGCTGTAGATTTTATACCCCACCCCAACCCCTGGCCGGCCTGTGTCAGCTGAATAGGTGTCTCCTCTGGAAAGGCACTTATCTTTTATCTTTTATCAGCATGATAGAGTCGATACAAGTGTTGTTAAAATGCCAAGGCTATGGACAATTAATATTTGGTTGTTTTTTTAAAAAGGAAATACTCTTCCTTCAGCAAATTTACTTGCCAGTAAACAAGTCAAGAGTTGAAAATTTCATAAGCCTGAGGTATTGTTCTTGAGATTTTTAACTCAGTGGCCAATTATTTTGCCCTCTAAAAATGTTGTAAGGATTGTTATTGATGACATTCATAATATATAATTTGGATGTTGAGAGAGAGAGAGAGAGAGAGAGAGAGAGAGAGAGAGAGAGAGAGAGAGAGAGAGAGAGAGAGAGAGAGAGAGAGAGAGAGAGAGAGAGTTTGGGTTTAATTATTTTAATTAATTACTATTACAGTGTGCAGGCAAATGTTAATTACAATTACTCAGGTGTGACTTCAATTACAATTACAGTTATTTTTGTTAATTACAAATGTAATTACTTTTCCCCATAATTAGACACAAAAGGACAATAAGTTTCCTTGGAGTATTTTATGTATCTGCATATCAAAATTAAAAGCAAACATAATTATACCGACATGAAAGCTGTCATATTTGACCTAATATATATGGAATATTTGATAAGTAGTATAAATAATCAAAACTGTTTCATAAAATGCTGATTGCATCTTTGAAAATGTGTCTTACAGTCTAATTTATTCGCATGTTTTTAATTCACATAGGTACCAGAATACCTATCACTATTATTATGTTATAAAGAGACTGACTGATCAGTGGTCATTGGAGGTTTCATAGACTAGATTTACATAAACTTACAATTCTATACCCTGACTATCAAATAGCCTTATCACAAGTTCACAACACAGTATGTATGTATGTATATATATATATATATATATATATATATATATATATATATATATATATATATATATATATATATATATATATATATATATATATATATATATATATATATATATATATGCTCAATTTGTATAATTTGTCATTCATTTTATCGCAGCATCAGAGAAATACTTAGACCGGCTTGTTTTCGGAAAACCTTTGATCATTGTGGGATGGAATGATAAACTAATTGACCTCGTATTCAGGAAATTACTTAGTTTTAGTGCACAATCAGACATGATTGTCCCTCATTAATATTAAACCATATTCCTTATATTTTCTCTCAGTATCTTTCCACATTAAATAACAGTCGTCCATTGAAAGCATTGCTACTTTCAAAGATATTGTATGGATATGCGTTATTTTTCAGGGTGTATTTAAGTTGACGTTTAGTGAATACAGCACCAGATTTATAACAGTACAAGCATGCAAGAAAGGAGCTGAAGGAGGAGGAAATGTATCATTGCTTAAAGTATTATCCAGGTCGAAAGGAGATTGGCTGCTTTCTAAGTCACATCGGCAGCTGTTATGACAGGGGCTTAATGTAGCCCTGAGAACGTTTACCGGATTAATGTAAAATCAATAGAAAAATTCACATATTTCATGCGCAGGTATATTTATATTGTCATACGTTTTCTTGAAATATTCACATAGCTAGCAGAAAAACAACATGTTATTAGATGTATACACCGCCTTACACGCATGACATCAAACATTCAAAACGAGAGACATCTGTTCCCGGTGATAAGATCGGTAGACGACTCGGCTATATGCTCACGGGTATATCTACTCAAAATGCTTACGATTATGTTTACTCGCACTCCAGATTGTCGACCGTTCAAAAATGGCTGACTGATCTGTTTCCATTTACTAATGCGCATATCAACGAGAGTAGTGATTGCAACGTTTTTATGCAAACGTTTGCCTAATTGCTATCAAAATTGTAACTCTGAAATAATTTTCGTATGTATATCAAGTTTCTACTTACCTAAATTAATACACCCCTTAGGTGCCCAGTTTGTCTTTGTGGTAACTTCCAGGTACTGAACTGGGTACAGTGTGGTTGCTAGGGACACGAGTGAAGGTCTTGCAATCGACGACATTTCGGACGAAGCAGACATAGAAACTGAAGATTCTTTATCCTTACGTCCTGTGTATATTTGGGTTAACGTGCTAACAGTAGTTGTCAGTTCCTTAGATATTGTTAATTTTTCCGGAGTACGTCCTATTTCCTTGGATATCATAGGTGATTTAGAGGTTGGAGTTCCTTTAAATGCAGATGTTGAAGATAGCTGTAGGAACTGGCATTCAAGCGTTCTGTTGTCGAACACCATGTGTTTAGGACACCAACAACGGCAAAGATACCCAATATTACATTCCCAGTATGATGAAGGATCAGTTGTTGGCCATCGCAATATTATTCCGGAGTTCCATGAACAAATGTTATCACTTTCTGTAAAAGAGTAGGAATATAAAATACAACGAATGATGTGATTCAGCTCTGTCATCAGGGTTAAGGTTTTATTTCTCTATTGGTCTCTACCAGTATAGACAATCTATCAGGTAACCTCATCATCATTATTTGAAATCTGATTCGGAACATAAAGAGGTGAACGATTTTGTATTGTGAGGAGAGGCGGTACGAATTGGGAGAATGCAATGATATTTAGGGAGTAGGGAATATTTAAAAATTGTAGCATTTTGCTCTTCGGTTTCTTTGACCTTTATGTTTAAGCTCCTTGCGTCCTAAATTTAGCACTTTGTGGCACATGGCAAATTGATAGTGCAGCCCCAATTACTGTTCCTTAAATACCTGTTTACCTTGACATGAAACCACGAGTCTTTCTTACTTTCTCTGGTATTTTGAAACTTTTAATACAATTTTTCAGCGAAAAAGTTCTCTCTCTCCCTCACACACACTCTCTCTCTCTCTCTCTCTCTCTCTCTCTCTCTCTCTCTCTCTCTCTCTCTCTCTCTCTCTCTCTCTCTCTCTGTGTTACGTCTTTTCTCATTTTGCACACAAGCTTCATCTGAAAACCCAATGTCAAAACATTTTTTAAAAATACTATTGGCAACCTCAACTAAATCTTATTTATGGACGGTAGATTCCGTGAAATGCATATAAATGGCTACCTACGGTACTTCCTCGTCATTGCCAGTGGCAAAGTTGGTCATTTTCTCCCAGTTTAAGAAAATTTTAAAAAATGACGAATGTGTCTTGATATTTTCTAATAATTTAAAATGTATAGTAATAAATAATTCCCGATATTTAAATAGTGAGCTACTATTCAATATTTCAAGTTCTAAACGTATTACAGGACGGCTATACGATACGGAAAGTTTAGGGGTGAGATACGAAATTCACGAACTAAACACCGGTATAGCAGATTAAATGGTATTTAATAAAATTACAGGACTCACTATAGGGCACACTGCTCTGTTTAATGACGTTCGAGTTTGTTTGCAATATGATTTGCAATGAAGGATCATAGCCAGTTGTCTTTCCAGCAGGTGGAGCCACAGAAAACCCGAACTTGATATTAGGTCACCCTCGTAATTAATCATTAGCCAGAACAATCTATGCTCAAACTCTTGTTTGACAAGTGAAGTCAAGTCTTTCCGAATTAAATCGGAAAATGGCCAGGACAAAGCAGACCTGGAAATAGCAGTTTAGTGGAAGACTACGACAGTGTAAGTTTTCCACTGCTCATTATTTCTTTTTAATGCAGTATTTTGAAATTTGAAGTTTCATAAACTACCCTTTTCATTCTAAAATTGTAACTTTGTGTTATATATCCATATCTTATCACTAAGTGATATAATTTTCAAACTTTATCAATTTTCAATTTGCACTAACAATTAATTGTGAATTCATTGCAATTAGTGGTGTACCAACAAATCCAACATCTTTTGTAACATGAGTGAAATCAACTCACACAGTGTAAAACGTCATAGTAGTGTGAGATCAGCTCACTGATAGTGCCAAGGTGACTTCATATCCATAGGAATAGACCAGAAATGGCCCAAGCACAGTTTGAAGGATATAGTGCAAAATAAACTGGATCAAAGATGAAAATCTACTTTAGGACCAAACTAGAACAAAGCGGTAGGGGGAACAAACACTTTTAGCGTTTCCCCCCAATCGGTGCCAGACAACAGACATCGGGGATATACAAAATCTCTCCCGTCAGTCAGAGATACTAATAGCCCTAAAAACACAAGGAATAGACATATAGAAAATAGACGGCTTACAAAATGGGTGTAAAGATAAATTGGTACTATACGCTAAAGACTACGAGGTTTCCATTCTACAAAAAGAACACATTGAGGTCAAGGGACTAAGAGCAAAATTATAAAAAAAACACCACCCATCATTAGAGAGCATGAGGCCAAGGTGACAGACCTATTGACATCTGGTCTTCCACTTGAGAATGAGAATGAAGAAATAAAAGACTAAATAGAGTCAAACTGAAAACCCAAGTGAAAGCATAAAAAAATGGGAACGCTATGGGGTTTCATGAACTTCAAGTCAGGGGGAGGATCTTGACTGTATTGAAAGAGACTAAGAAAATGCCCACTTATTTTTATGTGATGAGATTCTTGCTAAAAACGTGGTACAGGGGCTGTTATATGGACATTTTTGGAACGGTCGGGGGCACCAGACTGATGCCCTCCCCCTTACTTAGCCAAAAGAAAAAGTTTTTTTTATGTATTCATGTGTACCCCTTCGATGTGTTTCAAATGTTTTATTTATTAAAAAATTTTAAACATCCCAGATCTTGAGTGCGGTATTTTTTCTCCCTATTGTGAATTAAATATGTGACTTCCTTCTCCGATTTCATTCATCAAATCAGAAAGGTTCATCCCATTTTGTTTCCAGTGACCCGTGTCAGGGGTCGCCTACATCATGTGAGTGTTATGTGTGTATTGCTATATTGTGTGTTTGCTATGTGTATATGTAAGGACGGCATAATATGTATACCAATTTATTTTTTGAGTTGTAATTAATGTATCGACAAATTATTTAAATTCAATTTTGTATAAATTTGGAATTTTGTATGAGAAATGGTGTATTATATTTATAAAACAAATACCTGGTGTTTTAGTGGATGCTAGTTTGTGTGCCATTTCTCATATTCTAGATTTTGAATATAGGAGGCTTGTCATGAGGTCGGTGTGCAAGAGCCATGTGTTTTTGTTTATTCCTTTGACTCACTTTTCTTGACAGCGACCATGCCTTTTTTCCATACACTCCAAATATTTATATTCCAAATATAAAGATTCAGAAGAGTATTTATGTATATACAATTTTGTTAGTCCTTGTTGTTTTTATGGAATCCCTTTATTATTTAATATTTCCCCATGTGTTTATGTACTGTTTGTTCTGCACATGAACTTTTCAGAGGCTCTTCCATCAGCCTTCCCATTTCGCGTGGCACTTTGTGGTATAGCCTGGTGTCGTTTCTGTCTCCTACTTCATTCATGTGCTGATTCCCTGTCCCTTCCTATCTACAGAAACTGAACAATATAAAAGTTAGTTTAATTGCATTAGCTGCTGGGATTCCACAATTAAGGGTTGATTAGTAGATTTTAGTGGGGATGAAAAGGTTTTATAACTTGTTGTTTAGGGGACAGGCTATTTACGAATGATTATTACCTGTCCACATTCCCTTATGTTATCAATTATAAAATTTATTATATCAAAGCAGGTTTCTTTTTTTAAAAAATTTGCATCCAAATATAAAATTTGATTTCTCTGGTTTATGTTAAATTCTTGAATAGCTTTTATTATTTTATCTCTTTCCCCCCTTATTTTTCCCACATTCTGTCATCACATGAGTTTTGTTGAAGTCCTTACTTTTACAAAGTGGGCATTTTGGAATTTTTGGGATCATTTCTTTCCTTTTTGCGACTTCCCTGGTCAACCATACGTTATGTAAATATTTGAAAAGAATGCTTTGTGTTTTTAAAGATTTGATATTTGTCCAGTTATTCCATGCATTTGACCAATTTACACCCAAAATTTTCACTTTCAACTTTGCATCTTGTGTTTTTTGTATAAAAGTCTCTTATAATATATATATATATATATATATATATATATATATATATATATATATATATATATATATATATATATATATATATATATATATATATATATATATTATTTGTATTTCCTTCCCATATTTCTTTAACATTTTTGAATTAAATAATTACATCTTTTATAAGTCTTAATTTATTCACAATTATTAATTTTTTAGTTATTCAATTGTTTCTAAAAAAATCCACCCTATTCTTAATGTTAATGCCGAAAAAATAAATGTATATCGCCTCCCAGGTCATATCAGGAGTCGTTTTAATTTTTAAAAGAGGGTTTAAAATATTTCCTTCTTAAACCCATTTAAGGTTTAGTAAAGCCAATCCTATCCTTTTATTTTCTCTGTACAAAGTATCTTTTTCAATATAATGTAGCTTATATCCCCAAATATAGCTTATTATTTCTTTATCTATATTCTTTAAAAACTTGTATTTTAAAGCTGTAGATTTTAAAATAAAGTTTATATTTGAGTAAAACTAAGTTTTGGCAACTTGTGTTCGCTCCATAATACATAACGGCGTTTGTGCCCAAATTGACATGCTTTTATTTACTTTTTCTTTAATATTTTGTAAGTTTTTTTTGTCTCCGTTTTTTTCCGAAATAAATTCATAGGGATTTGATCTTGTCCTTTAGAAAGAGATAGAAAACCCAAAGGAGACAAGTGACAATAAAGACAAAGAAAGGAAGAAAATATCAATAATACAGAGGTAGCAAATATTAAGGAACCATTAATCCTAGAGGATGTTGCTAGGAGAAAATAGGGACAGTATCTAAGCCTGAACAAAAATACCAAAAAATGGAAACACCTGGAAGAGAAAATGAGGGCAGCATTCTACGAAACAACAAGGTTTATTCGCTCTCGACAGAAGAGGAGAAAGACTCTCCAGAAGGAGAATTCCCTAAAATAGAAGACGCCTCAGTTGACCTTATTGAGGTAAAACCATTAACGTGGGCAATAGTGCCAAGTATAAGAATCATAAAGAGGACAATTGCACTGTCTCTATCAGTATCCTCGACGGGCAGTCACGTTACAACGGCGGAGGAAAAAGCCAATGAAAGAAACAGAAAAATTAAAAGGAAAAAGAAAAGGGGGAGGAAATCCAAAATGAAAACAAAAATGACGAACAGAACATAATAACGGAATGCGATACAGAGGAAAAAGAGAAGGACGACTACAACAATGCAATTAAAATTGACATAGAAGACAGAACATAAACATACAAAACAAATAACACAGGTACAGACACGGGGACAGAAACAGAAAACAAAATGCATAAAAAGAATGACAATTCAAGCACAGAAAATGGTGGGGGTCAATTTCAAAGGTGTATGTTATAACTGGAGAAAAAAGTAAAAAATTGAAAATTGTAAAAAGATGATATAATTTAAGAATGGGATGGATAAAAAAAGAAGTTTAAGAAAAAAAGTAATAAAATTCCCCAATCGAAGAAAAGAATTGCATGGAAAAGAGAAAGAGGAAATAGAAAGAGAACTAAACAGATGAAAATCTAAAGAAATTAAACAAAATCATAGAAGAGAGAAATAAAGGAAGAGAGATAAGAGCGCGTAAATTTTCAGCAGTATATAAGAAAGTACACGGATTATACTAACGAGAAGAAGTGAGAAAGGGGAAATATATTGAGAAATTATTGGATAAAAATAACGAGAGTTATTATCAGAAAAGAAGGAAATAATATAAAAGCATGAAATAATATTACAGTGATTTGGTTTCGGGAAAAATTTACGAAATTGGACCAAAATCCTGTATAAAAATATAAATACTAGAGTGCAGGTAAATGAAAGTGAAGGTGAATGAGGAAACATCGAAAAAAAATTTAAATAGAAAGGTTAGTGAGGCAGGGGTGCTCACTGTCAATGTTATTATATGTAAATGCAATAGTATTTCTAAGCATTAAAATAAGAATTAATAAAAGGATTGATTAAATAAGAATTCCAAAATCTTAAAGCAGAAGTTAAAATGCTCCGACATGAAGATGATTGTACAAACTTTATAAGAAACCAAAATTCTTTTGGACACCTATAAAAAGGAATACGAAATGTTTGGAAAAGCATCCGGGTCAAAGATTAATCATCAAAAATAGAAATTCTCAAAATAGATAACTTGAAATGAAACAACCCACTCTGAGCTTACCCTCCCCACTACACGAACACTAATAAAAGTCAGAGTCAAATCATTAGGTATTTACTTTGTTTAAGATGGTGAAGTAGAAAACTACAAAAAATTGGTGAATAAGATAAAAATGAACATGAAAATCTGGGCAAAAACGCCATTATTCATAATGGAGCGGGTACAAGTGGCCACAACATAGTTTTACTCTAAAATGAATTACATTAAAAATCAATTGATTTTGAAAATACAAATCTTGCAAAAGCAGATAATGAGATAAATAAGTATATTTGGGGTTTTAAAATATATTATGTAGAAACAGAAATTTTATATAAAACAAACAAAAAGGGTGAGCTGATCTTACCCAACCATAAATTAATCAAACAATAGAATATAATTAACCGTTTTAAGTCAAGTCAAAGCTAGATACACCTTGGGAAGCGCTGTAAATTAATTAGTTCGTGTTTTTAATTAGGAATAGGGATTTTATATATTATAATTTATATATTATAATATATTTTAATTAGGAATAATTTATATATTATAATATATCTTAATTAGGAATAGGGATATATATATATATATATATATATATATATATATATATATATATATATATATATATATATATATATATATATATATTTATATATATATGTGTGTGTGTGTGTGTGTGTGTGTGTGTGTGTGTCATTAGTAAAGAATTGAATTGTCCCATGGAAAATTAAATATATTAAAGATTTCCTATACAAATGCAGGGATGTAAAAGAACTAGGGGAAGTAGATATGAAGAATACCTCTAATTGGATTAGAGATGAGCAAACAATAATAAGAGAAGCAAGGTAGAATAAGAGAATTGGGGAGTAAATTGGAAAAAAAACTAGGATAAATTGGGCTAATACAAAGCTTGACGTTTAGATAGTTGCACAACGTCTGGCTGACAAGTGAAGTAGCAAAACCACGACGCATGATAACAAAAGTATCAAAATGTCCCATGTGCAAAAGCACATGCTATACAAAGGTATACGTTATAACTGGATGTAAAAATACGGAACAAGACAGACTGAAAGTAATTTCACTAATTCAAAATAAGGGAACATAACAAAGAAAAGTGCTATTATATTTTGCAAAATTTGAAGAAAAAAAAAGCGTTAAGGGAAAAAATTAGTTTTCTTGTATCAATATTGAAGTCATGTGGGCAGGTTATTGTTATTAATAGATAATCTGTCGCATAACCATCACGAAAAATTTCAAATGTTACTTTTTGTTCTGCCTCAAGGGGTGGGGGTGAGATGGCGCTGAGGCTTCGGTTGACAGCCCAAGTAGAGGTGCGTACCAGTCTAAGTGCAGTCTAAGTGCAGGCTGGAGCCCCGCTTTCTTCTCTCACCTCAGGTAGACAAAAAAAATTGAATCTTGATTAGTTTTAAAAGATATAGCTAATAATTTTATATTCAGTTTCTTTTGTAGCTTTGATAGTGGCAAATTAATAAAATTTACTAATCAACTATAGTAAAGGGTAACCCCACAGTCAACTAACATCCAACTGAAATACTGAAATAATTGTCTCATTTAAAATATTTTTATTTTCAGATATATAAATATATATATATATATATATATATATATATATATATATATATATATATATATATATATATATATATATATATATATATAACGCTATAACGCGGACAGGGAACCTTCACATGGACGAAGTATGAGACAAGCAAGGACGTCGCAAAGGCGCTACGCGAAGTGGACAAGCCTGTGAAAGTGCCTGAGAATATTCCATGTATAGGAAATGGACACACAATATGTATACACGGGAAATATGATTGTTAAAGCAGATGAGCCACCGATTCTAACTAATACTATTAACATTTTTTTTTTATCTTTTTACAAAAATTTGGAACTTTGACTTTTTGCGCGCAGCATAGATAGACACCAAAAAACGGCTGAAGTGGCTTTTTTGGTGTAAATACAAGGTTTAAATCGATAAATAGGGATGCATACAAACAAAAGTTAAGAGAAGCATAAAGAAAATGTATGAAATTTCGCTCCTTAACCAATATGCATATTACCTCTTACAAAGATCAAAATGAGAGACGTCTTAAAATAGGTTTTATTTTTATTTTATGTAAGTGCAACCGTCAAACTAAAAATCTTAGTAATTTCGAAATTCATCAAGGGCTCTGAAAATGACATTTCCAAAGTTTAAAAAGATTTTTTTTTTAATAATAAAGAATTTATTTTAGTAAAATAACCAGGGAAAATTGGATTATTTGCCGTCCTATCACAAAAATCTATACCAATCATACAATAGGGCATTAAACAGATAGGAAACACATGACTTAGGAACCATTAGCAAAGGTCACTAAAACTTGAAAAGAAGAGGGATTCCGATGAAAAGATTAAATTTTGATAGGATGAACAAAATTTTAGATACACTAGGAAAATAAATAATAACTGATTAAAAATGAACAGGTGTGTGTGTGTGTGTGTGTGTGTGTCAAACAGAAACACTTCCCTTTACAACTATTTTATCATTTGTTTTTTTGCGAAAAATGCAATGTAGTGTTCAAAAAGTTGCAAACTGTCATTGTAAAACTGAAATTAACACACCATGAACAATACAACTGTATTTAGACCATGATAATAATCTCTTTCTCTTCTTCAAAAGCAATATTTTATGCATAGGTTTTCTGAATAAAATGAAAATAGTTCATTTCAATTCTTGCAATTCTGAGGTATATCACTGCACACACACACACACACACACACACACACACACACACACACACATAAACAGCTAAGATAGTTTCGCAAGAAGTCGATCATTTTTAGTAAATTACCCAACTATTTCAAGAATTATTTAGAATAAATTGCTTAATCGTCCATGGTTTATACGATTTTAGGGATATGAATACGATAGAAATAATTTCAAAACGAATCACAGAGTTAGTTATGTGAAAATGAGTTTTTTTTTATGCAGGTACGAGAAAATTTGATTTTCCTTTTGCAACTTGAAGATCACCGATTATATCTAATACTTACTTATCTATTGATTAACTCCCTTTTTTCCTTCTACAAGATAACTCAGCTGCTCATCTTTTTTTTAAAATCACGTCTCACTCAACGCATCTAATCCATCGGATTAAGACATTTTGTAAAGCAAGATGAAGATGCTGTCTTTTTTGTTGCTTCTTAGTTTTGCGGAAAATTTATACCAGAAATACTCTTGGACCAATTTGTATCATGCTTCCACCTATCGCTTGAAAGGGAAGATAATTGGCTACTATCCCTGATTACACAGAATAAGGTCAGCCAAGTAATACACACTGACAGTTCCAAAAATTAGAGATATCGTCGCAACTATGTGGCGCCTTGGAGGACAAAACCCCAATCAGAACGTTGCCGCTGAAATTTTAATGTTATACATCCAGAATTCCAATTTCACGTGTTGTATCAACTTTACTTGTCCTTAATGTTCCATTTTCAAAGTCGAGATTTTAGATTGCATATGTTGAATTAAATGGTAGTGGTAGAAAGGTATATTTTTATGAAGAGGTTTTAGATTGTGTCGTTTGAATTATACGGCGGTGTTTGAAATTTCAATGTCATACGTCGAGAATTCCTAAATCACGTATTGGTTCAGAGAGTTTATGTTGAAAGTACCATTTCATATGTTGAGTATTTATGATTCACCCGTTGAATTACAAAGAGCTGGTTGAAAATTCGATGTTCAATGTCGAGTTTTGAGATTATAACGTCTGAAATACACGGCTGATGTTGAAATTTTAATGTCGAGTTTCAATTTAACATGTTGAATCATATTGATTAGGATGAAAAGTTGCATCTCGTATGTCGAGTTTTCGGATTGTATCTGTTGAATTACACAGAGGTGATTGGACATTTTATTTTACTTGTCAGAATTTTTATTTTTATACGGTGAAATGATGTGTTGATGATAAAAGTAGCATTACATAATGTCTATTTTAACAATTCAAAATAATATCTAGTATTATACTAAGATACATCATTTGTGTATTTAATTATGAGACGCCATTACATTTGATACATGTACAGTTTCAAAGTTACCTTTCACAGGTGGATAATTACTATGAAATTCTTCGCTAGAGGTTGGTCTTATAAATGGACCGCATTATTTTTAAACGAGGCTGCTTCTCGTTGCTGTGAAGTTCAACAAACGAAATCTAAATACATGCCATATGAAATGGAGCTTTCATCGCAAACAGTTACATTCAAAGTGTGAATTAGGGATTCTCGACATATGATACTAAAATTTCAACCACCGCTGTGTGATTGTAACATATACGCTGTAAAAATTCAATATAGGAAATATAACTTTAAACCACCACTACATAATTCATCATATAAAACCTAAAATCTCTTTCTAGAAAACGGAACTTTAAAGACATGCAATTTGATCCAACACGTCATATTGATTTCTCGACATACGACATCGAAATTTCAACTGCAATTTTCTCATTGGACCAGCTTTTGTCTGCTATGGCGCCTCATACGCAACACGATTTCTGGTCAAATGGCCAGAATATACAACTTGAGCTTAAAGTCATCAGTAAAGCTTGGTGGTCATAAACATGACAAGTGATGTTGATTGCTTGTTGGTGTGGTTGTTTACCTGATCTTTTGATTTTGCGTATTGAAGTATTCAATAACAATTAAAGACAAATCACTCGTATTTGTCAGATTTTGTTTAAAGACATGGTTGCTAATTTTCTAGCATCGATATTAGGTAAATGAATGTGGATGGAAAGTGTCAGTGATGAATTAAAATGTGGCATATGCGCAAGTAAAGTTTCTCGACAACATAATACGTGATGCTAATAAGACATATACACTTGTGAGAAAATATTTGTGGGGAAAATTGTTCAAAAAGACATGGACGTAGAAAAAATACAATTTGACCCACAATCTAGGTATTCAAAGTTGCATAAGTAATATTATGATTGTATTTGATGAAATTAAATGCGAGGACAAACATCGCGACTGGTGATAAATTGGAACAACGTCTCCTTTAACCGCAACAATTTAGAATGGCGCAAGATACACCGTGTCATGACGAAACTGTCTATAGCTGAAGTAGTACCGAAAAACAAACTGTATCCATGAGAAGAGTTGACGACAAGACTTACGCTGTGTATTTGGCACTAGTTTTGCAGCTCATATGTGAGATTTTAATCTACAAAAAAATACGAGACATTTTGTATAAATAAACCTCTCAAAATCTGTGAATATGAGTTGCCAGTCTCACACATTTGAGCCATTTTCATCCTTTTGACAATATCCAATCCAATATATGCTATAGTTATGCTCTAATATATGGGAGGCCGTTTTAACATCTATTCTATTAAATATATATTTAGAGAGGTTTCTGATTCAATTTACAGAGGTCTCGAATTAAATTAAATTTAATTTAATTTAATTAAAGAGCTCTATATATTAAATACAGACCTCACTAATTCAGTTAGAGACCTCAGTATTTTCTCTCATTTGTAAACTTCTATAAATGAATTACAGACCTCTATACTAGTATTAGTGAGATCTATAATATACTTAGAGGTCGTTAATAGAACTGGAAACCTCTTTAATTCGGTATTTAGTTCCTTGTTAAGGTTTCAGTTCGACAATATTACAGAATAGTAATTTCTACCTCACGGCCATTCGGTCCTTAAAATATTATTTTGAGATCTCTGCAAATCAATGAGAGGTCTATTTTTGAATTAGAAAGGTCTTTAATTCATTTAAATTTGTCTACAAGTCATGTATGGATTGGATGACCCAATGCAAACACAGAGAGGTCTCTAATTCATTTAAATTATTCTTCAGTTCTTTTACGGATTTATTGAACCAATGCTAAATCAGAGAGGTCTTTAATTCAATTAGAGAGGTCTGCAATTAAATTACAGACGTTAATAATTATTAATTTAGATCTCTAATTAATTTTGATAGCTCTATAATTGATATATAGAACTAAATCAGTCGAAGAGGTCTCTAAATCCATTGGAGACGTCTATAAGTAAATAGAGGCGTTTGCATTAAAAGGAATAAATGTAACACCAGCCGTCCATACCAATGAAAAAGAGAATAAAACAGAACAATAATGATACATACCTGTGTGCTGTATTTCTAAGGAATCCGAAAAATATATGAGGGACACAAAAAGAAGTACTCGGCAAAACCAAATCATGGTGTAGACCTCTTATACAAATCCAGCTTACGATTAATTATAAACAAATCTAACGGCTAGAGATGGTTTGAAACGTGGAAGCTGCATTCTTGTTACCCTATGTCTTGGTATCAAATGTTGCGCAAAAATATCGGCGAAATGTATCACCCTTTTCCGGCAACCAGAGGTGGCCGTATATATTCACTTTGATAATACGAAATACCAATGAACTGTGTGTGATCCTGTTGTCGTGAAACGCATTAAAATACTATGACAAGAAGACCAAAGAAAATTAGTGGCTACATAGGAATAAGTACGAACAAATTTAGAAATTTATTTATCTTATATGATCAGTCATGCTGATATACGGGTGATGAAAAGGATCAATAGTGAAAAGAGAAACTAATCTCAGATTGACTTCAGATATGTTTCTTAGAAAAATGAGTAAACTAGCATATTTAGTATGCGTGATAAATGTTCTTGGATACATTATATAAAGATTGCAAACTAATGGTAGATATTCTAGCCAGAGCTTTTTTCGCCATTTGATTCTTTCTTTTTTATTTGAAAATTATTTCCTGTTAAGAATGCCATTATGACGGGACGACTAGGTGATAAACTTTGAATTGCAAGGCTACAGGCATAAAACGTGGAACAAATATAAGCACTCACGCATTATTTTTTTATTATTATTTTTAACTTACTCAGCATCACGTGACTCATGTAGTAGATAACGTATTTATTTTGTCTTAAAACAAATGCATTAATATTGAATATCTTTTATAAATTCATATTATAATATTTAATACATAAATTCCAACAAAAATGTAATTTCGCTACACAGATGTTTAGAGTTTATTGTTTGGCTAATGGATAAACAAAAAATAAATCACTTTAATGTGAAAAGCAATCAGAAAATACTATCAAACATCACAATAACGACACAATACAAATTTGCAAACAAGAACCCAACTAAGTAAAAGAAAATGAAAGAAAAACTACCCCCATACAAACAAACAATAACATGAGAATAAAAATTTTCGTAAATAAGTAAATAATATGCGACAAATAGTACAGGTAAAAGTTCGTACGTAACTTAGAATATATTGGTGTTTGGAGAGCAAATTCGATTTATTGTTGGAAATTCATTTCTTTTAGTTGAAGAAATGTTTGCTTTCTACACTACCACTTCAGGTGACTAGTGAATATGATTCCGTGCCTGTAGCTTATTTTGAAGAAGACAAAATTAACACGAAACCTCGATTCAGTCCATCAGTAACACTAACAATAGTCATGCGACTGAGTGAGATATAAATCAAAAGACAAAAAAACTGGCTAAATTATGTATAACAAAGAAGTACATATATGATGTGGTCAGTACCTTATCCATCCCAAGTATATGAATGACGAAGAAGAATATCCTTGATGTGGTAAGCAAGTGGCCCATCCCAGTGATAATGGTCATATATAAATAGCAAAGGAATATAATTCCTCAAAATTAAATCACGCAATGTTGACTTTGACTTTGACTATAGTGTGAATTGCCATTTGTAGGATATTTTGTTTGTGTTTTTTTTTTGGCTTTAGTGCTAAATTATGTTTTCTAAGTACCTATTTTAAGAGTATGAAAGCGACTAGATTTGCCTCTAGGTACTGTATTTAGATGTTAATTTGGTTTTGTTGTGAAGCTCCCTCAAATTAGAAAAACTACTACTCAAGGAATAACTGGTCTTACATAAGTGTGCCTAACCAAAATATTTGTGAAAAAACTTGAAAGATTAACCCTTCAGACAAATGGAAACTTAATACATTGTGCAGTTTTCTGGAAAATATATCCACTTCTTATCTTATTCATTTTCTTCTTGAAGAGTTGTAAAACGTGACCATTTTCCTTCAAGCAGTTTAATATGTATGAAGCTGAAAGCAATGATAGCGCGAATCCATTGGTGCCATGACTACCATGTCGAATGCTTTCTTGAAATCCATGTAGACATGGTATAGATCTTGTTGGTGCTGAAGGAATTTCTCACACAATATCCTGAGGTTGAAGATCAGCTTTGTTGTACTGGGCCCTGCCCTGAAACCGTCCTGATTATCGGCAATGATCTTTTCAGCCCGTGGCTTTTGTCTGTTCAGCAGTATCCACAACAACATGACTTTGCTTGGATAGCTTATAAGACTGTTTGTAGGGTGGTTTTGACACTGATGAAAATTGCCTTTCTTGAAGAGGGTGATAATTAGTGACTGGGTCCATGGCAATGGCCATATTCCAGTTAGCCAGATCTTGTTGCATATGTTTGTGAGGGCGCTAATCATTACTTCTCACCCTGCTTGGACCAGTTCTACTGGGAAGTTGTCCACTCCTGCTGACTTCCTCTTTGTCAGCGATCTCACTGTTCCTTCTACTTCTTGACGTAAGATAGGGTGGTTGTCGTTGTTAGCTGATGATTTTGATGACTAACGTGGTGAAAAATCAATAATCAATATCACAACTGTTGGTAGAGGTAACTGATTCGTTGTAAACAAGACGCAGGCATTTTTATAAATATATTTTCAAATATATTCTTCAGCGAGCCGTGGTCTAGAGGTAAGCAGGCTTGAAAGTTTGTTGAATCGTTGAATCGTCCATGGTTTCTGTTCAGCGACCCGATAGTCGCCAATTGGTGTTTGTGTTCGACTGGTAATTTGTCAGTATTTGTAAATGCTATGTTTTATGACCATTGTATAACGGCAGACATTGGTTCCACCTGGTACCCAGTGGGTAAGTAACATAGGACATTGTGATAGCTCTAGCCTGCAAAAAAATCATTTGCCAGAACTATCGTATATAAACTTTACTTGTTAGCAAATGTTTAATACTGAACAGAATCGTCTCAATATGGGGAAAAAGGACAACCCTTTATTGTATAGTTTTTTCTGACTTCGATGGAAATGTTAAAGAATTTCCGCAGGTAAAATAATAATCCTGATTGGCTAATCTAAACAAGCGTGTGTTTACCCAGACCGAATTCAGTGTTTTTGAACTGTTCTTCTAATACGTTTGATCAGTCCAGCTTTCTGCCGATGGGGAAACTTTGATTGAAGGAAATATAAAGTATTTCTTCTTAGATTGTCTTAAGGACGAGTTTGAAAAAGCTGATGATTCGAGAGAGAGAGAGAGAGAGAGAGAGAGAGAGAGAGAGAGAGAGAGAGAGAGAGAGAGAGAGAGAGAGAGAGAGAGAGAGAGAGAGAGAGAGAGAGAGAGAGAGAGAGAGAGAGAGAATGAACCTCCAAAACATCCGTGATTTGTTTTTGCAAGTTTCCCAGTTTGCCTTGCAGCTGAATCATATAATGTTTTGCAGCCTTTAGGTGATGATGCTGTATTGTCTTAACAGGTTGGAGTTTGTCCTGAGTAGCATACTAATCCCATTCCTATGGAACAAAGTCTTCCCAATTATCCCATTCAGTGCTGCACTTGCATGCACACTCGTAGCATAGTCTTTCCTACAGCTGCATAATTAGGTAGCAAGGTGTGGTCTATAGAAATGTTGTCATTGTCACCAATTTCACTGAAGCATTCCAAATTGCTGATCTGGTTTTTCTGTGGGAACACCATCGTTAAGAAATATTCGTGCTTTTCTCCAGCCATTAGAACCTCATTCTCATTGCCTTTCGACAACAACAGAACGAAATCTTGTTCTTTAAATTGTCAGTATCTCTACGTTTCTTTAGCGCATCGATGTCACAGTATTGTATTATGGAATTAGCACAAGGCACTAGTTGAAATATGTATGATTCCAAGAATTGCATCGTGTGCCTTATGCCCCAAGCTCTCATTTCCTTTGTTTCGAACCAGATCCGATGAGAATAGGAGACCAAACGATTACATGTTAGCATGCATGATTAGGTTGTCATCACCAGCCAAAATGGCTCAACGTCATCGACACACATATGAGACTCCTGTCTGCACTATTAACATATAGGCATATCCTGCGGTATCGACTGATCTACATCCATTTATATATAACTTCTGATTTTAATGTTGTTTATTGTTGGTACTGTAGAAAATATGTTAGATTTTGTTTTTCAACCTGAATGTTATATCATCAGCGATAATGACCATTACATCTTCTATGCACTGTAGATGAGCCGTATCATTTATGATTTACATAGTTATTCATCAGATACGACTACTGCATCAAAATAATTTCTGGTGACAAAGTGAACAGTTGGCAAAAGTGACTGTCCATTAAGAAAGTATAGTACTACTAGATTGTTGTTCCTGCATGTGAAAATCCAGAATGGACCATGTTGTCATGCATATTGCAGTTGTATTGTGTAATTAACCTTTTTCCTATATCTGAATGTAGAAGTTTGGTCTACCTTACAAATGTCAATTTTTATAAATGACAAATTAAATAGCTCATTCCTTACTATTATTTTATATTAAAACTACTGTTATTATGTGGAAGTTAACATGTTTACTGTTTACTTGGATCTTAATTCTGGACATTGGAATTGCCATGGGGAAATATGGTCTACATGCCGTTTCCCAGGGAGCATGCTAAAATTTAAATAAACAGACCTGACCTTGTTTACGATTTTGATTGTAAATTCCATTAAATCTTTTAAGATGACAGGTCATTTTGTTGTGAATCTATGTTCATAAACTAAGTAACATGAAGAAGCAAAACCAATACGCTTCGCTTTGTAAAACTTAACAAATAATTTAATTCTCAAAGTTATAAAACAAAATATAAGAGGAGCTTACAGCATTTTGAACTAAATCCAAAATAATCTTAAAAAGTTCTACATTAGTCGAAAGCAAACTAGTGTTCCGAATGAATTACATGTTCTTGACTGTGTTGATGTGCTAATAATCTTGATATCTTATAATGGACAGAACTTCATTGAAGAAATTCACAATAGATCCATAAATAATGGTTTAGTACAAAGAATATGAGCACTTTGTAAATCCATTGAATAATTCAAACAAAGGTTTCCCTTCAAATTATATCTAAACACAACATTTAACATATCTGCCAACAAGAATATAAGAAATAAGAATGAATTAATTGATCAACTATGTTTGTTAAATTCACCCTTTTGGCAACATCGCAATATATTTTACCCTACTTTCACAATATCTCCCGTTGCAACAGAACCCACCTGACTCACCTATCTAATGGGATATCACCCCTAGCTTTTGCAAAAATTCATTTTTACAAGTAATTTTAAAACTTGTCAACACCACTTTATAGCTCATATGCAGTCATCAGTGATGCAACAAAAGTAAAAGACAATATAGATAAACAGAATATATTTAGAGCATGATTATTACGACATAGATCAAGTGGAAAAGTATATAAAGTTGTTTACTTCAGAATCTTAACTGAAGTCTTAATGTAATCAACTTTAGCTGTACTCATCTGAGAGGATTTATTTCATTTATTTAAATTCTTCATCGAACTTAGAAAACGGTCATCGATTTTGGACTAAATCACTATTTTTATTCTTGTGAATTGATTCAAGACATTTTGAATTATATGATTGTAATCTGGTACTTGCATATTCGAGACTACTGCCACTTGCATATTCGAGACTACCGGCACTTGCATATTCGAGACTACCGGCACTTGCATATTCGAGACTACAGGCACTTGCATATTCGAGACTACCAGCACTTCTGGCACTTGCATATTCGAGACTACTGCCACTTGCATATTCGAGACTACCGGCACTTGCATATTCGAGACTACAGGCACTTGCATATTCGAGACTACCAGCACTTCTGGCACTTGCACATTCGAGACTACTGCCACTTGCATATTCGAGACTACCGGCACTTGCATATTCGAGACTATTGGCACTTGCACATTTGAGACTACTGCCACTTGCATATTCGAGTCTACTTCCAATGCCTATTCGAGACTACTAGCACTTGCACATTCGAGACTATAGGCACTTCAGCACTATATATTAGAATTGATTGGAGCACCGCTGAAATTCAACACGAGTACTTTATACATTTTGAATTGTGATAAAACGTTTTTGAATATTTGGAATTTAATTCACAATACTGTATGAGTATTTTTAATGAATTTTTATTTTTTTATTCTAAGGAAATAAATTATCTGCTCAATTTAGCGAAAACTTGTTGGTTTTCTCTCTTTTCTATTATTTAAAGACCATAGAGTTGCAACAACATGCATTAGAAGATACTGGTGTTTACTCCACTATTAGAATACCCGAAGAGTCAATAGGAGGATGTAACGTTACGTACTAAAAAGGAGACTAACTCGGACACATCATTAAATTAATCTATTTGCTACCGCGATCGTGTGTTGGAAACGTAACTGATGATCTTCCTGACTCGCTTTTCCATTTACGCTTCCTGTAAACCTTGTTCTGGACGTCACTGCGTGGTGACTTCTTGTAAATGAATAACTGATCTATAGTTTCCCATAACATTTATTCACACTTTTTTAGCTTTATCTACGATTTCAAAGGCGTCTTGATGTTTCACCTGCATCAATATTGCAACAAGGGGATCAGCTACACAAAAGTTATTATTGCTCAGGAAATCAAGGAATTTTAGTGTCTCTTAATAATCCATTTTTATCTTTTCGCCTGCCCATTATTTTTGTGTTGCTATCTTTTTATAATTCAATACTGGATAACTCCAACATGCCACTGTTGATGTCTGTACATATACTGCATCCAAACGGCACCGTTCGAAGAGGTGACATGGATTAAATCTCTGCTTCGAGTTTTCTCTACACATTTTCGAAAATATCACTTTGCACAAACATGCTTTAGTGCTATTTTACCAAGCACAAGTTGCTCGTGCATTTAAGATATTATGGCTAAGTCTTCATTAGAAATGTTTATCTTATTTATAGCCTTAGATGATTGGTCTGCCTGTTGTAGATAAGAGCTCTATCTGATGGAGTACCAATTTTAATGTTGTTTCATCGGATGGGCAAAAGTGCTTGATATACCCTCTGATAAAAAGCAGATTTCCGTTGTCCTCATCAACTTTACCAATATTTGCAAAAGTGATCTTGAATACTTTCGAAGTAAATAGAGTAATCAAAATAAAGATGACGAGAAATCGACCTTTAAATGTTCATGCACTTCTTCTCCATTCAACATGCCACAATTATTGCAGCATAATTAGTCTATAGACGGTCCTGAAACCCTGCATAACACATAAGATGTCGAACAACATCAAAGAAGAAAACTTATTTCAAGGTTGAATCATCCTGAGTATAACCAACCTCAAGTCTCTAAAGAGGATACCATTATATATGATGCATTTCATTTTTCGATTTTTATTTAACATAACTTTAAAAATTTTCAGTCATATAGCTAAAATGTATGTAGCGTGGCAGTTTACAGTGATGTCTAGCACTGAGGCCTCATGCCGCAGACATGTAGCATCATGTCCCACCCAGTCACATTATCCTGACATCAGGCCAACTAGTCCTAACACTAACCTCTTAATGTTGAGCAGCAAGCGAAACAGCTGTTAGTACCATTTTTATAAGTCTTTGGAATTACTCAGCCAGCGATCGAACCCGCAATCTCCCGCATCTAAGGCGGACGCTGTAACCACTAGGTCAAGGGAGTGGTCTTATATATGACGGTCAGTGCTCAAAAATTTAATGGCTAATCCTAAGGTAGAGCCGGCTTTGCCTCGTGGTGTCCTATACACACATTAATATAATCTTCGCGGCTATAAAAGTGACGTCATTTGGATTCATGTCCATCATGAGAAAGAAAATAGAGCCCGACTACCCATTTTCTTGCACCACATATATGATCTATCGTCATTAGGGACCAGGTGATTGCACAGGCCAAAGGAGTTTTCAAATTAGACATATTTTCCCGGCTTGCGCCGCCAACAGCCTGCGGTATTTGTTTAAATATAAAGAAGACAACCTAACTCCTCGTGGTTTGTGCAGATGTGTGCCAATATTTGCAAGAGTGCTGAGGTCATATGCTGTTACACATGACCTCAAGGAGGTTGATTCTTGATGTGACACTGGAGAGTACTTCTATCCCATGAAAGGTAACATGGTTATCCAAGGCTTTGAGAATATAATCCGCATTATCTACTACTACATACATGGAATTTGGATGCAAAGTGATATCATTTGTACTCCGAACCCAGTCTGGAGAGGTGTGGTGCGGTTAGAATCCTGAAACGCGATGATTGGACAATAGCCTACCCAAGCAATCCAATCTTTACATTGAAATCTGTCTTTAAAAAGTGTCTTTAAAAGAAGTATTAGACTTTCAGGGGTATACGCAAGTTTTCTTCATAGTGACGACACTTCACGTGATGGAAAGGTATTACAGTTTATTTGTATTGATTTGATATCACTTTTATTAATTTAGCCGCTGTTTGATTTATAGTCTTTTCTCTGCATCAGAATTCTGATATTTTGGGCATTGGACCAAATTTGCGCATCATAAGGCGCTGTACATCTGAAAGTGACAACATTAGGCTTCAAAATTAATTTATGCAAAAATGATTTATGAGCCGAAATGTTCTTGTAACTTTTTACACATACTCTGTGCAAATAGTAAATTCTGCACAGACCTCCTTCCTTTTCTCGACCATACTTGAAACTGATATGCTTATCGTTATGAAAACCGCGTGAAAGATTTCTAAATGGTCCCAATTTTCAGGCAAGTTTGTAGTCTCTAGGCTGAAATGCTTTCAGAACTACTTTACCACTTCTAATGTTTGTTTTGCCGGACAGTTGAAAGATTGCTTAAGCTGCGTGAAAGACCTAAACAAACTGAAGCCTGCGCATTATCTCATTTGTCCAATTAATACCCCATTCCTTAAAAGTGACTATATTTTCCAAACCAATTATTTTAACGGGAAAGACTTAAAAATCTATCATGTTAAGGAAACTGAAATGTGGACTCTGAGATGGCGAGATACATTCTTTAAAAGCGGTTTCCACCTTTCAACAGTCCCGCTGACTGACAATATGATTGACGTAAAGATGATGGGATTCTTGGTGTACTGACTTACACAGATGTGTTAAAGCATGTACTTAGATGTCATTATTCATCAACAGATTTTGTTCTTAAATTAAGTTGACAGTTCTTTACTTGTTGTCAATGAACTCTTTAGCAAAGTTCATTTTGCTGTTTTCAAACAAATGTACATTATAGTCAATCCACATAATAGACCATAATGATGAAAATAAGAAGGAACCAGAATTGAATATAAAATATTTTGCAGAAATTCAGCTGCATGGGAGTCTATTCTCCGATTTCATCGGCATTATATATAGAATAATATGTTGATTAATGCCCTTTTTAAAAATATCTTCTCCCAACACTCAATGTGAGAGACCTTATTTCGTGTCAGCTAGTGAAGAAAAACATATGTATGACACATAACTCATGTGATTCGTTTAAAGGTTGAAGAAAAATATATATATCTAACGGAGATCAGCTTTGCGGCAGTTTAATCCGATGCCTGCTTCCTCCAGATGTGTCCATAGTATCAACAATCACTTACAGTTCATATGAGAGTGTCATTTACATTAGGATAAAAACATTATTGTTTACCAGTGACAGAGCTTTCAAAGACTATTTTATGATATGAAAAATCGGAAAAGTGTGATATATATTATCAGGCATGACACACAGTTTCTAAATCACTAGCTAACAAGGATCACTACTGTTAACGATACACCATACTGCTTGCTCAAAGCTGTGTCTTCAGCATTCTTGATGTTAGCTCTTTCCTGCAAATAAATTTCATACATGATCACCCAGGCCTTATAAACATGTTGCTTGTAATGGTTCCCAGCCTTACTAGGTAAATAAATATGATAATGTTGTCAATCTTGTTCCAGGAATTACTTTAGATTATTTTCGTACTCTGCATTTTTTTAAAATTTTGTTTTGTTCCGTTACGAAGATATAAATATTGTGTACATATATAATACGCCTATTGTTGATCTTTGTTTTGCTTTATCGGCATTTATTGCGACTTGTTACGTATTAGGATAGTTCATCTAATTTTTGAGGTATTATTAACAGTTGCTGAGTTATGGTCAGTTTGGTTAGATATCAGGTCCATGTAACGTTTTCAAATAATGATGGAATTCGTCTAATGAAACAGTGATTAAAATCATCCAATTTATTGTTGTTATTCAATATTCCTCGATGTGTCTTGGGAATTCTGTATTGAACGTTATATGACCGTTGTAAATATCGGAATGCTTCTTTGATGTCCTTTTATAGGTTTTACTGGCACTTGTAAAAGATTGATTGTTTCCGTGAATAAACACATTTGTCTAGGATATAGAAGCTGTTTCATTTAAATTAAACATTTTAATTAAACCAACGCCTAGAGATAAATTTGTATGTGCGTTTATAGTTACCTAAAAGTTGATTTAGCAAAGAAAGAAATGCATTGCTATGTCAACAGCTTGTTCCATGACGGATTTTCTTACTGTCTCACGAAAAGCACGTGCGCTGTATACACTACTGACCTCTGCTTAAGCTGTACCTGCGTCACTGCGTTTTAATGTGTCGAGCAATGGATTTAACCCACATTAGACTTTAATGTACATATGGTCTGTTTATATTTAGAATGAAATTTATTTCTTTACAAGAGTGTTATTTATCCGGGATCATAGATTTTTATATTTAATTTGTAGTTTCATTTATCAGGCGGGTATTAAAACAAGGTTCAATATCGTATCAGGCAGAATTAAGGATCTGAAAATTCGAAATAAAGTGAAATAAAGAAGAAGAAACTGGCATGAACACGTCAGCTAAGATTATCAGAGATAAGTTTTCCAGTACATGTATCATTTCACACTCTCCTACTAACGGTATGTCCGCATGTTGCCTTAAGGATATCAAACAGTTTATACACCTATTTGTTTGATATCCCAGTTATAGCGAAAAATATGCCAGAGGCAGCGCTTGCATAACATCTGTAAGCGACTACTTGCGGTAGTGTTAGATAAATGTTTAATCTGCAATACCTTATATTCCTGAAATTCGTTCGTCCAGGATTTATCAGATAGCGTTGGACTGGGAGTAAAACAAGCTATTAGGAACATAATTGTCTTTAATCAAACAACGGTCATTTGATTAGTTTATCAAAAGTTAGAAATTATAAACCAGACAATTTCTAGAACTAGATAATACAGAAATTTGCCATTACATGCCGACTTTAAGGTATATTTGGATATAGTGAAGTGTGTCAAAATTGAAAAAAAAAAATCCTTTTCAGAAAACAGACGTCTCCCCATTCTTTACATATAAAAAAATCAGGAGATGGGACAGACCACATTGCACCAAACTTGATCAAGAATTTGCATCTTTTGTAATAGTCTTTGATGACTATTGCAGTGTATTAGAATGCCGATTTTTTGCAGTAATGAAATAAGTATTTTATCTTTTGGAAATCAAGAATATGTTGAAAACTTATCAAATTACTGACTTCCTGGAAATCTCTTGAGGTTAGAATTTGGGACATATCACTCATAAAGCACTAATTGAACGAATTAATATGAAGATGATTATTAATTACGAGCTCTAATATTCTTTTTCAATTATTATTATTATTATTATTATTATTATTATTATTATTATTATTATTATTATTATTATTATTATTATTATTATTATTATTATTATTATTATTATTATTATTTTATTATTATTATTATTATTATTATTATTATTATTATTATTATTATTATTATTATTTTTATTATTATTATTATTATTATTATTATTATTATTATTATTATTATTATTGATGTTGTTGTTGCTGCTGTTGTTGTTTTCTTATCTTTACTGTTACTTTCATCTCCATATTTCATATACAATGTTCTTATGATACTACTAAGAAAAGAATTTTGATAATGCATATATATTGATGACACGTTTTATTGAAGAGATCGCGATTTCAGATACTTTTCAGTGGACACTAGCTTTATTTGAAAAGAAAAATTATTAATATTTTGTCTTTAGTAGATTTTTTGTTTGATATGTTATCTATATAAAGTGGATCCTAGATATACGAAAGACTCTTATCTTGTTTTCTAAATAGATGTAAGTTCACTTGGGTCATGCTGTTTCTCACGTGTAGTAACTGGTTATCGCTTCATTCGATTAGGATGCAAAGAAAGGCAAGGTTTACTTACAAAAGCATCCAACATTACAAGATAGCGTAGACACGTTACTGATTTATGTGTTCCTGTGGTATGCTGAGTTTTCTGTGACTGTTAACCTTGAAAAGGCCACCGTCTGAGCCAGAAAACTATCAGAACATAAAATCCGAACTAGTTCTCGTTGTTCGAAATTTAAAATCTTACATTTAATTACTCAGTGTCGTTAAAAGAATCACGGTACTAATTCAGTTCCAATAGTAAACATATTCAAACACCATGATATTAAAAATTCAATAACTTAAAAGTTTTGAGTGCTCATGACCAAACCTATATTCAACAGTATAGATAAAACCTGGAAGTCAGTTTCTGTGCAGAGGAAAGAATATTAGCCGCGGCATTTTCTGGACCAGCAGGTGATTGAAACATGTGCTTTCAATTCCGCACGAAAGAGTCAGGTGCTAATTATTTTAGTAATGTATGTTCCAAACTCAAGACTATTAAAAGACTGAAATTCCATCAATAACACAATGTCTCGATTTTTATTCACTTTCAGCTAGGACAAGGTCTCAAAAGATTCTTCTTTTTAAAACATAACTTACATTATTAACGAATCCTTGTTACCAAACTTGTATATACTCTATTTAATGTTCACCCATTTCTAGGCTGATTCCCATTTTTCAATACCATTAGTACCGTGTGTCCTACATCCACCCTTGATTTGCTTGACAGCCTTACGAATAGTAGTTCAATACACAATTAAGCAATGTGCATAGTTCTCCTTGTCAAAGATTGCATTAGTGAATATTAAATTATATTGCAAGTTCATTTCACCTAAAAGCAATGGTGTATTGCAGGCAACATTTAAATATTTGAGCTTTATTTAAAAAATAAGAAAAAACACTAAAATAAAGCTATGTAATAAGAGTCATCTTTTAAATATCATCATTTATATCTCTCTTCGATTCAATACTGTAATATATTACCAGCCTTGTCATATTATGTAACTAATGAATAAGTTATTGAATTTTTAATATCATGGTGTTTGCATAGGTTTACTATGGGAACAAAATTAGTGCCGTGAATCCTAAAATAGAGCTGATATGAAGAGAAATATATAAATATTCCCGACATTTTCACAATATTTGACACACTTAGTGCAGTATAGGCCATTAGAACCCGGACTAACTTAGCAAGCCTATATCATTGACTGGTACTTAATTGGTCGTCTAGCAGAATATGTAGCAGTGTCAATACGAAGCATGGAAACAGTGTAGGATGCAATGCATCATGGGATAAAAGGAGAGATTCCGTTTTTTGGGGGGAGGGGAAAGGAAAATTATTATCCTAGGTCTCACGAGAACTGGAAGTGAGAGCAAGTTTTCAGCTAAAAGTTATTGAAGTTCAAAAGTTTGGAAATTTGAGCACGAGTGGAAATTTTATGCTTTAGACCGTTCTGTTACTATATGGTGGTGTTTGGGGAATAGATCACGATAACAGTTTGTCATGTAAAACTCGTGATAAATCATAATAGTGTACGCACGAATTTGCTGACATAGGGACATATATCAGAAATTTAAGCTCAAGACCTTCACCTTTTAGCAAAATAATTAAAAGCAAGTTGTTTTTGTGAATTGTTAACTCAGGTAAAGCTAAACGAAATCTGTTCAGCAGAACACGTATATACTATCATAAGTTATGCAGTGCGCATCAGTAAAATAATAGAATAATTGAACAAAATATAATATTAACACAAACTGTTAGGATTGCTAGTCAGTTTCATCACAGATCACAGCCTTTAAAATATATTATTGCCATAATAATGTTTTCACCCCTGTGTTCGTTGTCTCCGCGAATTAGTACACAACAACATTTATTTCTTTATTTATGCTACATATTTGGCAAGCCGGTCTACCGTAATGTCCTCATCTTCTACAATAATACTGTACTAAAACACATAGCTAGGAATGCAAGGCAAAACACACCACACAAGACAATGCCAGAAACATAGAAATAAAGTAATAATGAAGTCATGACAAGTGTACATGCTTATTAAAGAAAACCCCTTAGCATAAAATAAGTCCATAGGTATTAGAATATTTTTAGCATGCCTTTTATTTTATCAAGAGCCGCGGTAGCTCAATTAGTAGAGCAATCAATTTGTAATCAAAGGATCATATATATATATATATATATATATATATATATATATATATATATATATATATATATATATATATATATATATATATATATATATATATATATATATATATATATATATATAATATACTGATCTTAGTAAGTCGTCAAAACAAAATACAAATACAGAAAAGAGAAAAGATTTCAAAAGTTAGAACTATTTTGTTTGACTGTTAACATATGGACGTGATCAACCAGCTGGTCGGCATAGGGATCATGCACAACAAGTGTTTATTAAAGCATTAGGTAGGAGAAGCGTTTAGATGGTGCAGGGTTAATGTAGTTAGTGCTAAGGAATAGTCCTCTCAGTGGTTAGATTGTACCACTTCCATAACGCTATAAATTTGGTGGCAAAACGTCATATAAGCAAAACCATAAGACTTTCAAACTGCATCACGTTCAATTTAAATTGCATATGATCCGATCATTGCTCTACAACTACTTTAATGCAAGGTGTGAAGATTTGCCAATTAAGTGTCAGGAAAGAGTCATGAATTTTTTTTACTTAAAGTGACAGGACACAGGGATGAGTATATTACAAGGTTACACTCAAAAGACGTCATTTGCATCAATGATGTCACACTAAAGCATGTCTAATCGACCATTCATAGTTTGATAATTTACCCTTACGTTTTTGGATTGGATTTAAATGTATGATAATAGAAACATGATATAATTCAGTCCACGTGCTTTGTATTAAGACACAGAGTCACTGGACTTGGGGTTTATATGACGTAGAGGCCAAAACAGCCTTACGGCAGGGATTTATTCTAAAGATGGGGTCTCGAAGTGCCTTTTCTGTTTCATGATTTATTCTGAATAATTCCTATCCACTGTTATACACATGGTACGCGATATTCCCAGTCACACACTTGTAGGTCACGACTAAAGCGAGTAAATGGTGGGCATGGACGGTGATAAAGGTGTCCCGAATCACAAACGTAATAGCTTCTACACTGGTCTTCCGTGTTAGGATAATACTGAACGTGGTGCGTCGCTGAGGAAAAAGAAATTAAAAACATGCAGTCCAATAAGAAAAGGCTCACAAATACAGTTTACAGCAGTTTGCATTATGCAAGCTACAATTTTGAGTGTATTTACTATATTCGGGAACAAATATTTATCTCGACGAAGTTGAAAACATTTACCTTGCACTTAGCTTTTAAGGCTGATGTTTAAGGAAAAGGAAATCTAATATTTGATTGGTTCTTTACTTATTTTTCTGAATTACATGGATCTTTTGGGCAATAGTAATATTTAAATAATGAATAAAACAGAAACATAAATGGCATTATTGAAATTAACAATATTGAAGAAAAGGAATCTTACAACTACGCATGTACGACTCGCCATAATTAAAACATCTTTGGTTGTATTTTTTAAAAAATATGAAAAAGTCTCATTGAAAGAGTATAAAATAATAGGCTGAAGACAATGATAAATATGCATTCCGTTCATGCACTGAACGCGGTCGACACAGTTTTATAAACTTTACAAAAACGTGTTTTATTTCTCCTGCTTCCTATCCTATTCTGCCAATGTGTATTGTTTAATAATTCCATGTTCTCTTATATCTAAAAGCACACGTGTACATATGTTGTTATATGTAACCTCATTTCGTCCAAGTCAGGAGGTTTACCTTCACTGTCTCTTTCAGCAGCGACCGTTTGGTCAGCACCACTGCGTACTTATTCCAGATAATAGATTTTACATGCAAAAGGTAATCATCAAATCTAATTCTTAAACTTGTGTCTAATAATAGTCAAGGATAATTACAATGTTTCATGTCTTAAGTCACGACCAACATATTAAGTAACGTCTGATCATTACTTATTTAAATATGAAAAGTCTTGATGCCAGGCAGCTCTATTTCAGACTTTCTCACAGACATTCAACCAATGATTTTTAGAAGTCATCATAGTTTGAATTTACATCATTTATACCAGCTTTGAGGTTGTTGATGTTATTATAGTCTCTCTCAATTGACATCATTTATGCCATCTTTGAGGTTGTTGATGTTTTTATAGTCTCTCTCAATTGACATCATTTATGTCATCTTTGAGGTTGTTGATGTTATTATAATCTCAATTGACATCATTTATACCAGCTTTGAGGTTGTTGATGTTATTATAGTCTCTCTCAATTGACATCATTTATGCCATCTTTGAGGTTGTTGATGTTTTTATAGTCTCTCTCAATTGACATCATTTATGTCATCTTTGAGGTTGTTGATGTTATTATAATCTCAATTGACATCATTTATACCAGCTTTGAGGTTGTTGATGTTATTATAGTCTCTCTCAATTGACATCATTTATGCCATCTTTGAGGTTGTTGATGTTATTATAGTCTCAATTGACAACATTTATACAATCTTTGAGGTTGTTGATGTTATTATAATCTCAATGGACATCATTTATACCAGCTTTAAGGTTGTTGATGTTATTATAGTCTCTCTCAATTGACATCATTTATGCCATCTTTGAGGTTGTTGATGTTATTATAGTCTCAATGGAATTTCCTAGATACAGACTATTGTGCTTTTGAAAAGTAGTTTAAAGGTTTAAAACCTTAAATTAACATCAGTTCTAATATATTTGAAGGGATCAATTTTAGACATGGCAGGCGACAGACGTAACACTAATAATGACCAATGATATAGTAATCACCTACACCTCCCAACCCTCCGGCATTTTGTCCCCCTCACCGTTTGCTATTTTAAGAAAGAAGAAGCATAAAGGGTATTAATAATAAACATAGTCATTTCATTCATTAATGTATAATTCATAACCTGATTGACGCAATCGGGGAGTACGAGGTAGGGGTGTTAATAATGTCATCTTGTTCGTGTCTCAAATCAAACATGAATTTTATTGTAGACAATGAGCCGGCTAACTCTCTTATTTCAGGTCCTAGAAAGTCCATTTTGATTGAGGGGCGACGTTGCTATGACTACACATATATAGAAGGTAAAAAATCAGTCGTCTCCGTCTAATATTTGCAACACCCAATTTTAATATTTCACAAAGATTGAAAAAAAAAAACGGCGTACGGTTCAACCCCAATGTGCATGGTTTCGAAGGATTTTAACTCAAAAATTAAGGAAATTTACAAAAATATTTGGGGCTTATCAAATACGAAGAACTACAACCTCTCTGTTATATGAAAGATAGTATCACCAACGTAAAGATGAGTGCATGAACACTGTACTAGAAAACGAACAAATGTTTGTTCCGAACATAACCTCCTTGACATTGTTAGGAATCCACAGACGACAATCGAGTTAAAAACTATAAATTAATGCGGTTTTTTGCACCTTTTGAATCCGTTATACCTGTCTTGTTTCAATCATTAGGGTGGTATCAACTGCAGGGGGGGGGTCTGGGTTGGGTTAGATAAATGCTACAAAATCAAATCATATGACAATAGAGCAGTGTGAGTTAATTAAGAACATGTCTTTAATATTGCTTGTAGTTATGAAAATATCTAAGAAATAAATGCTTACGACTTGGTGCACTGTTCACAGGCGTACACTGACTGTCAAATACATTGGCTTCCAACCTGTGGGTGGAAAGTGATGTCCATTTTGTGTCGATGGGTGGCCGTTTGGTAGCGAAAGATGATATCGGGTTAGCAAATGGTGCCTGCATGGTTGTAACGCTCTTTGCCCAAGTAGTTGTAATTGGTAACTTGACTGGTCTTTCTGTTGCTGCCTCCGTCGTCAAAGAAGAAGTAAAGTTTGTCTTCTCGAGTGTTTGATTAGCATCTATAGAGTTTCCTGTCGTTAACGAAGCTGATGTCTTATGCGGTTGCCATTTCAAAACATTTCTTTGGAAAGACGATGTACATGTATCTGGTTCTGTTATTGTCTTTGTACGATCGACATCGATGTTACAATGTGGCGGGGGTGGCGGTAGCGGCGGCGGCGGCGGCGGCGGCATCATTATCACTTCGAGGCAAGATTTCACCTCTCTAAAACTCTCAAGTGAAAAGTCACATTTTAGGTCTGAAATAATTAATATATTTGAGTGATTCGATGAGGCACGTGAACAATTAAACAAATTTTTGTAACTAGAATATGATAGCTGACAATCTATCTTTTGATTTCATTTCAAAATACACATGCTGTATATAGGTAACTTGAATGTTCTGTCCAATTAATATAAGGGTTACATGAAAGTTAGAATTACCTTTTTGTATAGGATATTGTCTACATACAGACAGACAGCATATATCATAATATACAAAAACAGCACATAACAAAAACAAAAATGTAATAGAATCAGTATCTTCAGTGTATACTTCTGTTTTCATTTTGCACTAAATTTTTAAAGCCAAATAACCGACCCCACAAACAAGGCAAAGAAATAAACAGCATACGACTTCTTTAATAACATAATTATTTCTTTCTACATAACAAATTAGAGTAAGTGAAGAGAGTATGTCAGAGACTGCTTAACGATAAGAATTCTGTGTATAAACATTTCCAATCTTTCAGCAAGATCAGCAACGTGGGAAAACAAGGAAAACCATGGTGATGCTATAAAAAAGGTTAATTGACTGACATAAATTAGCAGACATATTCCAATAAATGCATAATGCCATTGTGAGTAATAGAAAGTACTTGTCGTTGCAATGTGAGCTTCGTGTCGAACGCTGATCTCAGATTTCATCGCCTCTTTTATCAGTATATCAATCTTCATCGTTAATTTAGTACGACAGTAAAATTACGCAGAATGATCTGAAAGTTAAGCCTTTCCCATATGTCACTATCATATAGCACCAAAAATGGAGAAAAGCCACAACAACTACAACAACAACATGAAATTCAGAACGACATTTTAAACGGGGTTGGGGACTCTTTCAAAGGGGTAATGATTGCAAAGGTAACTTTTAAATTCCATATTTTTCCGCTATGTATGTATGTATGTATGTATGTATGTATGTATGTATGTATGTATGTATGTATGTATGTATGTATGTATGTATGTATGTATGTATGTATGTATGTATGTATCTATGTATGTATGTATGTATGTATGTATGTATGTATGTATGTATGTATGTATGTATGTATGTATGTATGTATGTATGTATGTATGTATGTATGTGTGTGTGTCTGTGTTGATATGAGTGGAGATATAAAATCGAAAATGAAATTAATAAATCGAAAGTGCCATAATATGTATGTATGTATGTATGTATGTATGTATGTATGTATGTATGTATGTATGTATGTATGTATGTATGTATGTATGTATGTATGTATGTATGTATGTATGTATGTATGTATGTATGTATGTATGTATGTATGTATGTATGTATGTATGTATGTATGTATGTGTGTGTCTGTGTTGATATGAGTGGAGATATAAAATCGAAAATGAAATTAATAAATCGAAAGTGCCATAATATGTATGTATGTATGTATGTATGTATGTATGTATGTATGTATGTATGTATGTATGTATGTATGTATGTATGTATGTATGTATGTATGTATGTATGTATGTATGTATGTATGTATGCATGCATGCATGCATGCATGCATGCATGCATGCATGCATGCATGCATGCATGCATGCATGCATGCATGTATGTATGTATGTATGTATGTATGTATGTATGTATGTATGTATGTATGTATGTATGCATGTATGTGTGTGTGTGTTTGTGTCTGTGTTGATATGAGTGGAGAGATAAAATCGAAAATGAAATTAATAAATCGAAAGTGACATAATATGTATGTATGTATGTATGTATGTATGTATGTATGTATGTATGTATGTATGTATGTATGTATGTATGTATGTATGTATGTATGTATGTATGTATGTATGTATGTATGTATGTATGTATGTATGTATGTATGTATGTATGTATGTATGTATGTGTCAGTTTATAATTATAACTTTGAGAACATAGTAGTAGATGAAAGTAAGAATCCGAGCTCAACAACCCCCTCCAGACCTCCAAACAAATACAAAATACCTAGGTAACGTAATAGAAAACCTATTGCAATCAATAATTGCGTTAAGAATCCGAGCTCAACAAATACAACGTAATAGAAAACCTATTGCAATCAATAATTGCTCTAAGAATCCGAGCTCAACAACCCCTCTAGACCTCCAAACAAATACAATAGAACACCTGTTGCAAAATACCTAGGTAACAGGTAAAATTTAATTAAGTGATCTTCCAGAATAAGCAAAATGATCTGTCAGACTCAATTTTCCAAATCATTACGATTTAGCAGATCGCGGCTCAATTTAATATTGGACTTACCCGGCTGTATAAAATATGGACTGACGCATCCGGAGATGGAAAATTTCCAGGAGGGTTAGCAGATACTCAAGCGGGTCAAAATTTAACAAAAAATAAATAGCATCAACGAAAAGTTAAAAGAAAAACGGCAAACGTGTAAAAGTTTACAGACCAAGCATGATGAAATAACCAGCAAAGCTCTCAAAATGAAAAATGAACTAGATGTACGGCAAGAACTGATCAACATACTGACGTGTGAGATACAACGGCGAGATCATGTCGTACAACTGTACGAAAAAGCAGTAAATGAAGTTCGCGACGTTGAAGAGACCATTGCCAGGTTAAATACCACCATCGAAGATAATAAAATAATCATAGATGATTTAACATCAACGATAAATGAACAACATGAAGAAATCAGCCGACTTGAAAGAATCAGCGCAGACAACAAAGTTGTCATGGAAACGCTAGCGTGGGAATCGTTAACGATTCCACCAAAGAAGAAATCTGTTGAACAAATACTTACTGAGGCGTTACTGAAACCTAAAGATCACTCGTAAAACCACTAGTGGTTTCAATTGCTTGGAGAACCTTTGGTTCAAATTCTCAATCATCAGTGATTTTCAATGTTTTGTTGATCAGTTCGTTATACGCGTACGGGTAATATTCACCATCTGGTTCACTTTTGATAAATTTTTTGTGAGTTTTGCGAAAATTATTGTTTAATGCTGCTTTTCTCGTTATGCTGTACAAGTAAGGATAATATTCTCCATCTGGTTCACTTTTGATGAGTGATTTATTGGCGTTGATGTAGTGGTTGAGCAGATCTCTTTCTCTTTTGATAAATTTATCAGGGAGATCTATTACGTCAATATCATCTACTGGTATATACCCTGGAGAAGTATATAATTGCATAAGATTTTCAGCATGTTTCATCTGAACTTCTCGGAGGATTTCATGGAGATCACTTGAAAATTCGGTCATTATATAATATAAAAAAAATTTATATATCTAATTGATTTTATGTTATATCATACTTCTTTTGATAGTCTTTCTCATATTTGCTGATCCTCATGGGTAGAATATCTGTTAACATATTGTCAATAATACGAAATTCACGTATTAAATCGTCCATACTATATTTTACTCCTCGTAGGTAAGATCTTATTTGATCAAGTAGTTTTTTGTAAGTTATAATTGATGTTAAGCAGCCGTGCTTTTTTATCAAATTTTAGGTTCAACTTTTTTACAAGCTGCTGTAAGAGAAACACCAACACCGGATATGATTAACAAAAACGGGTTTAATGATATACCACTTGAAATTATGCCAGAACTAGTCATTAACAAGGGTAGATATGATATTACTCGAAGTATTTTGTTATAATATTTATAACATTTTTTAACGCACCAAAGTTTTTTATGATAATATTTGTAGTATTGTATTAGTGCGTCAACATCCTGTCCTGGAATATCTTTTGAAATATGATTGAAATCAACTATGCTTTTTTTCATTATAATATTTGTTCACATAATCTCAGGCTTGATTAAGTAACTAGTTGAGGTGTTTCAGCCACAAATTCCAGACAATACCAATATGACGCAGCAGTTAATTTTTTGTCATCTGCTATTAGCATAAAAGTTTCTTCAACATCTTTGTTTAACACAATAGACACGGTTCCAGAGAAATTATCAGTCGAGTGACGCCATGGAAATAATGTAAATATATTAAACTTTGCACTGCTCAACACGGACAATCTATACACACCAGTGACCTCTGCAGTATGTTTGAGAGTGTTATTTTGCGGCGACCAAGTAGACATTCCAGAAGCAACAGTATAAACAATATTTTTAATCTGCTTGTGAGGAATTTTAATCATACTCGTTTTCTCAACAATACTAGGAATTCCACTAATAATATCGTTGAGTTTTGTGTTAATATTATCGAGTGTAATATCAACAGACGGCGGACTTCCAAAAAATTCGTTATTGGTTTTGTTTATGTTTCTGCGAAAATTTAAAAACGTGGTGATGTGATTAGTAAAATCAGTTTTGAACTTGGTGATTTCATTGTTGATATCATCAACATATTTCTTTGTTACAGCATCAAAATCAGATTCTGGTGTTCTAAGATTATTGATGCCATTATTGTTCATGTTGAGAAATGCATGCATTATACCGCCATGCACCGACACGTACTTTGATTCCTGATCATCAACATATTTCTTAGTAGCAGCGTCATTATCCTCAGTTGGGTTTCCAAGGTATGTAATCTTGTTCTGGTTCATAACAATGTTTCCCGTAAATAAATCACCTGCTTTTCTAACATAATCGTTAACTGACCTACCCAAATCTTCTATCTTACCTTGATTATTAAAAGTAACAATATTATTAGCAACTGCAGTAGGATTTCGTACTAGTACATCTGATAGTTGTACATTACTCGTCTTTAATCGTCCTTGTTTGTCCTGGAAAACTACAACTTCATTTGGATCTACACTTGCAACGTTTAACAAATTGTTGATTTCATTTTTGAGCTTATCAAGAGTCGCATACTTGGATAAGTCACCCTGGTAACCTTCTGTTAATAAATCTACTGCTAATGTTCCAAATTTTGTATAGTAGCTCATTATACATACCGTTCTATACAAAATTGTTGGTTTAATATAACATAAAATTATACGATGGCGAAGATAATAAACTTTGACACCGAGCGATTGGTGAAGCATAAACATAGCAATGAACTTCCAGACTGTCATTATCTTATTGTTGGGAGAACTGGATCTGGTAAAACAAATTTGTTATTAAATCTTTTACTCAATAATAACTTTAACTATGATAAGGTGTATATTTACACCATCAACCCCCAACAAGACAAATACAAATTATTAAACGAGTATAATGATAAACTTCGTGATGAACTTGGCATTGGTGATGATATATTTTTGATAAAACAACCAGAAGAACTCGTTCCAGTGAACGAACTCGATTCGTCAGAGCAGAAGATAATCGTCTTTGATGATATTCCGCTAAACAATGAGGAGATGAACAAGATTAGATCATATTTTTCACTATCACGTAATAAAAGATGTAATTCTGTTTATCTTGCCCAAGGTTTTTATAATGTTGATAGGTTTATTAGGCGAAATACGGGTTGTTTCATATTATTTCCCGGACTAGATAATGTGGATGTGAGAAATATTGCAAACGAACAATGTGGTGATGTTACAAAAGATAAATTTATCGAATTATATCATCGAGCAACTAAAGATCGATATAGTTTCTTTTTATTTGACAAGCTAGCGCGTGATCCAACCAAGATGTTTCGTTGTTGCCTTGAGACGTTTCTATGATATAATTTTGTAAAGCGTATAAAAATAATGGACAAACATCAACAGAAAATCGAATTACTAAAAAAGTTTCTCGAAACTCGAGCGGCTTTTAAGAAAAAGGTGGAAGAAGCTCGACGTGGATAAGTTCAAGCAGAAGAAGAAAGAACCAAATTTTTCAAACCTGTTACTGAGGCGATGCTTGGCAAGCAGCCAGAAATATCAACATTGTCTCGGAAGAACTAGCAAAAATAAAAGAAAAAGGATTGTTTGGTTTACTTGGAGAAAGATCGAAAGAAGAAAATAAAAAAATTGCAGAAGAACTTGTAAGAGACATTGTTGATCCTATTGCACGACAGGTTGAATTTGATAGATTAATAAACAACCCTCTTGCACTTCAGCAAGCTATAACAACAAAGGCTGTTAATCCCGACGAGTTAAGGAGGTTAATAGAAAAAGTGTCAGAACAAACTGAGGAATTAGCTGAGAAACAAAAAACGTTACAAGAAAGTATGATAAAAATAATGCCTCTTGAGGATACTATCATATTTTACAGAAGACAAGCTAGGTCTAAAATAGAATATGGTGAGTATGAAGAGTTTATGGAAAAATATTATATCATTGATATTGACAAAACTCGAACTTGGCCAAAAGAAAACTATAACGATTTGATAGAAAAATTAGAAAGAATTGTAAAAGATGGCTCACGTGCTGATGATGATATTAAAGATGAAAAAGATGAAAGAAATATTCCAACATTACTCAATTATATTAGAGAAGGAATTATTGCTGAGGTTTTTCTTAAAACAGCAAAACGATATAAAAATAAACCAGAAGGTTATAAGAAAGGTTGGGATTTTAAAAAACTACTCAAACAATATGAAAACAAGCGAGATAAAAGATTACCGGAAGAAAGAACTGGAGGTGGAGTTAAAGTTTTTACATCAAACGCAGACATAGTCGATCGGCTAATGCTGTTGATATCCTCTAAAGAAGCTGGTAATGAAAGTGTAGAGATTGATAACGAAATTATTGATATACTTGATCATCTAAGATCGAGTGGATTACTAACATCATCCGAGTACGAAATTTTACACCGCGATCTTATCTAAAATATTAGTATAATGCAAACAACATTATTGCTTGTTTCATCACAAATAACAGGAAACAGCGCGAATTTTACAGTAAATTACAACCCACCAATAGAACTAGATCCTGCAAAACAGTATGAGATTGGATTAATTTCTTGTACTTGTTGGAACGCCATGCCGAATATTAAAACTGGGATTAATGATGAAATTTTAATCGTTAATGTTAAACAATCTCCAACATTACAAAAAGAGTTTATTGATATACAATACAAACTACAGATTCCACAAGGAGCTTATAACATTACTGATCTAAACAGAACAATAAAAGAGCTTCTAACAAAAGCTGGTGGGAATGCTGATAATTTCGAATTAGCGGCGAATTATAACACCTTACGAGCTAGGATAACAGTGAAAAGAAATATGAAAGTCATCTTTGAAGAAAGAAGTTTTGGAAAGATGTTAGGTTTTACTAGAGTTTTATACTATACCACCGGTGAAGATAAATCTTTGACATTTGATGGAGAACTACCAGTAGATATCACAGAAGTAAATACAATACTCATCAATTGCTCTATCGCATCTGGATCTTATACGTCAAAAGGCAACCGCGGGCAAACGATCTACAGTTTCTCACCAGAAGTCCCACCAGGTTCTCTCATGCAAATCAATCCCCGACAGATTATCTACTATCCAATAACACCTGAGAATCAAATTACAAGCATTACAATGCAACTCACAGACCAATCTGGACGACAAATAGACGTGAACAATGAGATAGTCACGTATTACTTACACCTACGCACTGCCTAGGAATGTGATTTTGTGTACATAATTTTATAAAATGAGACGAAGAAAAGTTTATCGAAGAAAAATCGTAGGTGGATTTTTTGGAAATATATTTACAACAATTGCAGAAAATATTCCAGGAATCGCGCGTAAAGTAGCGCCCATTGCACTTGACGCCGGTAAAGCTTTCGCTACAGGGGCGGCATCTTCAGCAGGCACTGCAGTAGGGCAAAAGATTGCTGATAAGATTAAAGGACCTTCCCCATCAGAAATAAAACGAGTAATATCAGATATTGCGCCAACAGAAGAAACAAAACAAGCTATGATAGCTACAACAAAAAAATTATTGTCGCCGAGTGGTGAAGAAATAGTACGTAAACTTGTAAAGAAAACAGCGCCTATGACCCCTGCTGCCTTTTAATTTTGTGTAACGATTATAAAATAAATGTCAGCTAAAAACTATCTCGACTTTGCAGAAGAAATTGATACTGACGATGCTGTAACAGAATTAGAGTATGTCGAGTATCTCGATGAGAACTCGAACGAACCGAATAAAACTGGGGTTAGAACTTTTAACACAAGAGACGAGGACGTGTTTCTACTACCCCATAAGGCAATGTTAGAAGTGCGTGGTCAAATATTAACTGCAGCAGGTGGTGATATTGCAGCTAATGTAGAAATCGCTCTCGTCAATAATGGTTGGAGCTTGTTTAAGAGTGCACGATACCAACTGGCCAACCAAACCGTAGAAGATATTTCAATGCATTTACCCATAGCGAGTACAATACTTAACATCGTTTCGTTTAGCGATGACTATTCCAGATCAATAGCCACAAACATGATGTGGTTCAAAGATACTGGACAAGGTACAGCTGTTTCGAGTGAGTTTCGTACTGATGCTGGTAATCCTGCTGCAAATAACAATAATCTCATCCCCAATCCTGCTGCTGCTGATGCCGCTGCGATAGGTGATTCGATCAGGTTAGCCGTTACACATATAAGACAACGACGATATAACGAGGGATTTGCTAAACGAAAAGCGTTTGCCGCAGAATCTCGCCAAATAACGATGATGCTTCCGTTAAGTACAATCTTTGGATTTTGCCGTGATTATAACAAAGTGTTTCGAGGAATAAAACATACCTTAATTTTAGATCGAGCTGATCAAAACGATTGTATAATGCACGCCGGTGGAGTGGCTGAGGGACAGTTTTCTATTACAAGATTAGCACTGTGGATGCCTCGGGTTGTCCCTTCATTAGCTAAAATGATGGAGCTCGAATCTTTACTAGCCACCTTTACAAAAAAGATACACTTCCAACAGAACAGGATTTATCAAACAGCCATTCCCAACGCGACTGATTACACATGGCGTGTAACGACCACGCCCAGCGAACAACTACCGCGACACTTGTTCGTCGTATTTCAACGACAAGCACGTCGTAACCATCAGGAAATGAACAACTCCGTATTCGATAACCCAGACGTTAGACGAATATTTGTGAGAGTAAATTCCAAACAGTATCCCGAACGTGCAATCGAATGTAATTTTGCCGTAGACGCCACCAGAAACATCTCTCGGCCGTACATGTATCTTATGGAAGCAATGCAAAAATATCAGAACGCGGACAGTGGATCTCAAATATCAATAGAAGAGTTTCGATCGCTCTATCCCATCTTTTACTTCGACGTATCAAAACATTTGGAGCGTGTTGTGGGATCGACTGCAGATATTGAGGTCACGTGGACACTGGGCGATGTGCCAGGTGAACAGTATAACGTATACGCGCTATTGGTTAGTGATCGATTTCTGACCATCGATTCAATCAAAGGAAGAATGACAGTACAAGTTTAATCTAACAACTTGGATATAACATTATGAAAACCAAATACACAACTCGAGAAATATACCTAACATCTGGTCAAGTTGAAAAATTATCAGTAGCTGTTGCTAAACGCAGCTCTGTTTCTTTGATGATCTCTCCGGAAACTTCAAATAAAATTGCAGTAAAAGTCATGCTAACGCAACAACAAATCAATAAACTCGATCGCAACAAACCTTTTGTGTTGAAATTATCTGTTTCTCAGGTAACTGCAATGTCAAAAGAAGGTGGATTTTTTGGACCAGCGTTATCAATAATAGCTAGCAAAGTTTTACCAGTACTTGGTACACTTGGACTTGCGGCTGCGTCAGGAGCAGTCTCTGGCGCAACGAAGAAAGCAGTCGAAGGTCGTGGTATCAAACAAATCTATCGTTAATTTTATGTAACAGTATAAAATAAAATGCCAACGAAAAAGTCGCCGAAAAAAAACAAAATCATCGAAAAAAAAGAAAACAGCAAAACGCAAACAAACAAAACAAGGAGGAATTATTCCTTTCGCTCCACTTTTAGCGGGACTAGCGGGAAGTCTGCTGCCAAACTTACTAGGAATCGGACGCGGATTAACTCTACCAGGGACCAGACGTTATTGAGCAATTTTGACATCATTGAAAAATTGAAGGACGTTGTTGGATTTCGAGGAGTATTTTCCAAGGATGAACTCGATGACGTACCAACAGGCGGTTCTTGTGTTGTAAATATTGAAAACTTCAATGATGGCTCTGGCACCCACTGGGTTGCTGTCCACGATAACAATTATTTTGATTCGTTCGGACTTCCTCCAAGCGATCTCATAAAAAAATATATTTTTAAAAAATTTGATAAAATAAATTATTCGTCTAATCAACTACAGCCGATTGGAACATCAGCTTGTGGTTATTATTGTATCATGTTTGTCAGACAAATGCACCAGAGTAAAAGCTCTGGAGTAAAAACTTTTTAAAGTTTATTTTACAATTTGATGAGCATCCTTCTCATGCGAATGATAATATTGCAATCAATTTTATCTAAACTCCTTGATATAATAATGTCAACATACTGTCTCAAATGCAAAACTAAAACAGAGAACAAGGATGAGATGACGGAAAAAACGAAAAATAATAGAACGATGTTAAAAAGTATTTGTGCAATCTGTGGTAGAAAGAAAAGTATGTTTTTGAAAAAACAAGTAGGATCTAGCGTTGATAGAGTTATCTTGATCGACGATTAATCTTATGAAACAAAATAAAATAAAATGAAATGCAATTGTGATTGTGACAAAGATCTTTGCATAGAACAAGATAAAATCATTACGTACTGTCAACGTTGTAACAACAGAGAAATAATAGGGTTAGGTATAGATATACATAAAATTATTGGAAAATTACCAAAACCAAAAGGCGGTTGGACCTTGCCAGGTCATCGGTATACTGGTCCGTGGAATCCGCTAGATCAACAACTAGATGAAAACGACAATCCATTGCCAGGACAAGAGCCTTATAATCAAGTGGATGCAATAGCAATGCGTCATGATATCTGTTATCGTGATCATGAAAACTCGAAAGCAGATTGTGATAAAGTAATGTTAGACGAATTACATGATATGGAGCCAACAAATCTACGAGAACGTTTTGATAGAAGATTTGTTCAGGGAATGATAGGAGCAAAATATAAACTTGGACTCGGAGAGTCCCGACTCGGAAAAGAATTATACGATGATCTTGCAGTCGAACTACACAGACCTAAAAAAAAAAGTTTCCGAGACGCAAAGTTGTTGCAAACGCTGTAGATGATATCTGGGCAATAGATTTGGTAGATGTATCCAATCTGGCTCAGTTTAACGTTGGCGCTGATGGCGCTCCAAAGAAGTATTTGTTTAACGTTATAGATGTTTTCAGCAAATACGCTTTTAGTGTGCCAGTTTCAGATAAAACAGGAACGTCAATCACTGATGCGCTAAAACAGATAATAACGAGTACCGAAAGAAAACCAAACAAAATCTGGACTGATCATGGAGCCGAGTTTTTTAACAAAAAGTTTGAACAGTTTCTAGAACAAAATAATATTAAAAAATACGTTACAGGAAACGAAGGCAAAAGCGTTGTTGTCGAGAGATTTAATCGCACGCTAAACGAAAAATTACACAAACATATGACAGCTAAAAACACCAACAGGTACATCGATGACCTTTCTCAAATCGTAGGCGAATATAATAACACGAAACATCGAACCATCAAAATGTCACCCAATGACGCTATCAAAAATCCAATATTAGCAAACGAAAACATGTACCGCAGACATAAATTTAAGGTCGGTGATAAAGTTAGAATCTCTTTGACTAAAAAGATATTTGAAAAAGGATTTACTCCAAACTGGAGCGAAGAAGTATTTGTTGTTGATAAAGTACTCTTAACAGTACCTGTAACGTACGCGTTAAAAGATCTGGCAGGGGAACCTATAGTAGGTAGTTTTTACGAACAAGAACTACAAAAAACTGAACAAGATGTTTTCGTTATCGAAAAAGTGATTAGGAAAAAAGGAGATAAAAGTTTAGTCAATGGCGTGGGTATAGTGATAAATTTAACAGCTGGATTCCAACCCGGTCCATTTTATCGACTGCGAAATAATGCTATTATAAATTTCCTCATACTTTCGTTTGATAGATTTGCATTTTACTGGTTTACATAATGATATTAGATATTGTCTGCGATCGTCAGAGATCGTCATAAGATTAAAAATCTTGACAAAGATGAAATCAAATTTTATATTTTTCTGTCGGTCTGGAATTTTAATGTTTAAAAAAGGTCTGATTAACTGTAAAAATACCTGCTGTTCGGTAACGGTAAAATTAAATTTATAATTTTTTTAGCAATGTGATACTTGACATTATATTTTCCAGTGGTTGGTCTGCTATAATTATATCTGTTAACGACGGTGACTATTTCACCATCATCAGACTCGTTGTTATATAAAATATCATCTTCGTTATAACCAACAGATTTGTCTATCATATCATTAGAGATTGTGGAGACCTTATCGCTGATATCACTAGTATCTTCTTCGTATAGTTGAACGAGTCGTTTCATCATATCCATATTATAATATACTTTTTATCTAATTTGTTGTTATAAGATGACTGACAAGGTCAAATATCACCAAAAAGTTAATATAATAAACTACCACGAACTGACCGAAGCGGTAAGAAAATGCTTGTCAGGTTATAGTTCATATTCCGTTGAGATTTTTGTAATGCAAGGTGATTCTCATAAAATATTACTAACAGAAGCAGAAAAAAATAAAATTAATGAAAGTGCAGTAACGACGCTAAAATTTGATTGCGATGATATTATAGCATTTGCTCATCATTGTTTGACTAAAACCGAATTACAAAATATTATTAATCATCATATCTAAAAATAATACTAGCATCATATTTGTTTGAAAAAGCTGATTTTGTTGCTCCATCAGCTACAAATTTTACTGCTCTGGGATTTATATTATAATATTTCGCCGCAGCTGTAATTGATTTGAATTTGATCTCCTCATCCGTTTCAAGGTTTAACGAAATAACAGGTTTTATTGGGCATCTAAAATTAATACCATTACTATTTTGTCCTTTACTCACATTTTCCTGTTGGGTCACTAGCTCCAGATTTTCCAATCGATTGTCTGTTTTTACATTATTGATATGATTAATAACCAGACCATTGGGTATAGATCCGTTGAACACCTCGTAAACAAACCTATGACCAGTATAACAAACTCGATCTGTCGATGTTCCTCTAACAGTCACACTGATATATCCCATATTGCTCATATTATTAAGAACTTTTTTAGTTTTTCTGTTTCTAATAATACCGCGATCGTTAGCCTCGTATAAATCAAAGACCGGATGCGGCTGAAACTCATCTTGTAAGGATAAATTTTCAATATTATCATCAGTGACTTTACCGTTATAATGATATACTCGTTTCCCCTCTGGAATGTCATCGCAAAATAACGTGTAAATAAAATCTTTTCTAAACATCGTAATTCTTTCAGTATTATCTCCCTTTACACTAATCGTATAACCCGCTGACGTTGCTTTACCAACAGATATTCCAGTTTTGATATTAATAACCGAACCAAGTGCATTTCCAGCGTACAGATTGTACTTCAGATAAACATGATATACCTCTTGCTCACGTGCGCTTGTCAGATTTACTGTCATTATATTGTAGGTGATATTTTTTATCTCTAATTGTTTTTCTAGCGCATGCGCAGTGTGCGGTAAATTATCAATTAGAGATTATATTATAATATAATAATGTTGAAATTTCGTGATATAGCCAAGAGAAGTCTTATGGGAGAACCTGATAAAATAGCGACTGCTTTTACAGGTTTTGACAATAGTTATCAGTTTGATAATCAAAACGTTTTAGTAAATTTTTCTGAAACAAATCTCTTTCATCTGCTACAGACGACTGTAAAACGTGAGCTTGAAAAACACAAGGGTCTAAGATTGTTAGTGCAATATCACGTTATATTTTCAAAACTACTTGTGACGGAAGAATCTACTAACAAGGAAATTGCAGACCCTTACATCAACGCAAAATCTAGACGTGTTTTACTTGGTAGTGATCTTTTGTCACTATCTAATGAAATACACCAAGAAATTTGGAAAAAAATAGAAGAATTTACCGAATTAGGTTCGGGTTGGAAGTTTGAAATGATTAAGGAAATTTTGTTTCACACGATGAAATATGACGCATTACGAGGTAGTTCGTATATCGACCTGCCACCAAAAATAAAAAATAAACAGTGCTGTATAAACATAAAAAACGTCGTTAGCAAATGTTTCCAATGGGCTGTTCTTTCCGCGCTATTTCCAGCAGAAAAAATTGCTGATCGTGTTGAGAAGTATATCAGTCACGTGTCAAGATTAAATTGTGCTGGTATTGACTTTCCAGTGGCAGAAAATCAAATACCAAAGTTTGAAAAGCAAAATAATGTTTCGATTAACGTTTTCGGATTAGATGAAAAAGAAAATGTCTATCCGAGGTATATTTCAGAAAAAGCTTCACAATCGACTATCAATTTACTGTTTTATAAAAATCATTACGTTTGGATCAAAAACTTTAACAGACTAGTTGGAAAACAGTATAATAAAAATAACAACAAAAAGTTCTTTTGCTATCGCTGCTTGCACGGTTGTAGAGACAATGAAACATTACAAAAGCATTTGCAGTACTGTAGTGACGTACAAAGAATAACAATGCCATCTAAAAAAGATAGCGTGTTACAGTTTGTCCATCATAATCATAAACTAAAAATTCCTTTCGTCATATACATCGATTTCGAATGCTTACTTCAACCTGTACTTGGCGTAGAAAATGATCCTAACCAATCGAGTACAAGAAAAATTCAAAATCATGTTCCATGTGGAGTAGCGTACAAGGTAGTTTGTTGCGCTGATTCGAGATTATCTAAACCAATCCAACTCTATCGTGGTAAAAATCCAGCTGTCTGGCTTCTCAAGCAGTTGATTAATGAAGTTGATCATATAACTTATCGTTTGAAAAGAGTAACTCCAATGTTAAAATTAACACCTCAACAAGAATCTGATCACGAGCAAGCGAAAATTTGTTATATTTGTGAAAAAGCTTTTGATGATAACAAAAAAGTACGTGACCATTGCCATTTGACCGGACAGTATCGTGGAGCGGCTCATGACCAGTGTAATTTAAAATTTCATACTCCAGATTTTATTCCAGTTATTCTTCACAATTTTCGAGGATATGATAGCCATATTATAGTAAAAGCTTTTGGTGATCCTGATATAAAATCTCGTCTAAAACTCGATAACATCATCAAATGCATCCCAAATAATTTTGAAAAGTACATGTCTGTTACGCTAGGTAAATTACGTTTTATTGACAGCCTGCAGTTTATGGCGGCATCGTTAGATGAGCTAGTAAAAGGTTGTAGTAAATTTAATAACCTAAGAGACTGTTTTGGAGATAAATTTAATCTACTAGCTAAAAAAGGAGTTTTTCCATACGAATACCTCGACGATTGGAGTAAATTTGATGAAACATCTTTACCTGACAAAGACAAATTTTACTCACAACTTAAAAATGAAAATATAACTGATGATGAGTACAGGTATGCACAAGATATCTGGAAAGAGTTTGATTGTAAGACTTTTGGTGATTATCATGATTTGTATTTGAAAACTGACGTGTTATTATTAGCAGATGTTTTTGAAAGTTTTCGTGAAGTGAGTTATAATAATTATGGACTAGATCCTTGCTGGTATTATTCTGCCCCTGGGTTGTCATGGGATGCTTTGCTAAAGTTTAGTAAGGTAAGGTTAGAATTACTGACTGATGTTGATATGTTCAATTTTATCGAAAAAGGTATCCGAGGTGGTATTAGTGTGATAACGAAGAAGTATGCTGAAGCAAACAACAAATATTTGAAAGAGTATAATCCTGACCTTCCTTCGAAGTATATAGTTTATCTAGATTGCAATAACTTGTACGGGTATTCGATGGCAGAATCAATGCCGTTTGGTGGATTTCATTGGATCACGGCTGATCAATTTCTATCGGAGACAGAAAAAAAGATACCCGAAGATGTTTCCTATTTCGTTGAAGTTGATCTCGATTAACCAACTTCACTACACAAATTACATAACGATTATCCTTTCTGTGCGGAATCGATGATTATAGATTATAGTTTGTTATCAGAAGAACAACAAGCGTCAGCATTACCAAGACAACATTCTATGGTAATGAAACTAGTACCAAATTTGCTTCATAAACGTAATTATGTTTTGCATTACAAAGCTTTAAAACAAGCAGTCGATGCTGGTCTCGTGTTGAGAAAAGTTCATCGCGTACTAAAATTTAATCAGTCGCCGTGGATGAGAGGTTATATTAACTCGAACACTACAAGAAGAGCTGCGGCAAAACTGATTTTGAGAAAAACCTTTTCAAACTGATGAACAATTCTGTTTTTGGTAAGACGATGGAGAATATTAGGAAACGCGTAAATATCGAACTAGTCAATGATGTCAATCGCAGAAACAAACTTGTGTCAGACGATGATTTTGTGAGCATGAAAATATTTAATGAGAATCTTGTTGCGATACAAAGAAGAAAAACAAATCTAAAACTAAACAAGCCGATCTATGTTGGAGCTGCTGTGTTAGATTTATCAAAGTGGCTGATGTACGATTTTCATTATAATTTTGTTAAAAATCAATGGCCGGCTAGTAGATTATTATTTACTGATACTGATTCGCTCGTATATGAAATCGAATGTGAGGACGTCTATCAGGATATGCATGATAATAGATATCTGTTTGATCTTTCCGATTACCCACGTGACAGTAAATTTCATGACGACACAAATAAAAAGGTTATTGGTAAGTTCAAAGATGAAATGAACTCGAGCGCTATCAAATACTTTATCGGATTACGTAGTAAAATGTATGCCGTATTGTTAGACAATAATAAAATAACAAAAAATGCAAAAGGTCTGCCTCGTGATTTTGTTAAAAAGTTTATAAAATTTGATGACTACAAGTACGCGCTTGATGGCGGTGTTAGTTTTATAAGAGCTATGTCAATTCGGACAAATCATCATAAGCTCGAAACAGATGTCCTTATCAAACGCGGTTTGAGCAATTTTGATGATAAACGTTATTGCGAAAATGGGGTAGATACATTTGCACTTGGGTATTGTCATGATGATAGAGATATATTTGACATTATCTTTGCAAACTAAAATTTTATCTAAACTTTAAAAATAATGTTTGAAAATTTGACAGTAACAAATAGCTACAGTAGCAAAATCAAATATCTAATGATGGACGGCAAACCATTGACAGTTGAAATTAATAATGAAACATCAGGCATATGCTTTAGTGGTACCCGTGACAAGTTAAAACTTTCGCTCATCAGATCTGATGACAGCGAGTATTTTAATTATCTCGAACAATTGTATCAAAAGTTGCTAGCGGAATTTAACAACTTTCACTGTCCGATTAGTCAGCATAAATACACCAAACTTACAATTGATCTTGATCGGTCAAAGGTGTATTTTATCGACAAAAAATACCCTCTTAACAAATCACAAATAAAAGATTAGTTTGAGTCCCGTCGTTATGTGAGCGGTAAAACAAAGTTTAGCCTCTATCACCATGATAATGAAATATTTTTGATATCTACAGTTGAGACATTAACAGTTGTTAATGAGGTATAATACCACTTACCTTATTGGAATTCTAATGCGTAATTTAGTCCACAATCGCCACGTTCTGCTAAATCGTAATGATTTGGAAAATTGAGTCTGACATATCATTCTGCTTATTCTGGAAGATCACGTAATTAAATTTTACCTGTTACCTAGGTATTTTGCAACAGGTGTTCTATTGTATTTGTTTGGAGGTCTAGAGAGGTTGTTGAGCTCGGATTCTTAGCGCAATTATTAATTGCAACAGGTGTTCTATTACGTTGTATTTGTTGAGCTCGGATTCTTAACGCAATTATTGATTGCAATAGGTTTTCTATTACGTTACCTAGGTATTTTGTATTTGTTTGGAGGTCTGGAGGGGGTTGTTGAGCTCGGAATCTTACTTTCATCTACTACTAACATATCTTCTATTTCTCAGTGAGTCTGTGCGTAGATCTGAATGTTGTATACCTCTCGTCTAGCAACGAAGTGCTCGTGTACCGCCATCCTTTCCTTCGACCTTGCTGTATTCCAATTTGAGGATAAGCACATGACCGAATAAATTAATATATTAGGATTCTGGTGCAAGTAAAATATCGTAACATGTGCAATCACTAGAGGATTGCGACAGATTCATCAACTTGTAACGAATTGTATAGACTTTAAACATCTTGAGTTGGATGATTTTCATTATGAATTCAAGTGTTTTCTGCCATGATGTAGTGCTAAACTGGGACTTTGAGATTTTATAACGACCCGGGTTTGATTATTGTACCCCAAACGCTTTGTCGTCTGTGTCATTCATGCGTGTATTCCAACGACGAAACTAAATCCAGACCGGACCACGCACAGGAGCCCGATGACTTTGCGGACCCTCTAAGCTACGTCATGGGTCCGCGTGTTTTTGGTCCACATTATATCTCGAGCGTTTTTCAGCATGCAAATAAATTGCATGCCTCTGTTCTGCTTCCGAGCTAGCGCCATTGTTCAGTATCTACTCACGGAGTCTAAACTGTCACGAACTTAGTCGTGTTAATAGCTTTATTTTCGAATGTCACCAAATATAGATTACAAATTACATGCTTTCTGAATAGAAACGTACTCGATATAATCATAACTAAATTATTTTAAAGGCGCCACTGGTAACACATTCTACTTTCGATATAGCTCAGAGAGCAAGTCCAATTGGCGTGCCTAAGATAGTTGCCGTGGTGACGATTCCCACCATACACAGACCAACGGTGGCTTCCGTGATGATTCCACAAACTGCATGGGTAACCAAACATACGCGTTTGCATTTAGAAAATACTGTAGTTTTCTTTGTGATTTCATCTCGCAGCTATTGTTTCGCTCCAATTTTGTTCTCGTGTCAGTAAATTTGAGGTTCAATCATAGCTTAACCATTAATAATCTGATCGCGAAAAATATTTGCTCATCTGACTGGCTTTGTTCGAATGCAAGACGCACAATTACTTTCAAAAAGTATTTTCTTTAGTTTTCTTTCTCCATTGATTGTTTGCAATATATTTGATTCATATATATATATATATATATATATATATATATATATATATATATATATATATATATATATATATATATATATATATATATATATATATATTCCGCCCGTGCTTGATGTCTTTAACGATCTTTCTCGCTTATGTCAAAGAACTTTTTACTCGGACAGGCGCAGTCTATTGATATTGAAAATCAGCATTGAGCTATCTTTTGTCTATTGTTGGCGATTTAATATAACTGATGGAGAATGTCATTGTATAGCAGTACCAAACTGTTCGTTTGGCTTTTTTCCCCTTTATTGTAATTTCACCCGATCTGTTCTCTACCCCAACCACATATTTAAACCCCAAAGTAACCGTTACACATCAAATTTGTCACGGTTTGTGCAAACACCCCACCGCACTCACTGCGATCCCAGTCATGAAGGTAAACATGGGGGCGGAGTCTCGTTAGAATGGAATTGCCCCAAAGGGTTTTCAGAAAGGGAAAAAATCCCTGCATTTCATACCACTCTGTAATATTAGAAAGGAAACTCTTGCAAATGGATGAACTTATTTAGGTAAGCTTATGGTAGCGAACAGTATATACACCACTGCTGACTTATCTGCCAAGCCATCATTATTGATCGTAATTATACTTCTCTTCAGAAACTGTGCATTGATTTTCTTTTACAGCAATGCCTACATATCTGATACTAAGCGATTTGGAGCGAACATATTGACGTTTCTAAAAATGGTATTATATTACCAAAATTCTGGAATATCAAAGATCTAGCAAAATTACTAAAAACACTGTGTCGATTGAATTCATTATATAGATTTATTCAAGAGGATGTTATGCGCATTCTCTGAAGTTTTTCTGAATATAGTGATGTAATTAGTTCACCTGACATCCTTGTGGTATTAGACGAATATGAACAAAGCCGTATTGGTACTGAGGAGAACAAAATCGACGTCATGAGATTGCTAAGTGAGTTGACGATTATCCCACTCATATGTACCCTTGCCAAAGACACTAGAGAACTATTTACACTTAAGATTCCTGGAATCGTGACGGTGTTAAAAAAAATTCGACACGCTGATGTTAAAGCAGACATTGATCTGAATGCACATTTTGTTATGCCGCTAACTCGTGACAAGTCTGGATATAAAAAAACATCGTGAATTCAGTCGTACCCGCGTGATTGTGAACCGCAAAGACAGTATTATTATTAGTAATGAGATTGGCGGTTCCATTGAAAAGATTCTCGAAATGCTGAAGAAATAAACCAATGCTGGCTCGTTATGGACTCTCGAAAGATGTTAGCATTGAGAGTATCGTCCGTATGAGCCATTTTGTTGCTCCACCTATATATCGAAATATGACTGGGTAACACTAAGGTCGGTTATAAATTAAAACCCTCTGATAATCTTTGTTTTGAATGGCCATTTTTGTGGTCTATATTCAGTCATTGACAATCAAGATTTGCCCAGTTAATATATCACAAATGTCTGGGTAAGCTAAGTTTTGGTGATATAGAATTTCCCGTGCAGGTAAACAAAGCAACACTGAACAAATTGAAACACTTAAAGTATCGCTATTAATGTATTTAGTTATTAAAACGGCTGTCACTATCTCCCCATTGACAGAACGGTCGAGCACAAACTGACTTGTTGTTTTGGAGTGAGAATAAATTAGACTCGATTGCACACTGCGTATGGATAAAGAATTGCGCTCAACTTCTTATCATCATAAAAATGTCCATGCAAACGATACATGCATATACTTATATTCAATCACCCTACAGTCATGCCTGTGGTCGTATCAGGAAAGAAATAAAACACACAATTATACATGAGATTGGTAGGAGCACTGTCAAATTTACTGCATATCTACGAAAGATGAATGTTCCGTATATTATCTACGTGGAATTTGAATGCTGGATGTTTCAGTACAAAGTTGTGCTAACAAATACAGAAATGCATCTTTTATTGATCAAACAGTGCAAGGTGCTTAACAAATCTCATACGGATTTTGTTATGCTGTCGTTCGATGTGTAAAAACAGAACCGTCAATTCTTTATGGTGCCAATAGTGCAATCTAGCTATACACATCTTACGCATTTTTTTCAGATCGATCGAAGTCACAGAGAAATGAATTCGACAGCATTTCGATTCAACAGTATGCACAATTATGACGGATTACAAAAGGTTAGTGTTCCGCAGACACTTATTGCTGAATTTGTGATTGTCCCTTTACCGAAAGGTAAATCTCGTCTGCAATAAAGAGCAAAGTCCCAGTTCCAAAGTATTCATTGTCATGTTACATTTGTATACAGATGTTCTGCACAAAACTCGTGTAATGTGCGACTACGAATGTACACCAACAAAAGAAACATCTGTGGTATTGCATTACATAAGTGAGTAAGATTGACACTTAATAATGCAATCAGTAGTCACAATATCACTCACAGATAAACGTGATCAGAACGGCATATAAAAAATGCATGGCGTTTTGGCTGAAACAATTTCAGTTCATCATTTTATTTCTGTTTATGAATTCGTCCTTGGACAAATTAGTCAAAAATCTGACGGCGGAAAACTTCAAAATTGTTCGTAGATACTGTCCACGGGGTGCAAAAATCACAAATAAAGACCTGCAGACGAAAAGAATTTGTGTATCCCCACGAGTAAAGGAACGACTAAAACAAATTTGTTTAAACTGAGTTGCCAGCGATTAACCAGTTGTATTAATTGTTGTCACTTGAAGATATCTCACACGAAGATTAAGCTCACGCAAAGAAAGTTTAGTCTGCATTCCAATGAAGAAACCTCTCCGCTATAACGAACTGTATCTGCCCAGTGATATCTTGTTGCTCTCTGATGTGTTTGAGGAATTCTGTGATACTGTCATGCACGTGTACAAACTCTATTCTGCCCATTACTGTTTGTAACGGGTATAACTTGGAATGCATTGTTGTCCATGACCAAGATCAAGCTAGAATTGTTCGCTGATTTTGATCAGCATCTGTCTATCGAGTGATCACTTCGTGGCAGAATATCCGTCAAGTCACAGATACTCTGGTGCCATGAACCCAAACATGGACGGATATGACTACACTAAGCCCAACAGCTACATCATGTATCCTGTTGCAATTAATCTATATACATGGACCATCATGCAACCACTTCCGATTGGTGGATTTCGATAGATCAACCTTGCACAACTTGATCTGAAAAATCAATTGCGTGATCACAAAATCCAAATTTTTTTACAGATAATTCTTTGAAGTTGATATGTAATATCATTAGCACTTGCATGACGTACACAATGATTATCCGCTGGACCCAGAAGCGGTTTCCGCACATGTAACGTGGTTTTCACCATATCGGTATGCGACCCTTGATGGGTACGGACAAAATATATGCCTAATGTACTAAAAATATTTACAAGTCTTTTAACAAAACACAACTATTTTCTTCGTGTGTGAAATCTGTAGTTGAACTTGCGATAGGGTACGCGAGTATCCAAACGATTTCCAGTGCTCGCATTTCTTTAGCAAGCTTGGTTTGCCCGTACATTCAGATGAATACGAACTTAGGCACAAAGACCGCCAATCGTTTGAAAATGACATTTTTAAACTCATGAACAATGCCATATTTGGAAAAACCGTAAAGAATCCGAGCAAGCGAATTCGAATCAATCTTTGATCGTCATAGCGAGTAAGAAAAACTTCGAAGATCATTGCGGACCCGGCCTTTGAAATCAGAAAAATCTTCGATTGTGGACACAGTAGAAAAAAAATGATAAACGGATAAAAAAATAATAAAAATTCACACTAATAAATCCAATCCTTGTGTGATTATGGACTGACTTTTGAAATCTGCACATGCACGAATGTTGCTATGACAAGATTAATTGTTTTATCACGATAGGTTCAAAATGTTGTACACTGACATTAATTCGTTACTGATGAATATAGGCACCGACAATGTGAATTAGGATATGGCACAACTATATGTGATCAAAGAATTTGATACCAGGTAGCATTGAAAAGAACATCCGCTGTTTATTCATGCCAGAATAAAGGTGTTTGACATGTTCATTGACGATTACTCAGCAAAAATAATCGATTAATATGTGGGATTGCGGCCCAGAATATACTCTATTGTAATAGAGCCGCAGAGCTCATAAAAAGAACATTAAAATGGCCAGGTGTGTAGCACATATTTGTAAACAAAAGATCTAAAACACGAATTATACCTGCAGTGTCTCCATGACCATCGTTAGTATACATGCACTACAAAATATTCCGATACAAAAGACATTGTATATAAATATTCATTGGACTTGACGTGCAGCCGAGTACCAATGGGAAGAATTTCATATCGTGTTTTCTCGAAATACTTCGGAACACTATAGTTTTCTCACCATTAAGGTGACGAAAACTTGTAGTCGCGTGGGTAAATATCGAGCTGGTTAAGATGTCAACTGAACAAAAAAAGCAGCAATCATATAAAAATGTTCGGCAGTGATACCATATAAAAGTATAAAAAGCGACGCCGTCAATATGCTCAAGAACAGCAACAATTAATTTAAAATGTGATAGAATGTCACAGTAAAGTCAAAGATAAGTAACAGTCTCGACAAATGGCACTAGAAGAAGACCAAATGGCTACAAACCCCACAAACACTTATTGATTTTCCATGAAAATAAATGTAACATTATGCATGGACATCTACAAATATTTACTGTTCAGCTCGACAATACGGTGTTGATGTGGATTTGAGCAGATTTGCTACCAGAGCGGATTTATCTGAATTATTGTTGGTATCGATTAAGGTGAGCTTGTGATATATGCAGGTCAAACTAAAATCTGAACACTTCTAATTTTCTAAACTTCTAGAGTTTCAAGATATTGTCAAGCTCAAATGAGACTGTGGTAAATACAAACTGTTTGAGCTCACTGACAATGGTGGAATCAGAGGCAGTGGAATGACGGTTGAGTTTATCAAAGGCTATGTTGATACAGCTAATAATGCAACAAGGCAACACGTGCATAAAGAACTTGTTCACCTGCAGCACCACCACGCGTGGTAAGTTCATAGGGTACATTTCAGAGAATATTAGTCAAAGAAGCAGTGTAACACGATGACCCCAGTGCCATAGTTGGCGGCTGACCTATTGTTCATTTTATTAACAATGGCTTTGACAAACCTAAACGTCTTATGTTAAAAGTATACAAGTCCAGGTCATATTTGTTGATCAAAAGTGGAAATAAAAATATGTGGGGTACAATATAAATCTCGATAAATCACAAGAAGCATATTGATGTTTATTTTAAATCAGAAAATTATAACTCAAATCCAGGCATTAAAGCTAACGGTCTTTATCACAGTTGAATTTTCAGCATCGTTAGTTGTTGCCGGAGATGAAATTCAGTTCGAAGGATTACATGTTTATTCAATCGGTTTCTTAACAATATTTTGCCTTTGTGTTTAAGATTTTATCATTATTAAACAATTAGTCGAAACTTACCTCGGTGATGAGCTTGCTGAATTTACCACCCACGGGGCTTTGGATCAACTGAATACCTATGTAAACATTGATAATAATTTCATTCTACTTGTAGATGAATATTTACATCTAAACGGCGTTAACTGACCCTCGTACACAACGAAATATTGTCTTCTTAAGGATCAAGCAAAAGTTGATTGCTGGAATAGCCCTGATGTATCGCCATAAGTTATTAAGGAATAAAGAGCCTTGATGTTTCTGCAAGAGAAGTCCAAGAATGATATGGAATAAACTCAACTAGACTGTATCAGATATGGAATGCTCATAAACATTGCTATGAGGGAACATGATCGGATATGAAACAAACAACAAATTACAGCTTGACAGTAATAACCTTAAGACCTTCGAAGGAGAAGTTCCACCGATGCTGAGCTATAATATAAGATATATAAAACCCCAACATCTAAAGACATAAAAATCGATATCGAGTGACAGATATTAGTTAATAGTAAATATGAGTAAAATATGTAAGTAGCACCAGTTGATATGACAAAACATGCAGATATTTTAGCAGTAGCCGCATATTGTAATGTGAAATTCATAGAATATAATTTAAAACAACGACGTAGAAGAAATAGATGACAAAATATTTTTTTAGATCAAATACGAAGGGAATTTGCTGAGTAGTATAATTATAGCCAGTAATACGGGCCGAAAAAAAAATACATTCAAAACACAGGAAAAACAAATAATCTTCACATATCCATCAGCTTATCAATGGAAAACTCATTAGCTCGCAGTGTATATATTGATATTTACCATTGACTTAGAACATTTTGAACTACATTCTGCGGCATATTCCTTTCTGCAATGACAAAATACTATGCAATGCTAGGTTTTGCCTTTTTGAAAACCGTTTGTGCCAATTCCATCCTGATGAGACTCTGCCACCCACCATAACTAGTATCGCTCAGGTCACGTGAGTGATTGTGGGATGCTTGTATCACCGCGAACAAATTTGACGTGCAACAGTCACATTGGGCTACATTTATCAAGAGGGCAGAGGAAGGGAATAATGAAACCACTCCAAAGGGGACAAAACGACAAATCAAACTGTTTGATAGTACTCATGGTGATATTGTCGGTGGATTCTTTTATCTTTGTAGAACAATCCCTGAGTGATTTCACACCAGAGGTTTCCAGTGAAAGAGTGTTTTCAAATGATAATGCAATGATTATAAAATGGTCTCAAGTTGGTATTGAGAGATCAGAGTGATCCAAACGATCAGTTTCTATTTGGTCCTTGGATAGATTAAATTGGATTGTGTTCGATGGTTTGCAACAAAAGGTTTTGCGCAGATATTCATCGACAAGTAGTACAAAATCTTATATAGCGTACTGTCTTTCCCAGCTCGATGACCACTCAAAGCAAAGTTTGCAAGCGCTTTGTCCTTGATGTATAAGCTTTCTTTGAATATAAATAAAGAAAAACAATTAATTCCTTGTTATCTTCAACATTCATTGCATGTGTCAATATTCATTTAAATACTTAAAAACTCCGATACGTTAGTATACCTGAACAAGATGAAGAAATAATATATTTCTTTCAGCAACAAAGATAAAGTTGCCACGAGGATAAAAAACACAATTTTTAAACTGATGTACAATATATACTCCAGTGTGTTTTTTAAACTGAGATACAATATATACTCCAGTGTGTTTTATAATATGTGTCATCAGATAGCTTTATAAGTTTCTGTGACAATCTGGTGTTGGCAGTCACAGCCATAATATCAGCCAATATCTTGATGATTTTTACATTAACGTTTTGTTTCGTCATATACAGGAAGTGCTTCAACGGTGAGATATCCATCTATCAGGCCGTCTGTTCGACGTTACGAAGCAGTGTTGAATAAAACAGCGGTAGACAACTCTGTCGTCTTCGTAAATAAACAAAAGGTTCACATGGCGGTATAAACCCGTTTGAGTCAAGATACTGTAACTATCGAGGTGTTACTGCGTATGTGAATCGTTCGGTCAAGGTCCGAAGGACGAGTCCTAGTTGATGATGCCGGTTTCCCACACGCGTAAAATTATTTATGCAAGTTCAAAACGCCCGAAGATGTATTGAATGCACTTGGTCGATTTTGTCACCGAGAGTGAATCAAAATTGGTCTAAGGAGGCACTACAGTCATCAACTATGAGACCACAATCGAACATTTCTTCCGTTTAGGAGCATTTGACTCTGACGACTGGATAATCGAATTGCTTTTCCTTTATCGAGAAATTGATGTACTTCCACAGCACGTGCAACATGATTGTTCATAATTTTGTGAGTCAAGCAAAAGATCCTAAGAGTATACTAGAAAATACAAAGAATCTTAAGACACTACTAACTTTTCAAATATCGTCCTACCACAGAGGTGTTCGCTGTTTATTCGATCCCTTTTTTGAAAGAACATATGCACGAAGTTTGCTGCGCTCACACATCGTTGAGTACTTATTTGACAAAAACAAAAACAACTGCTGAAGGTTCTATTTTGCTGAGTCAGTGGTGATTGTGTGAAATAACAACTTTGACGCATCTCTGGAGCCTATAAATGAAAAGAAAACTCATTTCTGCAGCCCCAAGAAGTGATTATTACAGACATCCACAATGTTAATGTCAACAGCTCAACTTTGCATCATAGACGTGTCATTTGGGGTTTTGGTATAACATAACTGCTTGTTTAGCTCAGAAAATAACCTGATGAAATCTCCGGTAATACCAGAATATTTAACTGAGAGGAATCACACACGAAAACGACAACGAGGCTCCATAAAGTTGACATCCACGCTATTGTAATTGGCATTATTAAACATTAACGTTTCTAAAGTATTTATAGCGATCTGAGGGAGGATATTGCAGGATTTGTTGGCTGTCCTATTATAACCGTTCTTTCCTGCAGTGCAGTTTATATCCTTGTGAAAGAATACAGACTGGTAAGGGAATCTCTCATAATCCTCGCTGTAATAATAGACGTGACAATATCGGCGTTGTCCAAACATACGCTGATTTCCTTTCCTTCGATGAGATGTCGTGCGCTGCTTGACAAGCCATGCTGTCATTCTATTGATACATCAATCTTAACATCATCGTTGTAAGTGTTACTGTAGGTAGACGTTTTTCATCGATTTCAAATAGGACTCACAGAGGAGAAAATATCAAAGGTCATGAGTTTTAGCATTAGCATCAGACGACTAAATGTTTCGTTAAGTATGAAGATGTGTATCTAAACATTATGGATTATTTGAAATATTTAGGACCTGCCAAGTTATCTACTGTATGCAGAAAGATGTAGTCTTTCGCAAAATATGCAAATTACTGCTTATTGGAAAGAAATGCATTACAAAAACTGAGGTTACTAATGCGAAAATACACAACTGATATTAGGCTTGGAGACGATTCGCATTACCGTTATTCAATCGATATATTTTTTCTTCATCCTTTTGAACAAACTAAAATATACATTTTCTACTGAATGGATTTCTGCATTAATATAAAAAGATGCCAATATAAATTTCTAATCGGTACTTTTTAGGAATAATGTCGGATGTCAGTCACAGAAAGGGATTAAACAGATTTAACAATATGCCTCAATACACTGATATTGATATTCGTGGAGAAAACAAAAGACGTAAAAAGATAATAAATTTTTGTTTAAATAATGATGTCAAAGAAAATTACAAAAATACTAATTTTTAAAAATACCAAAATATATCCTCATTAAAATTTTATATTGATCCTTATTAGTGTCATAACCAAGTGTGTATAAACTACCACAATTTTTTAAAAACTAATATTCAACAGCTGTAAAAAAATAAATTGCCATTTAAATTTCTTCACAATCTACTTTCAGCTTAAATTATCTTCTCTCACTCTGTAGATCTCTCCCACTCTCTGACGATTTTCTATCACTTTTACATGTTTATTTATACGTCTATGTGTTATAAATTTATTATATATTGTATCGCCCACGTGCTTTTTGTATTATGTTGTTATGTTATTTTACGTTTGTTATGTTATGTTATCTTATGTAATGCTATGTTGCGTTGTGTTGCGTTGTGTTGCATTGCGTCGCGTCGCGGCATTTCATGCCATGCCATGCCATGCCGTGCCGTGCCGTGCCGTGCCGTGTCGTGTTGTGTCGTGTCGTGTCGTGTCGTGTCGTGTCAAATAAACACCCAACAAACATCCAAACAAATTTTAAAAAAAGCAGAACAAACACCAAACAGCATAAATGCCTGAAATAATTGGAAAATTCATACGCTAGCTTTTGAAAACAGCCTGAACTGAATATGCTATTTTATTTATTAAGTTTTGTCAGGATGTGGGATATGATATTTGATCCCAAGTCTTTATGGTGTTTGTTTGTCGTTTTCTAGATGAACTACAACGACGTTATTGCCCGGATCGAGTAAACAATGAAACAACATATGAAATTAATGGATAGAATAACAGAGATCTGAGAACAGATATAGAATGGATCATATAAAAGACCAACACGAGCCCACGTATATAAATCAATTACATAAACAAAATGAAATTGAACATTGAACATGATATTTGAATGATTCACGTTCTTTCATGAAATGAGGTAAACATGTTTGCGAAATTCAATTAACCGTTCTGTAAAAGCCGATAGAGTAAATTTTATCACATAATGGAGTGACAATTCGAACTCAAATTGCCCACAGGTCAACATCACCTATTTGCTTCCGGTCTCAGCCAAACCACTGTTGAGGATAGGTCGGTGTTGCAGTATTTGTTTTCTTTCTTTCTCCATTTTTCTGGCTTTTGGTATCATCAATCATTTGGACTGTGTTCTTTTCCACTGTGCAATACATTCATGTATGTATCTCCTTCACAAAATATAATGCCAACTTAAATATGCGTAGGGTCCCTTCCTCTCCTGTGATCAACAATACTCCCACTCTCTTTTAAATCAGATATTGTAGCATAGCAATTCCACATAACCTAGCTAATATGGTCATTTAGAAACCAGATGCTGATAAACACGTACCATCATAACTTAATATCTTGTTATGAGCTACTCCCATTTCTACTGCGAACCATGGCATTATTAGACCAATACACCTCACTGTGGGCTATAAATTCCAACTAAACAATAACAGTCGGCATAAGGTCCTAATGCTAACACCATCTGGTCTTGGTTGAACAGAATTCGCAGATGAATTAATGGATTCCATTCCTTGTTCTAACTATGTTACTTTGCTAATTCGCGATTCAATGACATAGACATTTTAAGACATAAGAAAATCAAAATCAATTTTCAGTATACATGATAAAAATCATTTAAGACAAATGTTATACTTTTCACAATTTGTATCAGAATATGTCCATGAAATCATTAGGATATATGATTCTTATAAAAAGAACTACACATACCTTAATTATCTTAGATTAATGAATGGAATTCGTACAATATATGATTTCTAATATATTCAAGACAGATGAATGTACGAATAATTTTTGTACTCATGGAAAAACTAAAGCATGAATTTAAAATAATATTTTTCTAATAATTACAAGCTTATATCATTGCACATATTATATGTAATTTGAGACTAACGTTGTGCTTTAATGAGACTGGCTCTTACTATGCAGCTGAGTGACTCCCCTTTCATGTCCCCAACTTTCGGACACATAGCTCTACGACAATCTAAAGAGAAATAGTATTATTTTCCGAACCTAAATAATGGCTATCCTTAGAAACTGGGATTGACTAATTTCGCTAGGGGAATTGCTTAAAACCTTGAATTAGTCCGGGAACACTACCACCACCACCACCCCGTTCAGTTTAGCCAATAAAGTTTACGTTGTTTTACAGCCAGAAATGTTTAGCACATCCATCGAAAACCTCTCTAGTCTGGCTTCAGTAATAACTATTCTGGAAAATATCATTTTATGACACCTAATTCAAGTGGCCCAAAATTTCCCAGAACGTTTGCTCTGATTTGTCTCAACTATGTCATTTTCTGCTATATGATCTTACATTAACATATTTGTAGGATCGTTATCAAACGTACTATAGTTAAAATCCAATTCATGGCCAAAACAAAGTAGATATACATATACAGTGTGTGTCTGTGTGTGTGTGTGTATGTGTGTTCTAATTGGGCCTTGCGTTTGCGATGTTTGATCTCAACGTCTGAGCACTGGATTCTGTTCAGTAAGTGTGCCAAAGGCGACGCTGTAAATCCTGATATTCTATGTAAAGTCTCTGTCATCGTCATGTTTCTATTTCGTCACATACTATTTACTCACTTTGTTTTCTTTTCAATTTTTTTTTCTAATATCTTGGCATACTGTCTCGGACAGATTATCAGCCATTGGACTAACTTTATAATATTTACTCGTTTTCTTTTCTTTTCTATTTTCTATGATATCTTGGCGTACTGTCACGGACTGATATCAGTCATTGGTAATAACTTTCCTCACAACACCAGTATTGATGGTAGGGTTTAAGTAAAGTTCAAATGTGTCGTTGTATTCCATTACATTTGTTTGGAATCCAACCATCTTCAAAACTATATGACTTTAAAAGAAAAATACAAACAACATTATCGAGGTTCAACTATCAAAACCTTTCTGCATTGTTCATATTTTACCACCACCGTAATAATAATGTGCTAAAACTAATAGCTTCTTTAGGGTTAACATCGTCTTGAACAATTCAAAAAATACTCTGTAAAAATATTTTGTATTGAACTCGTGGACCTAAAATACAAAGCATATATAACAGAGATTTTGATTCGATCTTGAATTACTTTCATGTATCAGTTCCTGCTATATTGCAAAAGGAACTATGTCCTCCTGCCGCCTGATTCAACTTGATTTACCATAAAATTATTCCCGTCTCGCAATAACCTAATCCAAAATCACCACCCAAAGAGTTCTCGTGTTTCTTGTTTATCAGTGACGGGGCTTCATTTATATGACCTTAAAAATATTTCTCTGATATGATGGAGGTTTTGCAACTATTCCATATGAAGTTGAATTTGTTTCATATCTATCCTGTTACTGCCAGAATTAAGGGCGTTTTCATTCAGAATTTTTTTTTTCATTCCGGCAACAGTTTGCATGAAACTTGTAGACATATTTCATTTACTTACGAAAGCGTTTTTTCTTAAATGACAATTGAAAGCCCAAATCTGGTATACATTTTAGGTGGTTCTGCCAAATGTCTTCTTGATACGTTTTCTTTGGATTATCATAAATATGATCATCTAACAATCACGAGAACTTCATGTTGCACAATCACTTTTTAGCCGAACCCAAATTCGTGTATATACTTACTTCAAATAATTAATATGTTCCTTTAACTAATTCTGCACTGTTTTAATCATATTGCTGTAGAGCTGTTGATGCTTGTTTCTATGATAATGCCATTGAAAATAACATGGAAAAAAATCTACTTCCGTTCTTAAGTATTCTGGAACCTATTTATGATATTTAAATCGACAAGTCTTGATTTTTGTCCTCAATATTTTCTTTCGAAACAACTACTTTTATTACACTTTAATCCCGTAGAAACAAATATGTACTACCACTAGACATTAACATTGCTACTTTTATGGCGAACTTGTAGAACATTCAAAACCTGTCTGCAAAATTTCATTTCAGTACGATATAATTTTGTTCACATGTGTAAATATCTAAAATTAATTCACTAGTTTCCCTCATATGATAGCTAATCTATTATTTTAATATTTTCGTGAATTACTCTAGTTTTAATAGATTTTAGATTCAGAACTGGAATTTAAATGTCTTCAATTCTTCGCTGTATTTATTTCACTAAAGAGTTCGGCATATTTTGAAATTCAGTATATGTTAATTCTCTCAATGTGGCAACTGATTGCTAAATTTCAGAACTATTTAGTATCCTTAGTTTGATTAAGTCAACTTTGGTAGCATTTACTACGTAACACTGTAACTTTTAAATGATCTCCGCTAGACCAAGATCTGCACTTGATATCTGAATAGTTTTGTCCTTTTTGTCACTTTGTGAGTTAGAAATCACATGCCTCTGACAATGGTAAGTTTTTTCTTTATTGTATTTTTGTATGTTAGAAATCCCTTGCCTATAACTCTGGTACGATGCACCTTGTATTTTTAACATCAGAAGTTGATTTAATTTTACAAATGATGCAAGATAAGCAATTTGGGATCATTTAACATTTCAAGGTATTATGATTTAATAACAGCGAATATTTTGTGGTGGATTGTGATCATTCCTGCCAACTTGAAAGATATTTTAACCAAACTGCTCCCTGCCAAGTTTGTTCTAAACTGAGCTAGAGGCGGTTGTTAGAGAAAGGTGATAACAAAATTTTGATGGACAACGCAAGATGACGTTCCAAGTATTCAAGAGGGACGATCGTGTCGAAAGCTAACATTACCTTATGATCAGGTGTGCTTTATAATATTGAACGTCTGCATGCAAGTAAGGAATTCAGTTCTTTGTATGAATGAAAAGAAAAATTGTAAACCTTCTTTCCTGCCACATCAAGTGTTAAGATATCCGAATTCCACCATGTACTATGATGGCATTTTTAACACATTTCAACCTTTCCTAAAGTTATCAAAAAGACATGATTATAGTTTATGGGACATGAACACAGTTTATGACTTAAGTACAATGATCATATTATCATAGAATAGACTGATACAATAATTACCTGAATTGTACAAAGACTAACAAAATCATGACTTGAATCACGGAAAGAACTAATACAATTATTAGTTCAATCATGTAATGGACTAATACAATGATTACTTAAATCATGTAATGGACTAATACATTGATGACTGGAATCATGTAATGGACTAATACGATGATTACTTGAATCATGTAATGGACTAATACATTGATTACTTGAATCATGTAATGGACTAATACAATGATTATTTGAATCATGTAATGGAATAAAACATTGATTACTTGAATCATGTAATGGACTAATACAATGATTACTTGAATCATGTAATGGACTAATAAAATGTTTAGTTGAAAAACGGAAAGAACTAAAACAATGATTAGTTGAACCATGTAATGGACTAATACAATGATTACTTGAATCATGTAATGGACTAATACAATGATTAGTTGAATCACGGAAAGAAATAATACATTTATTAGTTGAATCATGTAATGGACTAATACGATGATTACTTGAATCATGTAATGGACTAATACGATGATTACTTAAAGCATGTAATGGACTAATATATTGATTACATGAATCATGTAATGGAATAATACATTGATTACTTGAAACATGTAATAGACTAATAAAATGATTACATGAATCGTGTAATGGACTAATACAACGATTACTTGAATCATGTAATGGACTAATACAACGATTATTTGAATCACGAAAAGAACTAATACAATGATTAGTTGAACCATGTAATGGACTAACACGTAGATTGCTTGAATTATGTAATGGACTAATACATTGATTACTTGAATCATGTAATGGACTAATATATTGATTCCTTGAATCATGTAATGGACTAATAAATTGATTACTTGAATCATGTAATGGACTAATACAATTATTGGTTGAATCACGGAAAGAACTAATACAATGATTAGTTGAACCATGTAATGGACTAATACAATGATTACTTGAATCATGTAATGGACTAATACAATGATTATTTAAACCATGTAATGGACTAATACAATGATTACTTGAATCATGTAAAGGACTAATACAATGATTAGTTGAATCACGGAAAGAAATAATACAATTATTAGTTGAATCATGTAATGGACTAATACGATGATTATTAAATCATGTAATGGACTAATACATTGATTACATGAATCATGTAATGGACTAATAGATTGATTACTTGAATCATGTAATTTGTCTATTACAATGATTACTTGAATAATGTAATGGACTAATACATAGATTACTTGAAACATGTAATGGACTAATACGATGATTACGTGAATCATGTAATGGACTAATAAAATGATTACTTGAATCATGTAATAGACTAACACGATGATTACTTAAATCATGTAATGGACTAATACATTGATTACATGAATCATGTAATGGACTAATAGACTGATTACTTTAATCATGTAATGGACTAATAGATTGATTACTTGAATCATGTAATGGACTAATCCGATGATTGGTTGAATCACGGAAAGAACTAATACAATGATTAGTTGAACCAAGTAATGGACTAATACAATGATTACTTGAATCATGTAAAGGACTAATACAATGATTAGTTGAATCACGGAAAGAAATAATACAATTATTATTTGAAACATGTAATGGACTAATACATTGATTACGTGAATCATGTAATGGACTAATAAAATGATTACTTGAATCATGTAATAGACTAACACGATGATTACTTAAATCATGTAATGGAATAACACATTGATTACAGGAATCATGTAATGGACTAATAGATTGATTACTTGAATCATGTAGCGGACTAATAGGTTGATTACTTGAATCATGTAATGGACTAATACAATGATTACTTGAAACATGTAATGGACTAAAACATTGATTACTTGAATCATGTAATGGACTAATAGAATGATTATTTAAATCATGTAATGGACTAACACATTGATTACTTGAATCATCTAATGGACTAATACAATGATTACTTGAATCATGTAATGGACTAATACATTGATTACTTGAATCATGTAATGGACTACTACAATGATTACTTAAATCATGTAATGGACTAATACATTGATTACTTTAATCATGTAACGAACTAATACAATGATCACTTGAATCATGTAATGGACTAATACGACGATTACTTAAATCATGTAATGGATTAATACATTGGTTACATGAATCATGTAATGGACGAATAGATTGATTACTTGAATCATGTAATGGACTATTACATTGATTACTTGAATCATGTAATGGACTAATAGATTGATTACTTGAGTCATGTAATGAACTAATACAATGATTACTTGAATCATGTTGTGGACTAATAGAATGATTACTTGAATCGTGTAATTGACTAATACATTGATTACTTGAATCATGTAATGGACTAATACATAGATTACTTGAATCATGTAATGCACTGATACATTGATAACATGAATCATGTAATGGACTAATACAAAGATTACCTGAATCGTGTAATGGACCAATACACTGATTACTTGAATCATGTAATGGACTAATACAATGATTACTTGAATCATGTAATGGACTAATACAATGATTAGTTGAATCACGGAAAGAACTAATACAATGATTAGTTGAACCATGTAATGGACTAATACGTAGATTGCTTGATTCATGTAATGGACTAACACATTGATTACTTGAATCATGAAATGGACTAATACATTGATTCCTTGAATCATGTAATGGACTAGTACAATGATTACTTGAATCATGTAATGGTATAATAAAATGATTAGATGAATCACGGAAAGAACTAATAAAATTATTAGTTGAACTATGTAATGGACTAAAACAATGATTTCCTGAATCATGTCATGGACTAATACTATGATTATTTAAACCATGTAATGGACTAATACAATGATTACTTGAATCATGTAATGGACTAATACATTGATTAGTTGAATCACGGAAAGAAATAATACAATTATTAGTTGAATCATGTAATGGACTAATACGATGACTACTTAAATCATGTAATGGACTAATACATTGATTACATGAATCATGTAATGGACTAATAGATTGATTACTTGAATCATGTAATGGACTATTACATTGATTACATGAATCATGCAATTGACTAATACAACGATTACTTAAATCATGTAATGGACTAATACATTGATTACTTGAATCATGTAATGGACTAATACAATGATTACTTGAATCATGTAATGGACTTATACAAAGATTACTTGAAACATGTAATGGACTAATACATTGATTACTTGAATCATTTAATGGACTAATAAAATAATTACTTGAATTATGTAATAGACTAATATGATGATTACTTAAATCATTTAATGGACTAATACTTTGATTACATGAATCATGTAATGGACTAAGAGATTGATTACTTGAATCATGTAATGGACTAATACAATGATTACTTGAGTCATGTAATGGACTAATAGGTTGATTACTTGAATCATGTAATGGACTTATACATTGATTACTTGAATCATGTAATGGACTAATAGAATGATTACTTAAATCATGTAATGGACTAACACATTGATTACTTGAATCATGTAATGGACTAATACAATGATTACTTGAATCATGTAATGGACTAATACGATGATTACTTAAATCATGTAATGGACTAATACATTGATTACATCAATCATGTAATGGACTAATAGATTGATTACTTGAATCATGTAATGGACTAATACATTGATTACTTGAATCATGTAATGGCTAATACAATGATTACTTGAATCATGTAATGGACTAATACAATGATTACTTAAATCATGTAATGGACTAATACATTGATTACTTGAATCATGTAATGGACTAACACAATGATTACTTGAATCATATATTGGACTAATACGATGATTACTTAAATCATGTAATGGACTAATACATTGATTACATCAATCATGTAATGGACTAATATATTGATTACATCAATCATGTAATGGACTAATAGATTGATTACATCAATCATGTAATGGACTAATAGATTGATTACATCAATCATGTAATGGACTAATAGATTGATTACTTGAATCATGTAATGGACTAATACAATGATTACTTAAATCATCTAATGGACTAATACAGTAATACTTGAATTATATAACAGACTAGTGAAATGATTGCTTGAATGATGGAATATCCTAATACAATGTTTGCTTGAATCTTAGAACGGACTAATACAATGATTAATTTAATCATTTAATGGACTATGCAATGGACTATGCCAATTAAAACTTATTTACTTGTCATAAAGAGATTTATGCTTACCTATGACGTCGCAATTTTCTAGCAGTCCAACAGCAAATTCGAAACAGATGATGGACACAGTAATTGATAACATGACCAATGTTTTACGCAGTATATATAAAGCTGATTTGAGCCTATCGTTTCTAAAGTGTACGTCATTATAAACAGAACAAAAAACGGTACATCCTGTCTGACCCTTTCAGAGTGCAGCAGTTAGAAGATGAACTTCGTGTTGTCTTGTCTGACTCAGCTGTACTTGAAGTTATAACCTTTAGAGTACCATAATGAAATTTAACTGCGCAGGTTTTGAAAAGCTAGAAGATTTTTTGTGAACCCTAATCTTATATTACGATTGTTTAAAATTCTTTTCTTAATGATGTGATTTTCCCCATAAATGCGATCAGTTTGTGTATTTATATTTACTTTTGGGGTGTACATTTTGTGAAGTTGTGATTCATGTGAAACAGATGGAAGTAACTATAGCGGTGATCATACAAACATAGTCAAGTACAAATAACAATGCGACTAATCCTCGCTACATACATACATACATACATACATACATACGTACGTACGTACGTACGTACGTACGCACGCACGCACGCACGCACGCACGCACACACACACACACACACATACATACATACATACATACATACATACATACATACATACATACATACATACATACATACATACATGCATGCTGGTGTAACATGTGTTTATAAGAGAGTGTGAAATACCAATAAGAAAATTAATTATAACTTTCTTACTTTTGGTTTGATTGCTATCATAATTTTAAAGTGTTTTCTTAACATATGACAGGACAAAACAGCAAGGATGAGCTGAATGTCAGAGTACGTTACAGATGACATTACTCATGAGAAGAAAAACACAAGTTGCAGAAATGAAACAATTTATTCACGATACTCAAAGCAATCGGCATTTATTAATACGTAGCAAATAAGCAAATAATCTTTCTTTATTTTGTAAAAACACTTCTTTCACATTTTCAAACTTATGTTTCTTATCATTTTTACACTAACTTCACAGAAAGCAGCACCATTTATACATGGGTTTAAACCGTTTTCCAGATTGTTATCCAGTGACGATGTAAACAACACCACTTACCGCATTGACCGTTTGACCGCAATCTCCATTGTTCTACGTAAAGATCTGACAGCGACGTCTTAGAGGTTATATTCTTGTGACCTTTATACCAGCCAATGGAAATCTATCTTTCAGAAATTTGAAAGTGAATCAAATCGTTCGGCACACGTTGTTGTTCTTTAGGGGGCAGGGGCCAGTTTTTATGTACAAATTTAATGCGGCAATCAGTGACCTAGTACAAAAGATCATAAAAAATCAAATACACAAGTGAGGTCAAGAATGTCCATATTTTGAGATACCTATATTAAAACAAAGCATAAAAATATTATCCACTTGACCAGAGAAGTCAGTGGCAGTTCATAGCAGAAGAAGTTTATGCACCCCAACCCCAAATTTATACCTGCAATTTTCATGTCCGAAGGTCATTTTTGACACCATGTGGTACTCACAGTGCAAACACAGGCCCTTTTCCTAGATTACATTTCTGCCAAACAGTGTGTACTAAACAGGCTGATGCAGTTGAAAATAGTTGTCATCCAAGCCGTTTTTGAGATATGCTCCTTGTCCCAAACCCACATGTTTACTGTTACGAGAGGCTAGCTCTTCTTCGTAGACAACTATTGGTATTTCACTATCAACATATTGCAGAGTATCTATGGAAGGTGTACATGCCTGACATCAATTTCAAGAACAACACAAGCCCGAAACATCTAGCTCACAAATATATCTATATATTTAATTAGTAGACAATAATTGCTGAAAAAGTCACACCATAGTCTTAAGTTAAGAAATTTGCCAGGGGCCAAATTACGAAACTGTACCCTGCCTCCTTTAGCGATAATGCACAGTTCCCAAACGCGAATGTATAAGACTTTATCTGACTGGCTTTTAAAATTAGCGATTATGGTAATAACATAGTTCGCCAAATATGACCCTTAGCGGTCGCCTTCAGATCTTCACGTAGGAGCTGTGGAATATGATTATAATCAGACTGACCACAAGGTCATCCTAATTTGAATTGCCATTTAAATCCTTGCTTGGGTTAAAATTTGACAAAACAACCTGTGAAGTTAACAGTAACAGTTCCAGAGTTGCTGGCTTAAGACATAAACTATCCATAGTATGTTATATTACTGCAAATCATAGGAAAATGGGAGCAAAAACGAAAAGGTATTTTGTGAGACTGTTGCAGATAGCAGCAAGGTTTTCCTCAAGTTGCTTAAAAGTTGCTCCATGCCAGGGTGTGAAGTTTGTTTGAACCTGACTATCGCATGGCTTCGAGGGAACTTCTGCAAACAAAGATCTGGAAAAATCCGTTTTTGATCTCTGTTACCTATCTATCTATCTATCTCTCTATCTATCTATCTATCTATATATATATATATATATATATATATATATATATATATATATATATATATATATATATATATATATATATATATATATATATATATATATTTATATATATATATATATATATATATATATATATATATATATATATATATATATATATATATATATATATATATATATATATATATATATATATATATCTGCAATCTTTCAAAACAAAAGCAAGAAAGTGAGACTTATAAAGGATATAATGTGACACCACCATGCTTCACGAGTTGTATTTTAATCAGCAAATGAAAATGTCAATATGCATGATATATTATCCTAACTGTGAGACACCGCCTCATCTAATCAGTCAGTCAAATCAATTTTCCAAATTTTGGAATGAATTGTTCTGGCGTTACGAGGTAAAATTTTGATCGCATAACTCACTTTATACAGTCGCCATGTACGAACATATACAGACAACCACACTGTAAGCTCATATTTTAAACAATAAACAACTGTCTTTAAATCCATACCAGGAATGTCTAAATCAAACTATTGTATCACCACCAAACAGAAACAGGAAAAAATGCTCTAAAAATAGACTCTTGCTACATTCGTGGGCACTGAACAGGAACTATTAGTTGTCACCTGATTCCAGATAACTATCATGACTCATATTAATGAAAGTATGGAATCACGTGAACGTACGGAATGCACCGCGCCCTTTAGTCTGGTTCTCTGTTTCGTACGCCCGCTGCTACTTAAACCGTTTTACAAGAAACGAATAAAATTAATAAAATTAATTGAGTTTATTAAAGCTTTTGAGCTTTTGGGAAAGCTAATACTTAGCCGGAACTACTGTTGCACTGAACTGAATTAAGCGAAGCCATCAGTCTTTAAGGGAAGCTAATGTTTACCGAAAATGACCATTATTCAAAAAAGAAGACAATTCACACATACGTTGTCTTGGCATTCAAGCGATGTAAAGCAAATATATGGGTCTGGTTATAGATTTTATAAGATATGCATTATTGGAAGGTTTTATAGTTATTTTTTGTGAATAATATATTAACTTTTTCTTTTCATTTTAAAAATTTATTGAAGTAAAATTTAGTTTCGACATTTTAAGTTTATCGTTATTAACATATGCGCCTCAAAGTAACAGCTGTAAAAACAAATATGAACTAGCAGATAAAAATACACGAAATGCTACTCGTTCTTAAAAAAATATTCTACATTCCTTGCTTTCAAAACTATCAGTAAAAAGAACCTTTACAGACATCATATGCGAGTTTTTGAAAAAAATATCATTTTCATCATATATTATATAGTCTAAATATACTGACATACTTGTATCTAAATATATTGACATTCTGGTGTCTAAATATATTGACATTCTGGTGTCTAAATATACTGACATTCTTGTATCTAAATATATTGACATTCTGGTGTCTTAGTATACTTGCATTCTCGTGTCCAAATATATTGGCATTATCGTGTCTAAATATGCTGACATTTTCGTTCTCTTTTAAACATGATAAATGTATAAATATTCAAAGATATCGCAGGTATAAATTATTTTGGGGGTTTGAGATGTTTTACGTTTATGAGTACCTGAATTTGAAATAAGCTGTAGCAGGAAGTGAAAATATAATAATTTATAATAAATGACCTGTATGCTCAAAATATAGATTCTAATAATGGAAGTTTGAATGGTAACATTTCGGAGCTACAGGAGCAAACATCTTCACTTGCCAATTAAATGATATATTAACATAGCTACAACATCACCGATAGATCCGATATTTCAGTACTAAAAGCTGTGGATCGGATGAATCAATCTGCTCAATTGATTCGAGATCGACTACAACGATTAGTTGATCGAACGCCCCCAAAAACAGTAACGCTACCATCACCAGCCGCTCAACAGCGATTCTCAATTTTGATGATTGCATGTCTGGCAATGGGAAGTGAATTATGATTGAGGATGCAAAAGGTATTTGAGGAAACTAATAATGTACTAAACAAAAATACAATTCCAAGATATATATGGTCATGTAATTGACATAGGCGCACCTGTGTTAGAGGATCGAAGTAAAACAGATTTTCAGTATTACTCATACCCGGCTAGAGACCCCAATAAATTACAAATATAATTGAAAGTGCAGGAGTCGTCTAGGTTCTTTCTTTCATGCTAGGCATTCTTGGATGATGAGGGCAGATGATGTCAATTACAGTGCCAATGCACAAGTTTGATTTGTCAGTGGTTGCATGATGTTGTTTAACAGTGCACGTTATTCCATAGATGGCTAGAAGTGCTTGTGTGTATTGCACTTGGGCGTGATGACTCCGGACCTGGTTTGGCTATCGGGCAATTGAAATACGTCATTGTTTTATTAATAGAAGATCTATGATAGACCCCCAATATTACCAACGTCAAAAGAATATTCGAAACGGAGTTACAACTACGAGATGAAATTAGCAAGAAAACAGCATTGCCAGTAAAGTATTAACACGCGTGTTGGGTTGAGGATGCTATCTGCGGTCTTTCCGAGCAGAGACAGTTGGTCATTATGTAACTGGAAACACACAACAACATCTATAGCATGTACACCACTTAGTAATATTTTCGGAGTTATATCTATAGTAACCGATGTTTATGTTGGTGCTAGCAAATTAGGTTCGATGCGATTACATTCAGAATACGTGTCTATTCAGAGCTGCTTGTAGAGGCACAATCAGTAAACTTTATTGAAAACAGTGCTGTCACAAATGAAAAATCACTGACAACTCCTAGAAAAAAAGAAAAATTACCGAATTATAGACACAAAAATCGAGTAATTTGCTTCTAAAAACAAAATAAGATAAATAAATACCAAAAATACAAAGAGTACTTGCACAAAACATTATTTTAAAAAATACAACGCATGAACTGTCCCGTTCCTGTAAAAGTCCAGGAACGAAATGGAATAACTGAAACAGATGATATAAAACATGCAAAGCAAATATTGTCATGTGATAATAATTAGGACATCAATCAACACGATCTACATCTTATAATTAATAGCATTAAGACCATCAAACAAGAAGCTCTACCAAATTTGAGCTATGATATGGTAATGGGATACAATGAAATGGAAAATAAAATTAAAGATATAGAAAAAATACAATAACTTCTCGAACTTGCAAATATGAAAGCATTATCCTCATACTTTGTAATACAAATCTGTTACGAGTCAATGCTCTTAAAATAAGTGACAGGAAAGAGTGAAAAAAAGCAAGATTTGTAAAATTTAACAAATAATTTATTTCCTAGAATTCAAAGTGAAAATGAGAAGAAAAAATAACGTACGGTATTGCAAATGAAATAAAACAATCCAAGAATGAAACCAGGCACAAGTCCTAGTATCTTAAAGTCTTGAATAAAACTCAGTACAAGTCTGCAAGAGATCCAAAACTGAAAGTGAGAAAGTAAGCGTGTGTAGTGCTGATGAGTCAACTGTCTTCTGTTGAATCACATTAATATAATTGTTGGTATGAATATTCCAGTGAATATCTTTATCCCAGAAATTTATCGGAGAACTTTTGTATTTCCAAAGAAAATAATCACTTGAATTCATTAATATTAAGAACATAAAATTCAACCCAAACTGATTTCAACTTAAGAAAACGTTAAGGTGCTAGATGTTAAAGCGCGACTAATAAAATCCTCACAATCACAAGATTACATAGCTCTCTACTTGACCTCAAATCATAATTAGGATTTACTAGAAAAATACCTAAAGGAAAATAACCATCAAGAATAATCTGATGAGCCTTGTTTATTTTAAAAAAAAAAATGACCAGTAAAATTCACTTAGGAAATTCCCAAATCCCCTGAACTAAATCAATATATTTACTCCTTCTTGTTTACCTTAACAAAAATTTTGATATTAAGGTCATACACATTGCGAATAATTATGTTATTATTGTTTACATACAATGAAAATAAAAGACGTGAAAAAGTCAATCAGGTAAAGCAGAAATGAATTCAGTTTTGGACAAGGTCAAGTCCGTCATACAATTACAACAGCACGTAAAAATAAAACATAAATAAAATTACAAATAAATAATTAAATCAAACATACATAAATTCTAGAATATACTCTGAAACAATGACACGGAGAAGTAAAATGGAAACAGCGAAAGAAAAATTGTTGATAATATCAAAGCAAAAATGAAGTTTCAGAAGAACCATGAATATCCGTTCGGCTGGTAATAAACAGTAGCCAGAACGTTCACTCAGAATATGTAGTTATTTTTCGATTGAGCAAACGATTTTCTACCTCGGTGCAGATTAAATCAAAATGGCTTATCTCTTTTTGAATTACACAATATCAACCGTTTGGATATATGCTTTAAGAGCAGATTCGTAATGCACAAATTGATCAGTTTTATGTATTACTCTTTAAACTCTATTGACAGACCGCCTCTCTGGAGATTCTGTAATTGTAATACCTCAGCGCTGTAAGAGTTTCACATCTTGTCGGGTGCATCTAAAAGGAATAAATTAATGTAAATATGTTGGTGTGATTCTGTTAATAGATATCTCAAAATAAATGACAAAATGTAATAGATAAATCAATAAAATATAACATTGCTTTATTACACGTGTTTACTACATTTATCTAAATGTAATATCTGTATCATTAGCTTCATTCTTTCTTCCATTCACTTTTACTTCAGTAATCACAATTACACAGGCGTACTGATACAAGATTAATATAATAATTGATACACATATTACACATTGAAATAACAATTAAATGACCAAGCATGACACAATTCAGTAGTTTTAACAATAAATGAGCAATCGATAGTTTTCGTTTACATCTTTAAGAAGATGTGTTTAACAGGAAGGGGTTATGTTGATAAGAGTTTTTCAATTGGCTGCATGGTTTGTTTCTTTAATTACTGAGTAAACAAGGTTACAGATTATGCATGATAGAAGCAAATATTTTGTCTCTCGTTATCATACTATATTGTACGCAGGAAGGGGTGGTCTTGGATACAAATTTAGCAAGTAAAAGGGTATTATTGTACAACATTTAAGAGGACCATTGAATCATGGACCTAGTCCGCGCTGATAAAAGACTTCAAAAATTATGTAAGTCATATTGTGACTTGGTGACCGTCTCTTTTTCATAACTCCAACAAATATAATTGTGACAATGATCTCTGACTTTTTATCTTACACATGTTTCATAACTGTAAAAGTCAGAATTTGACTTTTTGTCCTTTGACATTCAGTCCTACAGTCGGGTATCTTAGTCACTATCCTCGCTCCCACTTATTGCACCATCTGTAGTAATTCAATGCTGGAAGGACATTTTAAAATACTTAAACGGTGTTCTCTCGTCAGGTCAACTAAAACTGCATCATTCTCAGGTTTAAGGTGTCCTGTGCACTTCATCTAAAAGACCATAACTGACTGATGATTGTGACTTTTGGAGCATGTGTCAAAACTAGTCGGCATTTCTCGTTCACAGATATAATATTTCATCGTTTTGTTTACTTTTTGTTCGAAAGCAGCTTTTATGATGGTTCATCAAATCAATTGTTTTCTAAAGCATTTGATCATGACTGAAATTTAAGGACTGGACTCGATTTGGTCCACTAAAATGGGAATAACTGGGAAGAAAACTGTATCGGCTTTGCCCGGGGTTTATATTGTATTAGCTTTTTAATCAAGTAATTCTTTCTAAATTAGAATTGCCTTTATCCGTTTTGCTATAAAACATAACTTATCTACACACATAAACTTTTCTGTGGACATAGCTTTTTGAGATAATAACCGGTATTTAGAATTAACACGTGGGAATTAATCGTCTCTAAGAAAACTAAAGAGGTGACTCGGTACCTTAAATGTTGCTTGTCAAGTGATATTAATAGGGTCGCTCCCATGGAAACAAAAATAGGAAAGTTAATAGCCTGGGAAGTATCGATCAATCCAGCACAGACTACCTATGTACCTGACTGATGTGTGCCAATAGAGTCCATAGTCTCAAACGCGTACTATTCATCCATTATTGTACATAATGCGAGCATTGTTAATCTTTCGAGGTTTGCCTTTTCTTAACCTTTTGAGATCTGACAAACTTCATAAGCTCTTATCCCCACAGAAATGGTCACCTTCGTGGATTAGTAATGCTAATCGTCCACGGGGTCGTTCAAAAGATACACTTCTTTCGTTACTTATTACTCATTACGGAATTTCCAAAATACAAAGACAATTAAGGAAATTCAAAATACAATGACAATTATATACAAGCCGATGCAGTTTAAGATAGAGTCTAAATCATCATGCGAGCCCGAGTAATCGAATAACTCTTCCTGGCATTAAAACATAACCTGTTGACTGTTTCTGTCCCACAGGTCCTCTCAGACTGTACTTCGGTTCCGTTGTTTTAGTACGTCTTCCGTTCCACCTTTTCTCGTTCCACCAATTAAAGATTCTTTTAACTTCGTTCCAACCTGTCCTTTCCTTTAGTTCCAAACTGTTCTTTTCCACACTGTTTTTACTTCCCATACTGTTTGGGTTGTACTCTTTTCCGACTATCTCTCCTTATGAAAATTTAAACAAACAGCCTAAATCGTCCGTCACATTAACGGAAAAAAGCCATTAGACTGACCCCCTCCAGGTCAGAAATTACTTTATCAACTTTCAAACAGTCGACATGGCTAGTTCCTAGACTAATGAACAGTGAATGCCATTTACGCCACAGGTTGCATTTAACCTTTTCACACGGACTCATTATACGTAAATCAATAAATTCCACACTATATATCAGGCTACCATTATACATAATGAATTCGTTTGGATAGATCCGACTACTTCCGTAACATCAATCATCAATTCATTAATTGACTATATATACAATATCATCAGTTCAATGACCTCAACACAATTATGACGGATACATAATTCCGTATATAAATAAGTATGAATTCAACCTACTCAATTTTTACAATAATCAATACTATAACTTAGCAAACTGCCAATGCATATGTGAAAGAAAACATCGTTGCGCGGCTCAGAAAAAAAAAAGTAAACACACGTATACCATGTCAAGGAAAATTAATATACGACTCAACAAATAAATTCCTGCAAATACGTGCTTCTTCGAGCAATTATGTCATAGCAATAACATAAGCGACGTATATAAATTCGTGCAAATAGAAGTACCTACAAGCAATTAAATCACATCATGAAAGAAGTATTTGAGATTTATGAAATTACCTCGTTTTATTCCTGTTTTATGTGTATGTTGATATTTCAGACAACGTGTCTCCCTTAGATGACAAATAATTTCGAGAAATTTACTCTTTAAACTTTCCAGAGTCTCCGATCTTACTACCGTTTTTCCTCTCATAGAGAATGGTAGACTAAAGTTTCAAATTTTATCCAGTAGATTTATACACAAGATTTTCAGTTTAAACTACGTCTCCTTCGACAGCGTGACCAATCAGATTTAAAATAACTTCCGCCTTTCCATTATTGAATACTGCATTATTTCAATCAACAATCGTCCACGACTGTGCTGATATCTAAAATCATTTCTAAGCAGAACAAAGCTTTAACCCTGCTCGGTAAGTTGAAACAAACTTGACCCTTACTTAAAAACTAATAACTTTTGGCCTCGCCTGAACTAATCTATACTTTATGGCTTAAATAAGGTGGCCATTCCTCCATAAATTTCGTTAACTGTACATGTTTGCTGATAAGTGTGTTCTACTATAATTAATTTTACCAAAGAAGGTCGACCTAAAATATGGTACTTTACAATAGGTTGTGACGTCATCAGCGGCCACAAAATGGTAAAACTAGGCAAAACCAGCATGACGACAATACTAGTAGGCATTGCATGCTAAGGGAGGCAACTTGTAATGTCCAAGAAATGTCGCGATTGCAAAGCACCGATATATATGATCGATCAGCCATAGCGTGGATTTGTAATAATTTAGGAACCTTGGCTATGTGCTACACGGTATGCTTTAGATGCCACGAATTTATAGTTATTTCTACTGGTAACGTCAACGCCATTTTCTTTAAAACTGTTTAAAGATTGCAACTGTGTGAAATTTATGTCTAGGAATATATAAGCCAATACGAGAAATGAAAAAGAAAAGAATCGTGTAAGGTCTGCCTATAACGTAACAAAATATATGTACCTGGCGGCATAATATTACGGACTATAGAAACAAACACGAAGCAAGTAAATTTACCGCACCACCCACTTTTTAAAAAAGATATAGAAATAATCTATTAGTATTATTACCGCTTAAGATGAATTTTCAGCATGATATTTTCTTAGACGAGAAGTATTGGGACTAACACGTGATCGTATAATTTGCCCTTACTACAGGAATAAGACATATGGCAATTTATTCAGTACATTAATTTTAAAGGTTACATACATCTTTACGACATGGGTTGTCTGATAAATGTGTAATACCTAATACAACACACACGATACATATTGTACTCTGCCAGGTGCTGCTTTCAAGACACGACTGTGGTTGTCGACTGGGGTTGTCTGGTAAATTTGTAGTACCTAATAGATCCCACACGATACAAATTGTATGTACTCTGCCAGGTGCCGCTTTCAAGACACGACTGTGGTTGTCGACTGGGGTTGTCTGGTAAATTTGTAGTACCTAATAGATCCCACACGATACAAATTGTATGTACTCTGCAAGGTGCTGCTTTCAAGACACGACTGTGGTTGTCGACTGGGGTTGTCTGGTAAATTTGTAGTTCCTAATAGATCCCACACGATACAAATTGTATGTACTCTGCCAGGTGCCGCTTTCAAGACACGACTGTGGTTGTCGACTGGGGTTGTCTGGTAAATTTGTAGTACCTAATAGATCCCACACGATACAAATTGTATGTACTCTGCCAGGTGCCGCTTTCAAGACACGACTGTGGTTGTCGACTGGGGTTGTCTGGTAAATTTGTAGTACCTAATAGATTCCACACGATACAAATTGTATGTACTCTGCCAGGTGCCGCTTTCAAGACACGACTGTGGTTGTCGACTGGGGTTGTCAGGTAAATTTGTAGTACCTAATAGATCCCACATGATACAAATTGTATGTACTCTGCCAGGTGCCGCTTTCAAGATTATGTTAGTTGAGGTTATTTTCAGCAAGCATTCACGTGGAAAAAAAGAAACACGACACACATATTAGTCACTGAGAATGAGATCAGTCAATGTGTCACTCCGGAAATGAAAGTTCCTGATTTAGGAAGATTTTTCAACAGGATTGGTTATTTCACCAGATAATTAATCGTACCCCTCAATATAAACGTGCTTGCATATTAATTTACGTGCCACATAAATTTGTGATGGGAAAATACAACACTGCTTTATGATAGAGTGTTGGGCTTCACCAGTCGTGATGTGTTATCCTCCAACATTTGTGAAATCTTTTGGAATTACACTGGCATCAAATATTTATATATGACTCAAGCATTATTTTTTAAAAAGTAATGATGTGAAATATTTAACATTGAAAGTATCATTTTGTGTAAAACAATTATGCAGATATACAATATTTGAAAATGAAACAAAATAGAAAATTTACTGTGGTCGTATTGCGTTGTTTGAATACAAATTGAACATATAAATCACATGTACACCCTTTGTATGCACGTGTAGATATGTCTGCCTCATATCCCAAACTATCCTGGCAAAGTATCATTTTGATCAGGGACAGTACATAGAGAGAAGTTGGAAACTCCAGGGAGTTGTCTGAGGTCACCGTCCCCCTGTGATACACAAATAAGGTTACCAGTTGTACTTAACATAATCAAATGTAGAGCAGACGTTACTTTACTCTCGGGCTACAAACCTAGCTGCACTTGCCATTGACAGACTAAAGTTACTTGTAATAATTCGTATTTATTCCTTTCCTAATTCAAATTAAAACTTACCATCTTGCAAATACCAGTATCAAAAGAAACACACGTTTTACTAGATTCTTATAAATTAATTGAAATTTTGCGACACATGATGATGATAAAGATAATGTCGGTGATAAATTTTTCGATTTGCTTGTCTTATTGAGACTTTGATCTTCAAATGTTAAAACACCACAAATTCATAAACAAAATAAATTATTGAGTTAAATTTAATCACATTGCATTACTGAATGTTCCAAGAGTATGTAAATGTACTTTTTATTCATTTATCTTTGCAAACGTGTTTTGTAAGTTGTTTACAAAATATATGGTGGAAATTATCTACAAAATTAAACATTAGGCTCTTCCCTACAATTTAATCCAATAGTTTGCTTAAACGTCGACATAAATGATACAAACTTATGCTGCTGTCAGCTAGGAGTGTGCAGTCAGTAGCATATAGATTACTGTTTCAGCATATAGATTACTGTTTCAATATAATTGGTAAGAAAGAATGACGAGTGAATTATTAGATAATTGAATTATAGGAAGGATTCATGGAACAAATTAAAAATGAGAGTTGGAAGATTTTAGATTAGAAAGTAACACATATAAACCAAACCAATCTTGAATGTGTATATGGATTGTAAGTATATATCCCTTGCTTAATTGTATGTTTTGTGGTGATAAGCATGATTCAGCCGTGTGTATCAATAGTGCCACTATCAATGACTTAACAGAAGTAATATATACGTATAGACTTCCCGATAAAATAAGCTAAATGCAAATAAAGACCGTTTCGAAAAGTCGTGATTAAAATTCATAAGTCATTTTTTGCTGCTTAGCTTATCCAATTAATCAACTCAGGTATAAATCCAGTTAATCAACTTAACCTTAAATTTTGCAAAAGTCTGTGCCTTAATAGGTTTGTGCATTATTTGGTTTCAAAGGTCACGTGTTCAAGATA